>OX155901.1:17405804-17798619 GCA_944588485.1 Phosphuga atrata
TTCAAATTAAATTAAATTATTTTCAAATTTAGTTAAATTATTTTCAAATCAAATTAAATTATTTTTAACATAAATTAAATTATTTTCAAATTAAATTAAATTATTCTAAAATAAATTAAATTATTTTCAATTTAAATTAAATTATTTTAAAATTAAATTAAATTATTTTAAAATTAAATTAAATCATTTTCATATTAAATTATTTTTAAATTAAATTAAATTATTTTAAAAATAAATTAAATTATTTTAAAATTAAATTAAATTATGTTCAAATTAAATTAAATTATTTTCAAAAAAATTAAATTATTTTCAAATTAAAATTAATTTGAAGCTTAAATTAAGTTATTTTAAAATTAAATCAAATTATTTTAAAATTAAATTAAATTATTGTAAAATTAAATTAAATTATTTTAAAATTAAATTAATATATTTTAAAATTATATTATATTATTTTAAAATTAAATTATTTTAAAATTTAATTAAATTATTTTAAAATTAAATTAAATTATTTTAAAATTAAATTAAATTATTTTCAAATTAAATTAAATTATTGTCAAATTTAGTTAAATTATTTTCAAATCAAATTAAATTATTTTTAAAATAAATTAAATTATTTTCAAATTAAATTAAATTATTCTAAAATTAAATTTAATTATTTTCAAATTAAATTAAATTATTTTTAAAATAAATTAAATTATTTTCAAATTGAATTAAAATATTTTAAAATTAAATTATGTTATTTTAAAATTAAATTAAATTATATTAAAATTAAATTAAATTATTTTTAAATTAAATTAAAATATTTTCAAATTAAATAAAATTGTTTTAAAATTAAATTAAATTATTTTAAAATTAAGGTAAATTATATTAAAATTAAATTAAATTATTTTAAAATTAAATTAAATTATTTTAATATTAAATTAAATTATTTTAAAATAAAATTAAATTATTGTAATCTTAAATTATGTTATTTTAAAATTAAATTAAATTATTTTAAAATTAAATTTAATTATTTTAAAATTAAATTAAATTATTTTAAAATTAAATTAAATTATTTTAAAATTAAATTAAATTATTTTAAAATTAAATTAAATTATTGTAAACTTATATTAAGTTATTTTAAAATTAAATTAAATTATTTTAAAATTAAATTAAATTATTTTAAAATTAAATTAAATTATTTTAAAATTAAATTAAATTATTTTCAAATTAAATAAATTATTGTCAAATTTAGTTAAATTATTTTCAAATCAAATTAAATTATTTTTAAAATTAATTAAATTATTTTCAAATTAAATTAAATTATTCTAAAATAAATTAAAATATTTTCAATTTAAATTAAATTATTCTAAAATTAAATTAAATTATTTTCAAATTAAATTAAATTATTTTCAAAACAAATTAAATAATTTTCAAATTAAATTAAATTATTCTAAAATTAAATTAAATTATTTTCAAATTAAATTAAATTATTTTCAAAATAAATTAAATTATTTTCAAATTGAATTAAAATATTTTAAAATTAAATGCTGTTATTTTAAAATTAAATTAAATTATATTAAAATTAAATTAAATTATTTTCAAATTAAATTAAAATATTTTCAAATTAAATTAAATTGTTTTAAAATTAATTAAATTATTTTAAAATTAAATTAAATTATTTTAAAATTAAATTAAATTATTTTAAAATTAAATTAAATTATTTTAAAATTAAATTAAATTATTTTAAAATAAAATTAAATTATTGTAAACTTATATTAAGTTATTTTAAAATTAAATTAAATTATTTTAAAATTAAATTTATTTATTTTAAAATTAAATTAAATTATTTTAAAATTAAATTATTTTAAAAATAAATTAAATTACTATAAAATTAAATTAAATTATTTTCAAATTAAATTATTTTCAAATTAAATTAAATTATTTTCAAATTAAATTAGAATATTTTAAAATTAATTTAAATTATTTTAAACTTAAATTAAATTATTTTAAAATTAAATTAAATTATTTTAAAATTAAATTAAGTTATTGTAAAAATAAATTAATTTATTTTTAAAATATATGTATTTAATTAAATTATTTTAAAATTAAATTAAATTATTTTAAAATTAAATTAAATTATTTTAAAACTAAATTAAATTATTGTAAAATTAAATTAAATTATTTTCAAATTAAATTAAATTATTTTCAAATTAAATTAAATTATTTTAAAATTAAATTAAATTATTTTAAAAATAAATTAAATTATTTTCAAATTAAATTAAATTATTGTCAAATTTAGTTAAATTATTTTCAAATCAAATTAAATTATTTTTAAAATAAATTAAATTATTTTCAAATTAAATTAAATTATTCTAAAATTAAATTAAATTATTTTCAAATTAAATTAAATTATTTTTAAAATAAATTAAATTATTTTCAAATTGAATTAAAATATTTTAAAATTAAATTATGTTATTTTAAAATTAAATTAAATTATATTAAAATTAAATTAAATTATTTTTAAATTAAATTAAAATATTTTCAAATTAAATAAAATTGTTTTAAAATTAAATTAAATTATTTTAAAATTAAGTTAAATTATATTAAAATTAAATTAAATTATTTTAAAATTAAATTAAATTATTTTAATATTAAATTAAATTATTTTAAAATAAAATTAAATTATTGTAATCTTAAATTATGTTATTTTAAAATTAAATTAAATTATTTTAAAATTAAATTTAATTATTTTAAAATTAAATTAAATTATTTTAAAATTAAATTATTTTAAAATTAAATTAAATTACTATAAAATTAAATTAAATTATTTTAAAATTAAATTAAATTATTTTCAAATTAAATTAAATTATTTTCAAATTAAATTAGATTATTTTAAAATTAAATTAAATTATTTTAAACTTAAATTAAATTATTTTAAAATTAAATTAAATTATTTTAAAATTAAATTAAATTATTGTAAAATTAAATTAAATTATTTTAAAATTAAATTAATATATTTTAAAAATAAATTAAATTATTTTAAAATTAAATTAAATTATTTTAAAATTAAATTAAATTATTGTAAAATTAAATTAAATTATTGTACAATTAAATTAAATTATTTTAAAATTAAATTAAATTTTTTAAAATTAAAATAAATTATTGTAAAATTAAATTAAATTATTTTAAAATTAAATTAAATTATTTTAAAACTAAACTAAATTATTTTAAAATTAAATTAAATTATTTTAAAATTAAATTATATTAAAATTAAATTAAATTACTTTAAAAGTAAATTAAATTATTTTAAAATTAATTTATTTTCAAATTAAATTAAATTATTTTCAAATTAAATTAAATTATTTTAAAATTAAATTAAATTATTTTAAAATTAAATAAAATTATTTTCAAATTAAATTAAATTATTTTCAAATTTAGTTAAATTATTTTCAAATCAAATTAAATTATTTTCAAAATAAATTAAATTATTTTCAAATTAAATTAAATTATTCTAAAATTAAATTAAATTATTTTCAAATTAAATTAAATTATTTTTAAAATAAATTAAATTATTTTCGAATTGAATTAAATATTTTAAAATTAAATTAGGTTATTTTACAATTAAATTAAATTATATTAAAAATAAATTAAATTATTTTTAAATTAAATTAAAATATTTTCAAAATAAATTAAATTGTTTTAAAATTAAATTAAATTATTTTAAAAAAAATTAAATTATATTAAAATTAAATTAAATTATTTTAAAATTAAATTAAATTATTTTAATATTAAATTAAATTATTTTAAAATAAAATTAAATTATTGCAAACTTAAATTATGTTATTTTAAAGGTAAATTAAATTATTTTAAAATTAAATTTAATTATTTTAAAATTAAATTAAATTATTTTAAAATTAAATTATTTTAAAATTAAATTAAATTACTATAAAATTAAATTAAATTATTTTAAAATTAAATTAAATTATTTTCAAATTAAAAAAATTATTTTCAAATTAAATTAGATTATTTTAAAATTAAATTAAATTATTTTAAACTTAAATTAAATTATTTTAAAATTAAATTATTTTAAAATTAAATTAAATTATTGTAATATTAAATTAAATTATTTTAAAATTAAATTAATATATTTTAAAAATAAATTAAATTATTTTAAAATTAAATTAAATTATTTTAAAATTAAATTAAATTATTGTAAAATTAAATAAAATTATTGTAAAATTAAATTAAATTATTTTAAAATTAAATTAAATTTTTTAAAATTAAAATAAATTATTGTAAAATTAAATTAAATTATTTTAAAATTAAATTATTTTAAAACTAAACTAAATTATTTTCAAATTAAATTAAATTATTTTTGAACTAAATTATTTCAAATTAAATTTAATTATTTTCAAATTAAATTAAATTATTTTAAAATTAAACTAAATCATTTTCAAATTAAATTAAATTAATTTTAAATTAAATTAAATTAAATTAATTTTAAATTAAATTAAATTACTTTAAAATTAAATTAAATTATTTTCAAATTAAATTATTTTAAAATTAAATTAAATTATTTTAAAATTAAATATAATTATTTTAAATTAAACTAAAATATTTTTAAATTAAATTAACTTATTTTCAAATTTAATTAAGTTATTTTTAAATTTAAATACATTATTTTCAAATAAAATTAAATTATTTTAAAATTAAATTAAATTATTTTCAAAGTAAATTAAATTATTTTAAAATTAAATTATTTTAAAATTAAATAAAACTACTTTAAAATTAAATTAAATTATTTTAAATTTAAATTAAATTATTTTCAAAATAAATTATTTTCAAATTAAATTAAATTATTTTCAAATTAAATTAAATTATTTTCAAAATAAATTAAATTATTTTCAAATTAAATTAAATTATTTTAAAATTAAATTAAATTATTTTAAAATTAAGTTAAATTATTTTCAAATTAAATTAAATTTTTTTTAAATTAAATTATTTTCAATTTAAATTAAATTATTTTAAAATTAAATTAAATTATTTTAAAATTAAATTAAATCATTTTCAAATTAAATTATTTTAAAATAATTTAATTTAATTTAAAAATAAATTAAATTATTTTAAATTTAAATTAAATTATGTTCAAATTAAATTAAATTATTTTCAAAATAAATTAAATTATTTTCAAATTAAAATTAATTTGAAGCTTAAATTAAGTTATTTTAAAATTAAATCAAATTATTTTAAAATTAATTTAAATTATTGTAAAATTAAATTAAATTATTTTAAAATTAAATTAATATATTTTAAAATTATATTAAATTATTTTAAAATTAAATTATTTTAAAATTTAATTAAATTGTTGTAAAATTAAACTAAATTATTGTAAAGATAAATTAGGTTATTTTAAAATTAAATTAAATTATTTTTAAATAAAATTTAATTATTTTAAAATTAAATTAAATTATTTTCAAATTAAATTAAATTATTTTTAAATTTAGTTAAATTATTTTCAAATCAAATTAAATTATTTTCAAAATAAATTAAATTATTTTCAATTTAAATTAAATTATTCTAAAATTAAATTAAATTATTTTCAAATTAAATTAAATTATTTTCAAAATAAATTAAATAATTTTCAAATTAAATTAAATTATTCTAAAATTAAATTAAATTATTTTCAAATTAAATTAAATTATTTTCAAAATAAATTAAATTATTTTCAAATTGAATTAAAATATTTTAAAATTAAATTATGTTATTTTAAAATTAAATTAAATTATATTAAAATTAAATTAAATTATTTTCAAATTAAATTAAAATATTTTCAAATTAAATTAAATTGTTTTAAAATTAATTAAATTATTTTAAAATTAAATTAAATTATTTTAAAATTAAATTAAATTATTTTAAAATTAAATTAAATTATTTTAAAATTAAATTAAATTATTTTAAAATAAAATTAAATTATTGTAAACTTATATTAAGTTATTTTAAAATTAAATTAAATTATTTTAAAATTAAATTTAATTATTTTAAAATTAAATTAAATTATTTTAAAATTAAATTATTTTAAAAATAAATTAAATTACTATAAAATTAAATTAAATTATTTTCAAATTAAATTATTTTCAAATTAAATTAAATTAGTTTCAAAGTAAATTAGAATATTTTTAAATTAATTTAAATTATTTTAAACTTAAATTAAATTATTTTTAAATTAAATTAAATTATTTTAAAATTAAATTAAATTATTGTAAAATTAAATTGAATTATTTTAAAATTAAATTCATATATTTAAAAAAAAAATTAAATTATTTTAAAATTAAATTAAATTATTTTAAAATTAAATTAAATTATTTTAAAATTAAATTAAATTATTTTAAAATTAAATTTAATTATTTTAAAATTAAATTAAATTATTTTAAAATTAAATTATTTTAAAATTAAATTAATATATTTTAAAAATAAATTAAATTATTTTAAAATTAAATTAAATTATTGTAAAATTAAATTAAATTATTTTAAAATTAAATTAAATTATTGTAAAATTACATTAAGATATTTTAAAATTAAATTAAAATATTTTAAAATTAAATTAAATTATTTTCAAATTAAATTAAATTATTTTAAAATTAAATTATTTTAAAATTAAATTAAATTACTTTAAAAGTAAATTAAATTATTTTAAAATTAATTTATTTTCAAATTAAATTAAATTATTTTCAAATTAAATTAAATTATTTTAAAATTAAATTAAATTATTTTAAAATTAAATTAAATTATTTTCAAATTAAATTAAATTATTTTCAAATTTAGTTAAATTATTTTCAAATCAAATTAAATTATTTTTTACATAAATTAAATTATTTTCAAATTAAATTAAATTATTCTAAAATTAAATTAAATTGTTTTCAAATTAAATTAAATTATTTTAAAAATAAATTAAATTATTTTCAAATTAAATTAAATTATTTTAAAATTAAATTGTTTTAAAATTAAATAAAATTACTTTCAAATTAAATTAAATTATTTTAAAATTAAATTAAATTTTTTTCAAAATAAATTATTTTCAAATTAAATTAAATTATTTTCAAATTAAATTAAATTATTTTCAAATTAAATTAAATTATTTTCAAATTAAATTAAATTATTTTAAAATTAAATTAAATTATTTTAAAATTAAATTAAATTATTTTCAAATTAAATTAAATTTGTTTTAAATTAAATTATTTTAAAATTAAATTAAATTATTTTAAAATTAAATTAAATCGTTTTCATATTAAATTATTTTTAAATTAAATTAAATTATTTTAAAAATAAATTAAAATATTTTAAAATTAAATTAAATTATGTTCAAATTAAATTAAATTATTTTCAAAATAAATTAAATTATTTTCAAATTAAAATTAATTTGAAGCTTAAATTAAGTTATTTTAAAATTAAATCAAATTATTTTAAAATTAAATTAAATTATTGTAAAATTAAATTAAATTATTTTAAAATTAAATTAATATATTTTAAAATTATATTAAATTATTTTAAAATTAAATTATTTTAAAAATTAATTAAATTATTGTAAAATTAAATTAAATTATTGTAAAATTAAATTAAATTATTTTCAAATTAAATTAAATTATTTTCAAATTAAATTAAATTATTTTAAAATTAAATTAAATTATTTTAAAATTAAATTAAATTATTTTCAAATTAAATTAAATTATTTTCAAATTTAGTTAAATTATTTTCAAACCAAATTAAATTATTTTTAAAATAAATTAAATTATTTTCAAATTAAATTAAATTATTCTAAAATTAAATTAAATTATTTTCAAATTAAATTAAATTATTTTCAAATTAAATTATGTTATTTTAAAATTAAATTAAATTATTTTAATATTAAACTAAATTATTTTAAAATAAAATTAAATTATTGTAATCTTAAATTATGGTATTTTAAAATTAAATTAAGTTATTTTAAAATTAAATTAAATTATTTTAAAATTAAATTAAATTATTTTAAAATTAAATTATTTTAAAATTTAATTAAATTACTATAAAATTAAATTAAATTATTTTAAAATTAAATTAAATTATTTTCAAATTAAATTAAATTATTTTCAAATTAAATTAGATTATTTTAAAATTAAATTAAATTATTTTAAACTTAAATTAAATTATTTTAAAATTAAATTAAATTACTTTCAAATTAAATTAAATTATTGTAAAATTAAATTAAATTATTTTAAAATTAAATTAATATATTTTAAAAATAAATTAAATTATTTTAAAATTAAATTAAATTATTTTAAATTTAAATTAAATTATTGTAAAATTAAATTAAATTATTGTACAATTAAATTAAATTATTTTAAAATTAAATTAAATTTTTTAAAATTAAAATAAATTATTGTAAAATTAAATTAAATTATTTTAAAATCAAACTAAATTATTTTCAAATTAAATTAAATTATTTTAAAATTAAATTATATTAAAATTAAATTAAATTACTTTAAAAGTAAATTAAATTATTTTAAAATTAATTTATTTTCAAACTAAATTAAATTATTTTCAAATTAAATTAAATTATTTTAAAATTAAATTAAATTATTTTAAAATTAAATTAAATTATTTTCAAATTAAATTAAATTATTTTCAAATTTAGTTAAATTATTTTCAAATCAAATTAAATTATTTTCAAAATAAATTAAATTATTTTCAAATTAAATTAAATTATTCTAAAATTAAATTAAATTATTTTCAAATTAAATTAAATTATTTTTAAAATAAATTAAATTATTTTCAAATTGAATTAAATATTTTAAAATTAAATTATGTTATTTTACAATTAAATTAAATTATATTAAAAATAAATTAAATTATTTTTAAATTAAATTAAAATATTTTCAAATTAAATTAAATTGTTTTAAAATTAAATTAAATTATTTTAAAAAAAATTAAATTATATTAAAATTAAATTAAATTATTTTAAAATTAAATTAAATTATTTTAATATTAAATTAAATTATTTTAAAATAAAATTAAATTATTGCAAACTTAAATTATGCTATTTTAAAATTAAATTAAATTATTTTAAAATTATATTTAATTATTTTAAAATTAAATTAAATTATTTTAAAATTAAATTATTTTAAAATTAAATTAAATTACTATAAAAATAAATTAAATTATTTTAAAATTAAATTAAATTATTTTCAAATTAAAAAAATTATTTTCAAATTAAATTAGATTATTTTAAAATTAAATTAAATTATTTTAAACTTAAATTAAATTATTTTAAAATTAAATTAAATTATTTTAAAATTAAATTGAATTATTGTAAAATTAAATTAAATTATTTTAAAATTAAATTAATATATTTTAAAAATAAATTAAATTATTTTAAAATTAAATTTAATTATTTTAAAATTAAATTAAATTATTGTAAAATTAAATTAAATTATTGTAAAATTAAATTAAATTATTTTAAAATTAAATTAAATTTTTTAAAATTAAAATAAATTATTGTAAAATTAAATTAAATTATTTTAAAATTAAATTAAATTATTTTAAAACTAAACTAAATTATTTTCAAATTAAATTAAATTATTTTTGAACTAAATTATTTCAAATTAAATTTAATTATTTTCAAATTAAATTAAATTATTTTAAAATTAAATTAAATTATTGTAAACTTAAATTAAGTTATTTTAAAATTAAATTAATTTATTTTGAAATTAAATTTAATTATTTTAAAATTTAATTAAACCATTTTAAAATTAAATTAAATTATTTTAAAATTAAATTATTTTAAAATTAAATTAAATTACTATAAAATTAAATTAAATTATTTTAAAATTAAATTTAATTATTTTCAAATTAAATTATTTTCAAATTAAATTAGATTATTAAATTATTTTAAAATAAAATTAAATTATTGTAAAATTAAATTAAGTTATTTTAAAATTAAATTAAATTATTTAAAAATTAAATTAAATTATTTAAAAATTAAATTAAATTATTTTAAAATTAAATTAAATTATTTTAAAATTAAATTAAATTATTTTAAAATTAAATTAAATTATTGTAAAATTAAATTAAGTTATTTTAAAATTAAATTAAATTATTTTAAAATTAAATTAAATTATTTTCAAATTAAATTAAATTATTTTAAAATTAAATTATTTTAAAATTAAATTAAACTACTTTAAAATTAAATTAAATTATTTTAAAATTAATTTATTTTCAAATTAAATTAAATTATTTTCAAATTAAATTAAATTATTTTAAAATTAAATTATTTTAAAATTAAATTAATATTTTTTAAAAATAAATTAAATTATTTTAAAATTAAATTAAATTATTGTAAAATTAAATTAAATTATTTTAAAATTAAATTAAATTATTGTAAAATTACATTAAGATATTTTAAAATTAAATTAAATTATTTTAAAATTAAATTAAATTATTTTCAAATTAAATTAAATTATTTTAAAATTAAATTATTTTAAAATTAAATTAAATTTCTTTAAAAGTAAATTAAATTATTTTAAAATTAATTTATTTTCAAATTAAATTAAATTATTTTCAAATTAAATTAAATTATTTTAAAATTAAATTAAATTATTTTAAAATTAAATTAAATTATTTTCAAATTAAATTCAATTATTTTCAAATTTAGTTAAATTATTTTCAAATCAAATGAAATTATTTTTAACATAAATTAAATTATTTTCAAATTAAATTAAATTATTCTAAAATTAAATTAAATTATTTTCAAATTAAATTAAATTATTTTAAAATTAAATTAAATTATTTTCAAATTAAATTAAATTATTTTAAAATTAAATTATTTTAAAATTAAATAAAATTACTTTAAAATTAAATTAAATTATTTTAAAATTAAATTAAATTTTTTTCAAAATAAATTATTTTCAAATTAAATTAAATTATTTTCAAATTAAATTAAATTATTTTCAAATTAAATTAAATTATTTTCAAATTAAATTAAATTATTTTAAAATTAAATTAAATTATTTTAAAATTAAATTAAATTATTTTAAAATTAAATTAAATTATTGTAAAATTAAATTAAGTTATTTTAAAATTAAATTAAATTATTTTAAAATTAAATTAAATTATTTTCAAATTAAATTAAATTATTTTAAAATTAAATTATTTTAAAATTAAATTAAACTACTTTAAAATTAAATTAAATTATTTTAAAATTAATTTATTTTCAAATTAAATTAAATTATTTTCAAATTAAATTAAATTATTTTGAAATTAAATTATTTTAAAATTAAATTAATATATTTTAAAAATAAATTAAATTATTTTAAAATTAAATTAAATTATTGTAAAATTAAATTAAATTATTTTAAAATTAAATTAAATTATTGTAAAATTACATTAAGATATTTTAAAATTAAATTAAATTATTTTAAAATTAAATTAAATTATTTTCAAATTAAATTAAATTATTTTAAAATTAAATTATTTTAAAATTAAATTAAGTTACTTTAAAAGTAAATTAAATTATTTTAAAATTAATTTATTTTCAAATTAAATTAAATTATTTTCAAATTAAATTAAATTATTTTAAAATTAAATTAAATTATTTTAAAATTAAATTAAATTATTTTCAAATTAAATTAAATTATTTTCAAATTTAGTTAAATTATTTTCAAATCAAATTAAATTATTTTTAACATAAATTAAATTATTTTCAAATTAAATTAAATTATTCTAAAATTAAATTAAATTATTTTCAAATTAAATTAAATTATTTTAAAATTAAATTAAATTATTTTCAAATTAAATTAAATTATTTTAAAATTAAATTATTTTAAAATTAAATAAAATTACTTTAAAATTAAATTAAATTATTTTAAAATTAAATTAAATTTTTTTCAAAATAAATTATTTTCAAATTAAATTAAATTAAATTATTTTCAAATTAAATTAAATTATTTTCAAATTAAATTAAATTATTTTAAAATTAAATTAAAATATTTTAAAATTAAATTAAATTATTTTCAAATTAAATTAAATTTGTTTTAAATTAAATTATTTTAAAATTAAATTAAATTATTTTAAAATTAAATTAAATCGTTTTCATATTAAATTATTTTTAAATTAAATTAAATTATTTTAAAAATAAATTAAATTATTTTAAAATTAAATTAAATTATGTTCAAATTAAATTAAATTATTTTCAAAATAAATTAAATTATTTTCAAATTAAAATTAATTTGAAGCTTACATTAAGTTATTTTAAAATTAAATCAAATTATTTTAAAATTAAATTAAATTATTGTAAAATTAAATTAAATTATTTTAAAATTAAATTAATATATTTTAAAATTATATTAAATTATTTTAAAATTAAATTATTTTAAAAATAATTAAATTATTGTAAAATTAAATTAAATTATTGTAAAATTAAATTAAATTATTTTCAAATTAAATTAAATTATTTTCAAATTAAATTAAATTATTTTAAAATTAAATTAAATTATTTTAAAATTAAATTAAATTATTTTCAAATTAAATTAAATTATTTTCAAATTTAGTTAAATTATTTTCAAACCAAATTAAATTATTTTTAAAATAAATTAAATTATTTTCAAATTAAATTAAATTATTCTAAAATTAAATTAAATTATTTTCAAATTAAATTAAATTATTTTAAAATTAAATTATGTTATTTTAAAATTAAATTAAATTATTTTAATATTAAACTAAATTATTTTAAAATAAAATTAAATTATTGAAATCTTAAATTATGGTATTTTAAAATTAAATTAAGTTATTTTAAAATTAAATTTAATTATTTTAAAATTAAATTAAATTATTTTAAAATTAAATTATTTTAAAATTTAATTAAATTACTATAAAATTAAATTAAATTATTTTAAAATTAAATTAAATTATTTTCAAATTAAATTAAATTATTTTAAAATTAAATTATATTAAAATTAAATTAAATTACTTTAAAAGTAAATTAAATTATTTTAAAATTAATTTATTTTCAAACTAAATTAAATTATTTTCAAATTAAATTAAATTATTTTAAAATTAAATTAAATTATTTTAAAATTAAATTAAATTATTTTCAAATTAAATTAAATTATTTTCAAATTTAGTTAAATTATTTTCAAATCAAATTAAATTATTTTCAAAATAAATTAAATTATTTTCAAATTAAATTAAATTATTCTAAAATTAAATTAAATTATTTTCAAATTAAATTAAATTATTTTTAAAATAAATTAAATTATTTTCAAATTGAATTAAATATTTTAAAATTAAATTATGTTATTTTACAATTAAATTAAATTATATTAAAAATAAATTAAATTATTTTTAAATTAAATTAAAATATTTTCAAATTAAATTAAATTGTTTTAAAATTAAATTAAATTATTTTAAAAAAAATTAAATTATATTAAAATTAAATTAAATTATTTTAAAATTAAATTAAATTATTTTAATATTAAATTAAATTATTTTAAAATAAAATTAAATTATTGCAAACTTAAATTATGCTATTTTAAAATTAAATTAAATTATTTTAAAATTATATTTAATTATTTTAAAATTAAATTAAATTATTTTAAAATTAAATTATTTTAAAATTAAATTAAATTACTATAAAAATAAATTAAATTATTTTAAAATTAAATTAAATTATTTTCAAATTAAAAAAATTATTTTCAAATTAAATTAGATTATTTTAAAATTAAATTAAATTATTTTAAACTTAAATTAAATTATTTTAAAATTAAATTAAATTATTTTAAAATTAAATTGAATTATTGTAAAATTAAATTAAATTATTTTAAAATTAAATTAATATATTTTAAAAATAAATTAAATTATTTTAAAATTAAATTTAATTATTTTAAAATTAAATTAAATTATTGTAAAATTAAATTAAATTATTGTAAAATTAAATTAAATTATTTTAAAATTAAATTAAATTTTTTAAAATTAAAATAAATTATTGTAAAATTAAATTAAATTATTTTAAAATTAAATTAAATTATTTTAAAACTAAACTAAATTATTTTCAAATTAAATTAAATTATTTTTGAACTAAATTATTTCAAATTAAATTTAATTATTTTCAAATTAAATTAAATTATTTTAAAATTAAATTAAATTATTGTAAACTTAAATTAAGTTATTTTAAAATTAAATTAATTTATTTTGAAATTAAATTTAATTATTTTAAAATTTAATTAAACCATTTTAAAATTAAATTAAATTATTTTAAAATTAAATTATTTTAAAATTAAATTAAATTACTATAAAATTAAATTAAATTATTTTAAAATTAAATTTAATTATTTTCAAATTAAATTATTTTCAAATTAAATTAGATTATTAAATTATTTTAAAATAAAATTAAATTATTGTAAAATTAAATTAAGTTATTTTAAAATTAAATTAAATTATTTAAAAATTAAATTAAATTATTTAAAAATTAAATTAAATTATTTTAAAATTAAATTAAATTATTTTAAAATTAAATTAAATTATTTTAAAATTAAATTAAATTATTGTAAAATTAAATTAAGTTATTTTAAAATTAAATTAAATTATTTTAAAATTAAATTAAATTATTTTCAAATTAAATTAAATTATTTTAAAATTAAATTATTTTAAAATTAAATTAAACTACTTTAAAATTAAATTAAATTATTTTAAAATTAATTTATTTTCAAATTAAATTAAATTATTTTCAAATTAAATTAAATTATTTTAAAATTAAATTATTTTAAAATTAAATTAATATTTTTTAAAAATAAATTAAATTATTTTAAAATTAAATTAAATTATTGTAAAATTAAATTAAATTATTTTAAAATTAAATTAAATTATTGTAAAATTACATTAAGATATTTTAAAATTAAATTAAATTATTTTAAAATTAAATTAAATTATTTTCAAATTAAATTAAATTATTTTAAAATTAAATTATTTTAAAATTAAATTAAATTTCTTTAAAAGTAAATTAAATTATTTTAAAATTAATTTATTTTCAAATTAAATTAAATTATTTTCAAATTAAATTAAATTATTTTAAAATTAAATTAAATTATTTTAAAATTAAATTAAATTATTTTCAAATTAAATTCAATTATTTTCAAATTTAGTTAAATTATTTTCAAATCAAATGAAATTATTTTTAACATAAATTAAATTATTTTCAAATTAAATTAAATTATTCTAAAATTAAATTAAATTATTTTCAAATTAAATTAAATTATTTTAAAATTAAATTAAATTATTTTCAAATTAAATTAAATTATTTTAAAATTAAATTATTTTAAAATTAAATAAAATTACTTTAAAATTAAATTAAATTATTTTAAAATTAAATTAAATTTTTTTCAAAATAAATTATTTTCAAATTAAATTAAATTATTTTCAAATTAAATTAAATTATTTTCAAATTAAATTAAATTATTTTCAAATTAAATTAAATTATTTTAAAATTAAATTAAATTATTTTAAAATTAAATTAAATTATTTTAAAATTAAATTAAATTATTGTAAAATTAAATTAAGTTATTTTAAAATTAAATTAAATTATTTTAAAATTAAATTAAATTATTTTCAAATTAAATTAAATTATTTTAAAATTAAATTATTTTAAAATTAAATTAAACTACTTTAAAATTAAATTAAATTATTTTAAAATTAATTTATTTTCAAATTAAATTAAATTATTTTCAAATTAAATTAAATTATTTTGAAATTAAATTATTTTAAAATTAAATTAATATATTTTAAAAATAAATTAAATTATTTTAAAATTAAATTAAATTATTGTAAAATTAAATTAAATTATTTTAAAATTAAATTAAATTATTGTAAAATTACATTAAGATATTTTAAAATTAAATTAAATTATTTTAAAATTAAATTAAATTATTTTCAAATTAAATTAAATTATTTTAAAATTAAATTATTTTAAAATTAAATTAAGTTACTTTAAAAGTAAATTAAATTATTTTAAAATTAATTTATTTTCAAATTAAATTAAATTATTTTCAAATTAAATTAAATTATTTTAAAATTAAATTAAATTATTTTAAAATTAAATTAAATTATTTTCAAATTAAATTAAATTATTTTCAAATTTAGTTAAATTATTTTCAAATCAAATTAAATTATTTTTAACATAAATTAAATTATTTTCAAATTAAATTAAATTATTCTAAAATTAAATTAAATTATTTTCAAATTAAATTAAATTATTTTAAAATTAAATTAAATTATTTTCAAATTAAATTAAATTATTTTAAAATTAAATTATTTTAAAATTAAATAAAATTACTTTAAAATTAAATTAAATTATTTTAAAATTAAATTAAATTTTTTTCAAAATAAATTATTTTCAAATTAAATTAAATTAAATTATTTTCAAATTAAATTAAATTATTTTCAAATTAAATTAAATTATTTTAAAATTAAATTAAAATATTTTAAAATTAAATTAAATTATTTTCAAATTAAATTAAATTTGTTTTAAATTAAATTATTTTAAAATTAAATTAAATTATTTTAAAATTAAATTAAATCGTTTTCATATTAAATTATTTTTAAATTAAATTAAATTATTTTAAAAATAAATTAAATTATTTTAAAATTAAATTAAATTATGTTCAAATTAAATTAAATTATTTTCAAAATAAATTAAATTATTTTCAAATTAAAATTAATTTGAAGCTTACATTAAGTTATTTTAAAATTAAATCAAATTATTTTAAAATTAAATTAAATTATTGTAAAATTAAATTAAATTATTTTAAAATTAAATTAATATATTTTAAAATTATATTAAATTATTTTAAAATTAAATTATTTTAAAAATAATTAAATTATTGTAAAATTAAATTAAATTATTGTAAAATTAAATTAAATTATTTTCAAATTAAATTAAATTATTTTCAAATTAAATTAAATTATTTTAAAATTAAATTAAATTATTTTAAAATTAAATTAAATTATTTTCAAATTAAATTAAATTATTTTCAAATTTAGTTAAATTATTTTCAAACCAAATTAAATTATTTTTAAAATAAATTAAATTATTTTCAAATTAAATTAAATTATTCTAAAATTAAATTAAATTATTTTCAAATTAAATTAAATTATTTTAAAATTAAATTATGTTATTTTAAAATTAAATTAAATTATTTTAATATTAAACTAAATTATTTTAAAATAAAATTAAATTATTGAAATCTTAAATTATGGTATTTTAAAATTAAATTAAGTTATTTTAAAATTAAATTTAATTATTTTAAAATTAAATTAAATTATTTTAAAATTAAATTATTTTAAAATTTAATTAAATTACTATAAAATTAAATTAAATTATTTTAAAATTAAATTAAATTATTTTCAAATTAAATTAAATTATTTTCAAATTAAATTAGATTATTTTAAAATTAAATTAAATTATTTTAAACTTAAATTAAATTATTTTAAAATTAAATTAAATTACTTTCAAATTAAATTAAATTATTGTAAAATTAAATTAAATTATTTTAAAATTAAATTAATATATTTTAAAAATAAATTAAATTATTTTAAAATTAAATTAAATTATTTTAAAATTAAATGAAATTATTGTAAAATTAAATTAAATTATTGTACAATTAAATTAAATTATTTTAAAATTAAATTAAATTTTTTAAAATTAAAATAAATTATTGTAAAATTAAATTAAATTATTTTAAAATTAAATTAAATTATTTTAGAACTAAACTAAATTATTTTCAAATTAAATTAAATTATTTTAAAATTAAATTATATTAAAATTAAATTAAATTACTTTAAAAGTAAATAAAATTATTTTAAAATTAATTTATTTTCAAATTAAATTAAATTATTTTCAAATTAAATTAAATTATTTTAAAATTAAATTAAATTATTTTAAAATTAAATTAAATTATTTTCAAATTAAATTAAATTATTTTCAAATTTAGTTAAATTATTTTCAAATCAAATTAAATTATTTTCAAAATAAATTAAATTATTTTCAAATTAAATTAAATTATTCTAAAATTAAATTAAATTATTTTCAAATTAAATTAAATTATTTTTAAAATAAATTAAATTATTTTCAAATTGAATTAAATATTTTAAAATTAAATTATGTTATTTTACAATTAAATTAAATTATATTAAAAATAAATTAAATTATTTTTAAATTAAATTAAAATATTTTCAAATTAAATTAAATTGTTTTAAAATTAAATTAAATTATTTTAAAAAAAATTAAATTATATTAAAATTAAATTAAATTATTTTAAAATTAAATTAAATTATTTTAATATTAAATTAAATTATTTTAAAATAAAATTAAATTATTGCAAACTTAAATTATGTTATTTTAAAATTAAATTAAATTATTTTAAAATTATATTTAATTATTTTAAAATTAAATTAAATTATTTTAAAATTAAATTATTTTAAAATTAAATTAAATTACTATAAAATTAAATTAAATTATTTTAAAATTAAATTAAATTATTTTCAAATTAAAAAAATTATTTTCAAATTAAATTAGATTATTTTAAAATTAAATTAAATTATTTTAAACTTAAATTAAATTATTTTAAAATTAAATTAAATTATTTTAAAATTAAATTAAATTATTGTAAAATTAAATTAAATTATTTTAAAATTAAATTAATATATTTTAAAAATAAATTAAATTATTTTAAAATTAAATTTAATTATTTTAAAATTAAATTAAATTATTGTAAAATTAAATTAAATTATTGTAAAATTAAATTAAATTATTTTAAAATTAAATTAAATTTTTTTAAATTAAAATAAATTATTGTAAAATTAAATTAAATTATTTTAAAATTAAATTAAATTATTTTAAAACTAAACTAAATTATTTTCAAATTAAATTAAATTATTTTTGAACTAAATTATTTCAAATTAAATTTAATTATTTTCAAATTAAATTAAATTATTTTAAAATTAAATTAAATTATTGTAAAATTAAATTAAGTTATTTTAAAATTAAATTAAATTAATTTAAAATTAAATTAAATTATTTTCAAATTAAATTAAATTATTTTAAAATTAAATTATTTTAAAATTAAATTAAATTATTTTAAAATTAAATTATTTTAAAATTAAATTAAATTACTATAAAATTAAATTAAATTATTTTAAAATTAAATTAAATTATTTTCAAATTAAAAAAATTATTTTCAAATTAAATTAGATTATTTTAAAATTAAATTAAATTATTTTAAACTTAAATTAAATTATTTTAAAATTAAATTAAATTATTTTAAAATTAAATTAAATTATTGTAAAATTAAATTAAATTATTTTAAAATTAAATTAATATATTTTAAAAATAAATTAAATTATTTTAAAATTAAATTAAATTATTTTAAAATTAAATTAAATTATTGTAAAATTAAATTAAATTATTGTAAAATTAAATTAAATTATTTTAAAATTAAATTAAATTTTTTTAAATTAAAATAAATTATTGTAAAATTAAATTAAATTATTTTAAAATTAAATTAAATTATTTTAAAACTAAACTAAATTATTTTCAAATTAAATTAAATTATTTTTGAACTAAATTATTTCAAATTAAATTTAATTATTTTCAAATTAAATTAAATTATTTTAAAATTAAATTAAATTATTGTAAAATTAAATTATGTTATTTTAAAATTAAATTAAATTATTTTAAAATTATATTTAATTATTTTAAAATTAAATTAAATTATTTTAAAATTAAATTATTTTAAAATTAAATTAAATTACTATAAAATTAAATTAAATTATTTTAAAATTAAATTAAATTATTTTCAAATTAAAAAAATTATTTTCAAATTAAATTAGATTATTTTAAAATTAAATTAAATTATTTTAAACTTAAATTAAATTATTTTAAAATTAAATTAAATTATTTTAAAATTAAATTAAATTATTGTAAAATTAAATTAAATTATTTTAAAATTAAATTAATATATTTTAAAAATAAATTAAATTATTTTAAAATTAAATTTAATTATTTTAAAATTAAATTAAATTATTGTAAAATTAAATTAAATTATTGTAAAATTAAATTAAATTATTTTAAAATTAAATTAAATTTTTTTAAATTAAAATAAATTATTGTAAAATTAAATTAAATTATTTTAAAATTAAATTAAATTATTTTAAAACTAAACTAAATTATTTTCAAATTAAATTAAATTATTTTTGAACTAAATTATTTCAAATTAAATTTAATTATTTTCAAATTAAATTAAATTATTTTAAAATTAAATTAAATTATTGTAAAATTAAATTAAGTTATTTTAAAATTAAATTAAATTAATTTAAAATTAAATTAAATTATTTTCAAATTAAATTAAATTATTTTAAAATTAAATTATTTTAAAATTAAATTAAATTACTTTAAAATTAAATTAAATTATTTTCAAATTAAATTAAAATTTTTTCAAATTAAATTAAATTGTTCTAAAATTAAATTAAATTATTTTAAAATTAAATTGAATTATTTTAAAATTAAATTAAATTATTTTAAAATTAAATTAAATTATTTTAAAATTAAATTAAATTATTTTAAAATTAAATTAAATTATTTTAAAATAAAATTAAATTATGGTAAAATTAAATTAAGTTATTTTAAAATTAAATTAAATTATTTTAAAATTAAATTAAATTATTTTAATATTAAATTAAATTATTTTAAAATTAAATTAAATTATTTTAAAATTAAATTAAATTATTGTAAAATTAAAATAAGTTATTTTAAATTTAAATTAAATTATTTTAAAATTAAATTACATTATTTTCAAATTAAATTCAATTATTTTAAAATCAAATTATTTTAAAATTAAATTAAATTACTTTAAAATTAAATTAAATTATTTTAAAATTAATTTATTTTCAAATTAAATTAAATTAAATTATTTTCAAATTAATTTAAATTATTTTAAAATTAAATTATTTTAAAATTAAATTAAATTATTTTCAAATTAAATTAAATTATTTTCAAATTTAGTTAAATTATTTTCAAATCAAATTAAATTATTTTCAAAATAAATTAAATTATTTTCAAATTAAATTAAATTATTCTAAAATTAAATTAAATTATTTTCAAATTAAAATATATTATTTTCAAAATATATTAAATTATTTTCAAATTGAATAAAAATATTTTAAAATTAAATTATGTTATTTTAAAATTAAATTAAATTATATTAAAATTAAATTAAATTATTTTCAAATTAAATTAAAATATTTTCAAATTAAATTAAATTGTTTTAAAATTAAATTAAATTATTTTAAAATTAAATTAAATTATTTTAAAATTAAATTAAATTATTTTAAAATTAAATTAAATTATTTTAAAATTAAACTAAATTATTTTAAAATTAAATTAAATCATTTTAAAATTAAATTAAATTATTTTAAAATTAAATTATTTTAAAATTAAATTAAATTATTTTAAAATTAAATTAAATAGTTGTAAAATTAAATTAAGTTATTTTAAAATTAAATTAAATTATTTTAAAATTAAATTAAATTATTTTCAAATTAAATTCAATTATTTTAAAATCAAATTATTTTAAAATTAAATAAATTACTTTAAAATTAAATTAAATTATTTTAAAATTAATTTATTTTCAAATTAAATTAAATTAAATTATTTTCAAATTAAATTAAATTATTTTAAAATTAAATTATTTTAAAATTAAATTAAATTATTTTCAAATTAAATTAAATTATTTTCAAATTTAGTTAAATTATTTTCAAATCAAATTAAATTATTTTCAAAATAAATTAAATTATTTTCAAATTAAATTAAATTATTCTAAAATTAAATTAAATTATTTTCAAATTAAAATATATTATTTTCAAAATATATTAAATTATTTTCAAATTGAATAAAAATATTTTGAAATTAAATTATGTTATTTTAAAATTAAATTAAATTATATTAAAATTAAATTAAATTATTTTCAAATTAAATTAAAATATTTTCAAATTAAATTAAATTGTTTTAAAATTAAATTAAATTATTTTAAAATTAAATTAAATTATTTTAAAATTAAATTAAATTATTTTAAAATTAAATTAAATTATTTTAAAACTAAATTAAATTATTTTAGAATAAAATTAAATTATTGTAAACTTAAATTATGTTATTTTAAAATTAAATTAATTTATTTTGAAATTAAATTTAATTATTTTAAAATTTAATTAAATTATTTTAAAATTAAATTAAATTATTTTAAAATTAAATTATTTTAAAATTAAATTAAATTACTATAAAATTAAATTAAATTATTTTAAAATTAAATTAAATTATTTTCAAATTAAATTATTTTCAAATTAAATTAGATTATTAAATTATTTTAAAATAAAATTAAATTATTGTAAAATTAAATTAAGTTATTTTAAAATTAAATTAAATTATTTAAAAATTAAATTAAATTATTTTAAAATTAAATTAAATTATTTTAAAATTAAATTAAATTATTTTCAAATTAAATTAAATTATTTTAAAATTAAATTATTTTAAAATTAAATTAAATTATTTTAAAACTAAATTAAATTATTTAAAAATAAAATTAAATTATTGTAAACTTAAATTAAGTTATTTTAAAATTAAATTAATTTATTTTGAAATTAAATTTAATTATTTTAAAATTTAATTAAATTATTTTAAAATTAAATTAAATTATTTTAAAATTAAATTATTTTAAAATTAAATTAAATTACTATAAAATTAAATTAAATTATTTTAAAATTAAATTAAATTATTTTCAAATTAAATTAAATTATTTTAAAATTAAATTATTTTAAAATTAAATTAAACTACTTTAAAATTAAATTATTTTAAAATTAATTTATTTTCAAATTAAATTAAATTATTTTCAAATTAAATTAAATTATTTTAAAATTAAATTATTTTAAAATTAAATTAATATATTTTAAAAATAAATTAAATTATTTTAAAATTAAATTAAATTATTGTAAAATTAAATTAAATTATTTTAAAATTAAATTAAATTATTGTAAAATTACATTAAGATATTCTAAAATTAAATTAAATTATTTTAAAATTAAATTAAATTATTTTAAAATTAAATTATTTTAAAATTAAATTAAATTACTTTAAAAGTAAATTAAATTATTTTAAAATTAATTTATTTTCAAATTAAATTAAATTATTTTCAAATTAAATTAAATTATTTTAAAATTAAATTATTTTAAAATTAAATTAATATATTTTAAAAATAAATTAAATTATTTTAAAATTAAATTAAATTATTGTAAAATTAAATTAAATTATTTTAAAATTAAATTAAATTATTGTAAAATTACATTAAGATATTCTAAAATTAAATTAAATTATTTTAAAATTAAATTAAATTATTTTCAAATTAAATTAAATTATTTTAAAATTAAATTATTTTAAAATTAAATTAAATTACTTTAAAAGTAAATTAAATTATTTTAAAATTAAATTATTTTCAAATTAAATTAAATTATTTTAAAATTAAATTAAATTATTTTAAAATTAAATTAAATTATTTTCAAATTAAATTAAATTATTTTCAAATTTAGTTAAATTATTTTCAAATCAAATTAAATTATTTTTAACATAAATTAAATTATTTTCAAATTAAATTAAATTATTTTAAAATTAAATTAAATCATTTTCAAATTAAATTAAATTATTTTTAAAGTACATTAAATTGCTTTCAAATTAAATTTAATTATTTTCAAATTAAATTATTTTAAAATTAAATTAAATTATTTTCAAATTAAATTAAATAATTTTCAAATTAAATTAAATTATTTTAAAATTAAATTAAATTATTGTAAAATTAAATTAAATTATTGTAAAATTAAATTAAGTTATTTTAAAATTAAATCAAATTATTTTAAAATTAAATTAAATTATTGTAAAATTAAATTAAATTATTTTAAAATTAAATTAATATATTTAAAAATTATATTAAATTATTTTAAAATTAAATTATTTTAAAATTTAATTAAATTATTGTAAAATTAAATTAAATTATTGTAAAATTAAATTAAATTATTGTAAAATTAAATTAAATTATTTTAAAATTAAATTAAATTTTTTTAAATTAAAATAAATTATTGTAAAATTAAATTAAATTATTTTAAAATTAAATTAAATTATTTTAAAACTAAACTAAATTATTTTCAAATTAAATTAAATTATTTTTGAACTAAATTATTTCAAATTAAATTTAATTATTTTCAAATTAAATTAAATTATTTTAAAATTAAATTAAATCATTTTCAAATTAAATTAAATTAAATTAATTTTAAATTAAATTAAATTACTTTAAAATTAAATTAAATTATTTTCAAATTAAATTATTTTAAAATTAAATTAAATTATTTTAAAATTAAATATAATTATTTTAAATTAAACTAAAATATTTTTAAATTAAATTAACTTATTTTCAAATTTAATTAAGTTATTTTTAAATTTAAATACATTATTTTCAAATAAAATAAAATTATTTTAAAATTAAATTAAATTATTTTCAAATTAAATTAAATTATTTTAAAATTAAATTATTTTAAAATTAAATATAATTACTTTAAAATTAAATTAAATTATTTTAAATTTAAATTAAATTATTTTCAAAATAAATTATTTTCAAATTAAATTAAATTATTTTCAAATTAAATTAAATTATATTCAAATTAAATTAAATTATTTTCAAATTAAATTAAATTATTTTAAAATTAAATTAAATTATTTTAAAATTAAATTAAATTATTTTCAAATTAAATTAAATTTTTTTTAAATTAAATTATTTTCAATTTAAATTAAATTATTTTTAAATTTAAATTAAATTATTTTAAAATTAAATTAAATCATTTTCAAATTAAATTATTTTTAAATTAAATTAAATTATTTTAAAAATAAATTAAATTATTTTAAAATTAAATTAAATTATGTTCAAATTAAATTTAATTATTTTCAAAATAAATTAAATTATTTTCAAATTAAAATTAATTTGAAGCTTAAATTAAGTTATTTTAAAATTAAATCAAATTATTTTAAAATTAAATTAAATTATTGTAAAATTAAATTAAATTATTTTAAAATTAAATTAATATATTTTAAAATTATATTAAGTTATTTTAAAATTAAATTATTTTAAAATTTAATTAATTTATTGTAAAATTAAATTAAATTATTGTAAAATTAAATTAAATTATTTTAAAATTAAATTAAATTATTTTAAAATTAAAATAAATTATTGTAAAATTAAATTAAATTATTTTAAAATTAAATTAAATTATTTTAAAATTAAACTAAATTATTTTCAAATTAAATTATTTTTAAATTAAATTATTTCAAATTAAATTAAATTATTTTCAAATTAAATTAAATTATTTTAAAATTAAATTAAATCATTTTCAAATTAAATTAAATTATTTTTAAAGTACATTAAATTGCTTTAAAATTAAATTTAATTATTTTCAAATTTAATTATTTTAAAATTAAATTAAATTATTTTAAAATTAAATTTAATTATTTTAAAATTAAACTAAAATACTTTAAAATTAAATTAACTTATTTTTAAATTTAAATACATTACTTTTAAATTAAATTAAATTATTTTAAAATTAAATTAAATTATTTTTAAATTAAATTAAGTTATTTTTAAATTAAATTATTTTAAAATTAAATTACTTTAAAATTAAATTAAATTATATTAAAATTAAATTAAAATATTTTCAAATTAAATTAAATTATTTTCAAATTAAATTAAATTATTTTAAAATTAAATTAAATTATTTGAAAATTAAATTAAATTATTTTCAAATTAAATTCAAATATTTTTAAATTAAATTATATTCAAATTAATTTAAATTATTATAAAATTAAATTAAATTATTTTAAGATTAAATTAAATTATTTTCAAATTAAATTATATTTAAATTAAATTAAATTAAATTATTTTCAAATTAAATTAAATTATTTTAAAATTAAATTAAATCATTTTCAAATTAAATTAAATTATTTTTAAATTAAATAAAATTATTTTCAAATTAAATTAAATTATTTTAAAATTAAATTAAATTATTTTCAAATTAAATTAAATTATTTTCAAAATAAATTAAATTATTTTCAAATTAAATTAAATTATTTTAAAATTAAATTAAATTATTTTAAAATTAAACTAAATCATTCTTAAATTAAAATAAATTATTTTAAAACAAAATTCAATGGTTTTCAAATTAAATTAAATTTTTTTCAAAATAAATTAAATTATTTTAAAATAAAATTAAATTATTTTAAAATTGAATTAAATTATTTTAAAATTAAATTAAATTATTTTAAGATTAAATTAAATTATTTTAAAATTAAATTAAATTACATGAAAATTAAATTAAATTATTTTAGAATTAAATTAAATTATTTTTAAATTAAATTATTTTCAAATTAAATTAAATGATTTTAAAATTAAATTAAATTATTTTAAAATTAAATTAAATTATTGTAAAATTAAATTAAGTTATTTTAAAATTAAATTAAATTATTTTTATAAAATTAAATTAAATTATTTTCAAATTAAATTAAATTATTTTAAAATTATATTATTTTAAAATTAAATTAAATTACTTTAAAATTAAATTAAATTATTTTAAAATTAATTTATTTTCAAATTAAATTAAATTATTTTCAAATTAAATTAAATTATTTTAAAATTAAATTAAATTATTTTAAAATTAAATTAAATTATTTTCAAATTAAATTAAATTATTTTAAAATTTAGTTAAATTATTTTCAAATCAAATTAAATTAATTTCAAAATAAATTAAATTATTTTCAAATTAAATTAAATTATTCTAAAATTAAATTAAATTATTTTCAAATTAAATTAAATTATTTTTAAAATAAATTAAATTATTTTCAAATTGAATTAAAATATTTGAAAATTAAATTGTTATTTTAAAATTAAATTAAATTATATTAAAATTAAATTAAATTATTTTTAAATTAAATTAAAATTTTTTCAAATTAAATTAAATTGTTTTAAAATTAAATTAAATTATTTTAAAATTAAATTAAATTATTTTAAAATTAAATTAAATTAATTTAAAATTAAATTAAATTATTTTAATATTAAATTAAATTATTTTAAAATAAAATTAAATTATTGTAAACTTAAATTATGTTATTTTAAAATTAAATTAAATTATTTTAAAATTAAATTTAATTATTTTAAAATTAAATTAAATTATTTTAAAATTAAATTAAATTACTATAAAATTAAATTAAATTATTTTAAAATTAAATTAAATTATTTTCAAATTAAATTAAATTATTTTAAAATTAAATTAGATTATTTTAAAATTAAATTAAATTATTTTAAACTTAAATTAAATTATTTTAAAATTATATTAAATTGTTTTAAAATTAAATTAAATTATTGTAAAATTAAATTATTTTAAAATTAAATTAATATATTTTATAAATAAATTAAATTATTTTAAAATTAAATTAAATTATTTTAAAATTAAATTAAATTATTGTAAAATTAAATTAAATTATTGTAAAATTAAATTATTTTAAAATTAAATTAAATTATTTTAAAATTAAAATAAATTATTGTAAAATTAAATTAAAATATTTTAAAATTAAATTAAATTATTTTAAAATTAAATTAAATTATTTTAAAATTAAATTAAAATATTTGAAACTTAAATTAAAATATTTTAAAATTAAATTAAAATATTTTAAAATTTAATTTAATTATTTTAAAAATAAATTAAATTTTTGTAAAATTAAATTATTTTCAAATTAAATTAAATTATTTTAAAATTAAATTAAATCGCTTTAAACTTAAATTAAATTATTTTCAAATAAAATTTAATTATTTTAAAATTAAATTTCATTATTTTAAAATTAAATAAAATTATTTTAAAATTAAATTAAATTATTTTAAAATTAATTTAAATTATTTTAAAATTAAATTAAATTATTTTAAAATTAAATTAAATTATTTTAAAATTAAATTAAATTATTTTCAAATTTATATAAATTATTTTCAAATTAAATTAAAATATTTTCAAATTAAATTAAATTATTCTGAAATTAAATTAAATTATTTTTATGTTAAATTAAAATATTTTAAAATTAAATTAAATTATTTTCAAATTTATATAAATTATTTTCAAATTAAATTAAAATATTTTCAAATTAAATTAAATTATTCTGAAATTAAATTAAATTATTTTTATGTTAAATTAAAATATTTTAAAATCAAATTAAATTATTTTAAAATTAAATTAAATTATTTTGAAATTTAATTAAATTATTTTCAAATTAAATTAAATTATTCTAAAATTAAAATTAAATAATTTTCATGTTAAATTAAACTATTTTAAAATTAAATTAAATTATTCTACAATTAAATTAAACTATTTTCAAATTGAATTAATTGAATTTAAAATTAAATTAAATGATTTTTAAATTAAATTAAATTATTTTCAAATTAAATAAAATAATTTTCAAATTAAATTAAATAATTTTTAAATTATATTGAATTATTTTCAAATTAAATTAAATTATTTAAAAATTAAATTAAATTATTTTCAAATTTAATTAAATTATTTTCAAATTAAATTAAATTGTTTTCAAATTAAATTAAATTATTTTAAAGTTAAATTAAATGGTTTTCAAATAAAATTAAATGATTTGAAAATTAAATTAAAATGTTTTAAAATTAAATTAAATTATTTTAAAACTAATTAAGTTATTTTCAAATTATATTAAATTATTTTAAAATTAAATTAAATCACTTTAAAATTAAATTAAATTATTTTTTAATTAAATTATATTATTTTAAAATTAAATTAAATTATTTTAAAATTAAATTACATTATTCTAAAATTAAATTGTTTTCAAATTGAATTAAAATATTTTAAAATTAAATAAAATTATTTTAAAATTAAATTAAATTATTTTAAAATTAAATTAAATTACTTTCAAATTAAATTAATTGATTTTAAAAATAAATTAAATTATTTTAAAATTAATTTAAATTATTTTAAAATGAAATTAAATTATTTTAAAATTAAATGAAATTAAATTATTTTAAAATTAAAGTTTATTAACTTATTTTCAAATTAAATTAAATTATTCTCAAATTAATTTACTTTATTTTAAAATTAAATTAAATATTTAAAAATTTAATTAAATTATTTTCAAATTAAATTACATTATTTTAAAATTAAATTAAGTTATTTTCAAATTCAATTAAATTACTTTAAAATTAAATTAAATTATTTTAAAATTAAATAAAATTATTTTAAAATTAAATTAAATTACTTTCAAATTAAATTAATTGATTTTAAAATTAAATTAAATTATTTTAAAATTAATTTAAATTATTTTAAAATGAAATTAAATTATTTTCAAATTTATATAAATTATTTTCAAATTAAATTAAAATATTTTAAAATTAAATTTAATTATTTTAAAAATAAATTAAATTTTTGTAATATGAAATTATTTTCAAATTAAATTAAATTATTTTAAAATTAAATTAAATCGCTTTAAACTTAAATTAAATTATTTTCAAATTAAATTCAAATATTTTAAAATTAAATTAAATTATTTTAAAATTAAATTAAATTATTTTAAAATTAAATTAAATTATTTAAAATTAAATTAAATTATTTTAAAATTAAATTTTTTTATTTTAAAATTAAATTAAATTATTCTAAAATTAAATTAAATTATTTTCAAATTGAATTAAAATATTTTAAAATTAAATTAAATTATTTTAAAATTTAATTAAATCATTTTAAAATTAAATTAAATGATTTTAAAATTAAATTAAATTATTTTAAAATTAAATTAAATTATTTTAAAATTCAATTAAATTATTTTCAAATTTATATAAATTATTTTCAAATTAAATTAAAATATTTTCAAATTAAATTAAATTATTCTGAAATTAAATTAAATTATTTTTATGTTAAATTAAAATATTTTAAAATAAAATTAAATTATTTTAAAATTAAATTAAATTATTTTGAAATTTAATTAAATTATTTTCAATTTAAATTAAATTATTTTCAAATTAAATTAAATTATTCTAAAATTTAAATTAAATAATTTTCATGTTAAATTAAACTATTTTAAAATTAAATTATTCTACAATAAAATTAAACTATTTTCAAATTGAATTAAAATATTTTAAAGTTAAATTAAATTATTTTAAAATTAAATTAAATTATTTTAAAATTAAATTAAATTATTTTAAAATTAAATTAAATTATTTTAAAATTAAATTTATTTATTTTAAAATTAAATTAAATTAAATTATTCTAAAATTAAATTAAATTATTTTCAAATTGAATTAAAGTATTTTAAAAATAAATTAAATTATTTTAAAATTAAATTAAATTATTTTAAAATTAAATTATATGATTTTAAAATTAAATTATGAATTATTATTTTAAAATTAAAATAAATTATTTTAAAATTAAATTAAATTATTTTCAAATTTATTTAAATTATTTTCAAATTAAATTAAAATATTTTAAAATTAAATTTAATTATTTTAAAAATAAATTAAATTTTCGTAAAATTAAATTATTTTCAAATTAAATTAAATTATTTTAAAATTAAATTAAATCGCTTTAAACTTAAATTAAATTATTTTCAAATTAAATTTAAATATTTTAAAATTAAATTAAATTATTTTAAAATTAAATTAAATTATTTTAAAATTAAATTAAATTATTTTAAAATTAAATTAAATTATTTTAAAATTAATTTTTTTATTTTAAAATTAAATTAAATTAATCTAAAATTAAATTAAATTATTTTCAAATTGAATTAAAATATTTTAAAATTAAATTAAATTATTTTAAAATTTAATTAAATCATTTTAAAATTAAATTAAATGATTTTAAAATTAAATTAAATTATTTTAAAATTAAATTAAATTATTTTAAAATTAAATTAAATTATTTTCAAATTTATATAAATTATTTTCAAATTAAATTAAAATATTTTCAAATTAAATTAAATTATTCTGAAATTAAATTAAATTATTTTTATGTTAAACTAAAATATTTTAAAATCAAATTAAATTATTTTAAAATTAAATTAAATTATTTTGAAATTTAATTAAATTATTTTAAAATTAAATTAAATTATTTTCAAATTAAATTAAACTATTCTAAAATTTAAATTAAATAATTTTCATGTTAAATTAAACTATTTTAAAATTAAATTATTCTACAATTAAATTAAACTATTTTCAAATTGAATTAAAATATTTTAAAATTAAATAAAATTATTTTAAAATTAAATTAAATAACTTTCAAATTAAATTAATTGATTTTAAAATTAAATTAAATTATTTTTAAATATAAATTAAATTATTTTCAAATAAATTTAAACTATTTTCAAATTAATTTAAAATATTTTAAAATTATTATTTTTTTTTTAATTATATTTTTAAATTAAACTAATTTATTTTTAAATTAAATTAAATTATTTTTAAATTATATTAAATTATTTTCAAATTAAATTAAATTATTTTAAAATTAAATTACATCATTCTAAAATCAAATTAAATTGTTTTCAAATTGAGTTAAAATATTTTAAAATTAAATAAAAAAATAAATTATTCTACAATAAAATTAAACTATTTTCAAATTGAATTAAAATATTTTAAAGTTAAATTAAATTATTTTAAAATTAAATTAAATTATTTTAAAATTAAATTAAATTATTTTAAAATTAAATTAAATTATTTTAAAATTAAATTTATTTATTTTAAAATTAAATTAAATTAAATTATTCTAAAATTAAATTAAATTATTTTCAAATTGAATTAAAGTATTTTAAAAATAAATTAAATTATTTTAAAATTAAATTAAATTATTTTAAAATTAAATTATATGATTTTAAAATTAAATTATGAATTATTATTTTAAAATTAAATTAAATTATTTTAAAATTAAATTAAATTATTTTCAAATTTATTTAAATTATTTTCAAATTAAATTAAAATATTTTAAAATTAAATTTAATTATTTTAAAAATAAATTAAATTTTCGTAAAATTAAATTATTTTCAAATTAAATTAAATTATTTTAAAATTAAATTAAATCGCTTTAAACTTAAATTAAATTATTTTCAAATTAAATTTAAATATTTTAAAATTAAATTAAATTATTTTAAAATTAAATTAAATTATTTTAAAATTAAATTAAATTATTTTAAAATTAAATTAAATTATTTTAAAATTAATTTTTTTATTTTAAAATTAAATTAAATTAATCTAAAATTAAATTAAATTATTTTCAAATTGAATTAAAATATTTTAAAATTAAATTAAATTATTTTAAAATTTAATTAAATCATTTTAAAATTAAATTAAATGATTTTAAAATTAAATTAAATTATTTTAAAATTAAATTAAATTATTTTAAAATTAAATTAAATTATTTTCAAATTTATATAAATTATTTTCAAATTAAATTAAAATATTTTCAAATTAAATTAAATTATTCTGAAATTAAATTAAATTATTTTTATGTTAAACTAAAATATTTTAAAATCAAATTAAATTATTTTAAAATTAAATTAAATTATTTTGAAATTTAATTAAATTATTTTCAATTTAAATTAAATTATTTTCAAATTAAATTAAACTATTCTAAAATTTAAATTAAATAATTTTCATGTTAAATTAAACTATTTTAAAATTAAATTATTCTACAATTAAATTAAACTATTTTCAAATTGAATTAAAATATTTTAAAATTAAATAAAATTATTTTAAAATTAAATTAAATAACTTTCAAATTAAATTAATTGATTTTAAAATTAAATTAAATTATTTTTAAATATAAATTAAATTATTTTCAAATAAATTTAAACTATTTTCAAATTAATTTAAAATATTTTAAAATTATTATTTTTTTTTTTAATTATATTTTTAAATTAAACTAATTTATTTTTAAATTAAATTAAATTATTTTTAAATTATATTAAATTATTTTCAAATTAAATTAAATTATTTTAAAATTAAATTACATCATTCTAAAATCAAATTAAATTGTTTTCAAATTGAGTTAAAATATTTTAAAATTAAATAAAATTATTTAAAAAAAATTTAAATTATTTTAAAATGAAATTAAATTATTTTAAAATTAAATGAAATTGAATTATTTTAAAATTTAAGTTTATTAACATATTTTAAAATTAAATTAAATTATTTTCAAATTAAATTACATTATTTTAAAATTAAATTAAATTATTTAAAAATTAAATTAAATTAATTTTAAATTAAATTACGTTATTTTAAAATTAAATTAAGTTATTTTAAAATTCAATTAAATTACTTTAAAATTAAATTAAATTATTTTAAAATTAAATAAAATTATTTTAAAATTAAATTAAATTACTTTCAAAATAAATTAATTGATTTTAAAATTAAATTAAATTATTTTAAAATTAATTTAAATTATTTTAAAATGAAATTAAATTATTTTAAAATTAAATGAAATTAAATTATTTTAAAATTAAATTATATTAACTTATTTTCAAATTAAATTAAATTATTTTCAAATTAAATTACATTATTTTAAAATTAAATAAAATTATTTAAAAATTAAATTAAATTATTTTCAAATTAAATTACATTATTTTAAAATTAATTTAAGTTATTTTCAAATTCAATTAAATTTCTTTAAAATTAAATTAAATTATTTTAAAATTAAATTAAATTATTTTAAAATTAAATATTTTTTTTAAAAATAAGTTTTAAATTAAACTAAATTATTTTCAAATTAAATTAAATTATTTTCAAATTAAATTAAATTATTTTAAAATTAAATTAAATTATTTTAAAATTAAATTACATTATTCTAAAATTAAATTAAATTGTTTTCAAATTGAATTAAAATATTTTAAAATTAAATAAAATTATTTTATAATTAAATTAAATTATTTTAAAATTAATTTTTTTTTTTAAATTAAAGTTTTAAATTAAACTAAATTATTTTCAAATTAAATTAAATTATTTTCAAATTAATTTAAACTATTTTAAAATTAAATTAAATTATTTTCAAATTAAATTAAATTATTTTCAAATTAAATTAAATTATTTAAAAATTAAATTGAATTAAATTATTTTCAAATTTATTTAAATTATTTTCAAATTAAATTAAATTGTTTTCAAATTAAATTAAATTATTTTAAAATTAAATTGTTTTCAAATAAAATTAAATGATTTTAAAATTAAATTAAAATATTTCAAAAATGAATAAAATTATTTTAAAATTAAATTAAATTATTTAAAATTATTAAGTTATTTTCAAATTAAATTTAATTATTTTAAAATTAATTTAAATCACTTTAAAATTAAATTAAATTATTTTTTAATTAAATTAAATTATTTTAAAATTAAATTAAACTATTTTAAAATTAAATTACATTATTCTAAAATTAAATTAAATTGTTTTCAAATTGAATTTTAAATGTTTTAAAATTAAATAAAATTATTTTAAAATTAAATTAAATTACTTTCAAATTAAATTAATTGATTTTAAAATTAAATTATATTATTTTAAAATTAATTTAAATTATTTTAAAATTAAATTAAATTATTTTAAAATGAAATGAAATTAAATTATTTTAAAATTAAAGTATATTAACTTATTTTCAAATTAAATTAAATTATTTTTAAATTTAATTACATTATTTTAAAATTAAATTACATTATTTAAAAAATTAATTAAATTATTTTCAAATTAAATTACATTATTTTAAAATTAAATTAAGTTATTTTCAAATTTAATTAAATTACTTTAAAATGAAATTAAAATATTTTAAAATTAAATTAAATTATTTTAAAATTAAATTAAATTATTTTAAAATTAAATTAAATTATTTTAAAATTAAATTAAATTATTTTAAAATTAAATTTTTTATTTTAAAATTAAATTAAATTAATCTAAAATTAAATTAAATTATTTTCAAATTGAATTAAAATATTTTAAAATTAAATTAAATTATTTTAAAATTTAATTAAATCATTTTAAAATTAATCTAAATGATTTTAAAATTAAATTAAATTATTTTAAAATTAAATTAAATTATTTTAAAATTAAATTAAATTATTTTCAAATTTATATAAATTATTTTCAAATTAAATTAAAATATTTTCAAATTAAATTAAATTATTCTGAAATTAAATTAAATTATTTTTATGTTAAATTAAAATATTTTAAAATCAAATTAAATTATTTTAAAATTAAATTAAATTATTTTGAAATTTAATTAAATTATTTTCAATTTAAATTAAATTATTTTCAAATTAAATTAAATTATTCTAAAATTTAAATTAAATAAATTTCATGTTAAATTAAACTATTTTAAAATTAAATTATTCTACAATTAAATTAAACTATTTTCAAATTGAATTAAAATATTTTAAAATTAAATAAAATTATTTTAAAATTAAATTAAATAACTTTCAAATTAAATTAATTGATTTTAAAATTAAATTGAATTATTTTTAAATATAAATTAAATTATTTTCAAATAAATTTAAACTATTTTCAAATTAATTTAAAATATTTTAAAATTATTATTTTTTTTTGAATTATATTTTTAAATTAAACTAATTTATTTTTAAATTAAATTAAATTATTTTTAAATTAAATTAAATAATTTTCAAATTAAATTAAATAATTTTCAAATTATATTAAATTATTTTCAAATTAAATTAAATTATTTAAAAATTAAATTAAATTATTTTCAAATTTAATTAAATTATTTTCAAATTAAATTAAATTGTTTTCAAATTAAATTAAATTATTTTAAAGTTAAATTAAATGGTTTTCAAATAAAATTAAATGATTTGAAAATTAAATTAAAATGTTTTAAAATTAAATTATATTATTTTTAAACTAATTAAGTTATTTTCAAATTAAATTAAATTATTTTAAAATTAAATTAAATCACTTTAAAATTAAATGAAATTATTTTTTAATTAACTTAAATTATTTTAAAATTAAATTAAATTATTTTAAAATTAAATTACATCATTCTAAAATTAAATTAAATTGTTTTCAAATTGAGTTAAAATATTTTAAAATTAAATAAAATTATTTTAAAAATAATTTAAATTATTTTAAAATAAAATTAAATTATTTTAAAATTAAATGAAATTGAATTATTTTAAAATTTAAGTTTATTAACATATTTTCAAATTAAATTAAATTATTTTCAAATTAAATTACATTATTTTAAAATTAAATTAAATTATTTAAAAATTAAATTAAATTAATTTTAAATTAAATTACGTTATTTTAAAATTAAATTAAGTTATTTTAAAATTCAATTAAATTACTTTAAAATTAAATTAAATTATTTTAAAATTAAATAAAATTATTTTAAAATTAAATTAAATTACTTTCAAAATAAATTAATTGATTTTAAAATTAAATTAAATTATTTTAAAATTAATTTAAATTATTTTAAAATGAAATTAAATTATTTTAAAATTAAATGAAATTAAATTATTTTAAAATTAAAGTATATTAACTTATTTTCAAATTAAATTAAATTATTTTCAAATTAAATTACATTATTTTAAAATTAAATAAAATTATTTAAAAATTAAATTAAATTATTTTCAAATTAAATTACATTATTTTAAAATTAATTTAAGTTATTTTCAAATTCAATTAAATTTCTTTAAAATTAAATTAAATTATTTTAAAAATAAATTAAATTATTTTAAAATTAAATATTTTTTTTTTTAAATAAGTTTTAAATTAAACTAAATTATTTTCAAATTAAATTAAATTATTCTCAAATTAAATTAAATTATTTGAAAATTAAATTAAATTAAATTATTTTCAAATTTATTTAAATTATTTTCAAATTATATTAAATTGTTTTCAAATTATATTAAATTATTTTAAAATTAAATTAAATTATTTTAAAATTAAATTACATTATTCTAAAATTAAATTAAATTGTTTTCAAATTGAATTAAAATATTTCAAAATTAAATAAAATTATTTTATAATTAAATTAAATTATTTTAAAATTAAATATTTTTTTTTAAATTCAAGTTTTAAATTAAACTAAATTATTTTCAAATTAAATTAAATTATTTTGAAATTAAATTAAATTATTTAAAAATTAAATTAAATTAAATTATTTTTAAATTTATTTAAATTATTTTCAAATTATATTAAATTGTTTTCAAATTAAATTAAATTATTTTAAAATTAAATTAAATTGTTTTCAGATAAAATTAAATGATTTTAAAATTAAATTAAATTATTTTTAAAATGAATTAAATTATTTTAAAATTAAATTAAATTATTTAAAATTAATTGTTATTTTTAAATTAAATTAAATTATTTTAAAATTAAATTAAATCACTTTAAAATTAAATTAAATTATTTTTTAATTAAATTTAATTATTTTAAAATTGAATTAAATTATTTTTAATTAAATTAAATTATTTTCAAACTAAATTATTTTAAAATTAAATTATTTTAAAATTAAATTAAATTATTTTTAAATTAATTAAATTATTTTAAAATTAAATTAAATTATTTTAAAATTAAATTAAATTATTTTAAAATTAAATTAAATTATTTTTAAATTAAAACATATTATTTTAAAATAAAATAAAATAATTTTCAAAATAATTTAAATTATTTTAAAATTAAATTAAATTATTTTGAAATTAAATTAAATTATTTTAAAATTAAATTAAATTATTTTAAAATTAAATTAAATTATTTTAAAATTAAATTAAATTATTTTAAAAATAAAAATAATTATTTTCAAATTAAATTAAATTATTTTAAAATTAAATTAAAATATTTTAAAATAAAATTAAATTATTTTAAAATTAAATTAAATTATTTTAAAATTAAATTACATTATTTTAAAATTGAAACAAATTATTTTAAAATTAAATTAAATTATTTTAAAATTAAATTATATTATTTTAAAAAGTAAATTAAATTATTTTAAAATTAAAAGAAATCACTTTAAAATAAATATAAATTATTTTAAAATAAAATTATTTTCAAAATAAACTAAATTATTTTCAAATTTAATTAAATTATTTTCAAATTAAATTAAATTATTTTAAAATTAAATTAAATTATTTTCAAATTAAATTAAATTAAAATTAAATTAAATTATCTTAAAATTAAATTAAATTATTTTAAAATTAAATTCAATTATTTTAAAATTAAATTAAATTATTTTCAAATTAAGTTTAATTATTTTTAAATTAAATTAAATTACTTTAAAATTAAATTAGCTTATTTTAAAATTAAATTAAATTAATTTAAAATTAAATTAAATTATCTTAAAATTAAATTAAATTATTTTAAAATTAAATTAAATTATTCTAAAATTAAATTAAATCACTTTAAAATTAAATTTAATTATTTTAAAATTAAATTTAATTATTTTAAAATTAAATTAAATTACTTTAAAATTATAATTAAATTATTTTCAAATTTATTTAAATTATTTTCAAATTAAATTAAAATATTTTTAAATTAAATTAAAGCATTCTAAAATTAAATTAAATTATTTTCAAGTTAAACTAAATTATTTTAAAATTAAATTAAATTATTCTAAAATTAAATTAAACTATTTTCAAATTGAATTAAAATATTTTAAAATCAAATTAAATTATTTTAAAATTAAATTAAATTATTTTCAATTTAAATTAAATTATTTTCAAATTAAATTAAATTATTTTAAAACTAAATTAAATTATTCTAAAATTAAATTAAATCACTTTAAAATTAAATTTCATTATTTTAAAATTAAATTTAATTATTTTAAAATTAAATTAAATTACTTAAAAATTATATTAAATTATTTTAAAATTTATTTAAATTAGTTTCAAATTAAATTAAAATATTTTTAAATTAAATTAAATTATTCTAAAATTAAATTAAATTATTTTCAAGTTAAATTAAATTATTTTAAAATTAAATTAAATTATTCTAAAATTAAATTAAACTATTTTCAAAATGAATTAAAATATTTTAAAATCAAATTAAATTATTTTAAAATTAAAATAAATTATTTTCAAATTAAATTAAATTATTTTCTAATTAAATTAAACTATTTTCAAATTAATTTAAATTATTTTAAAATTAAATTAAATTATTTTAAAATTAAATTAAATTATTTTAAAAAAAAAATAATTATTTTTAAATTAAATTAAATTATTTTTAAATTAAATTAAATTATTTAAAAATTAAATTAAAATATTTCCAAATTTAATTAAATTATTTTCAAATTAAATTAAATCGTTTTCAAATGAAGTTAAATTATTTTAAAATTAAATTTAATAATTTTAAAATTAAATTAAATTACTTTAAAATTATATTAACTTATTTTCAAATTTAATTAAATTATTTTAAAATTAAATTAAATTATTTTCAAATTAAATTAAATTATTTTCAAATTAAATTAAATTATTTTCAAATTAAATTAAATCATTTTAAAATTAAATTAAATTAACTTAACATTAAATTAAATTATTTTAAAATTTAATAAAATTATTTTAAAATAAAATTTAATGATTTTAAAATTAAATTAAATTAAATTATTTTAAAATTAAATTTAATAATTTTAAAATTAAATTAAATTATTTTAAAATTATATTAATTTATTTTCCAATTTAAATAAATTATTTTAAAATTAAATTAATTTATTTTAAAATTAAATTATTTTCAAATTAAATTAAATTATTTTCAAATTAAACTAAATTATTTTCAAATTAAATTAAATTATTATCAAATTAAATTATTTAAAAATTAAATTAAATGATTTTAAAATTAAATTAAATTATTTTAAAAATAAATAAATTTATTTTCAAATTAAATTTAACTATTTTAAAATTAAATTAAATCATTCTAAAATTAAATTAAACTATTTTCAAATTGAATTATAATATTTTAAAATCAAATTAAATTATTTAAATATTAAATTAAATTATTTTCAAATTAATTTAAATTCTTTTCAAATTAAATTAAATTATTTTAAATTTAAATTAAATTATTTTCAAATTAAATTAAATTGTTTAAAAATTAAATTAAATTATTTTCAAAATTATTTGAATTATTTTCTAATTAAATTAAACTATTTTCAAATTAATTTAAATTATTTTAAAATTAAATTAAATTATTTTAAAATTAAATTAAATTATTTTAAAATTATTTTAAAATTAAATTAAATTATTTTAAAATTAAATTAAATTTTTTTCAAATTAAATTAAAATATTTTAAAACTAAATTAAATTATTTTAAAATATAATTAAATTATTTTAATATTAAATTAAATTATTTTCGAATAAAATTAAATTAATTTCAAAATAAATTGAAATATTTTAAAATTAAATTTAATGATTTTAAAATTAAATTAAATTATTTTAAAATTAAATTAAATTATTTTCAAATTAAATTAAATTATTTTCAAATTTAATTATATTAAATTATTTTTAATTTGAATTAAATTATTTGAAAATTAAATTATATTAAATTATTTTCAAATTTAAATAAATTATTTTCAAATTAAATTAAATTATTTTAAAACTAAATTATTTTAAAATTAAATTCAATTATTTTAAAATTAAATTTAATTATTTTCAAATTAAATTAAATCATTTTAAAATTAAATTAAATTAACTTAACATTAAATTAAATTATTTTAAAATTTAATAAAATTATTTTAAAATTAAATTTAATGATTTTAAAATTAAATTAAATTATTTTAAAATTAAATTTAATAATTTTAAAATTAAATTAAATTATTTTAAAATTATATTAATTTATTTTCCAATTTAAATAAATTATTTTAAAATTAAATTAATTTATTTTAAAATTAATTTATTTTCAAATTAAATTAAATTATTTTCAAATTAAACTAAATTATTTTCAAATTAAATTAAATTATTATCAAATTAAATTATTTAAAAATTAAATTAAATGATTTTAAAATTAAATTAAATTATTTTAAAAATAAATAAATTTATTTTCAAATTAAATTTAACTATTTTAAAATTAATTTAAATTATTCTAAAATTAAATTAAACTATTTTCAAATTGAATTATAATATTTTAAAATCAAATTAAATTATTTAAATATTAAATTAAATTATTTTCAAATTAATTTAAATTCTTTTCAAATTAAATTAAATTATTTTAAATTTAAATTAAATTATTTTCAAATTAAATTAAATTGTTTAAAAATTAAATTAAATTATTTTCAAATTTATTTGAATTATTTTAAAATTAAATTAAATTATTTTAAAATTAAATTAAATTATTTTCAAATTAAATTAAATTATTTTCAAATTTAATTATATTAAATTATTTTCAATTTGAATTAAATTATTTAAAAATTAAATTATATTAAATTATTTTCAAATTTAAATAAATTATTTTCAAATTAAATTAAATTATTTTAAAACTAAATTATTTTAAAATTAAATTCAATTATTTTAAAATTAAATTTAATTATTTTCAAATTAAATTAAATTATTTTCGAATAAAATTAAAATGTTTTCGAATTAAATTTAAAAATATTTTAAAATTAAGTTAAATTATTTCAAAATTAAATTAAATTATTGTATTGTATTATTGTAAAATTAAATTATTTTGAAATAAAATTGAATTATTTTAAAATTAAATTAAATTATTTTCAAATTAAATTAAATTATTTTCAAATTAAATTAAATTAATTTCAAATAAAATAAAATTATTTTCAAATTAAATTAAAATATTTTAAAATTAAATTAAATTATTTTAAAATTAAATTAAATTATTGTAAAATTAAATTATTTTCAAATTAAATTAAATTATTTTAAAATTAAATTAAATTATTTTCAAATTAAATTAAATTATTTTCAAATTAAATTAAATTAATTTCAAATTAAATTAAATTATTTTCAAATTAAATTAAAATATTTTAAAATTAAATTAAATTATTTTAAAATTAAATTAAATTATTTTCAAAAAAAATTAAATTATTTTCAAATTAAAGTAAATTATTTTCAAATTAAATTAAATTATTTTAAAATTAAATCAAATTATTTTAAAATTAAATTAAATTATTTTAAAAATAAATTAAATTATTTTCAAATTAAATTAAATTATTTTCAAATTAAATTAAATTATTTTCAAATTAAATTAAATTATTTTCAAGTTTAATTAAATTATTTTAAAAATAAATTAAAATATTTTAGAAATAAATAAAATTATTTTAAAATAAAATTAAATTATTTTCAAATTAAAGAATTTATTTTCAAAAAAAATTAAATTATTTTAAAATTAAATTAAATTATTTTCAAATTTAATTAAATTAAATTATTTTCAATTTAAATTAAATTATTTAAAAATTAAATTATATAAAATTATTTTCAAATTTAATTAAATTATTTTCAAATTAAATTAAATTGTTTTAAAACTAAATTATTTTAAAATTAAATTCAATTATTTTAAAATTAAATTTAATTATTTTCAAATTAAATTAAATTATTTTTAAATTAAATTAAATTATTTTCGAATAAAATTAAATTATTTTCAAATTAAATTGAAATATTTTAAAACTAAATTTATTTATTTTAAAATAAAATTACATTTTTGTAAAATTAAATTATTTTAAAATTAAATTAAATTATTTTCAAATTAAATTAAATTATTTTCAAATTAAAATATTTTAAAAATAAATTAAATTATTTTAAAATTAAATTAAATTATTTTCAAATTTAATTAAATTATTTTAAAATTAAATTAAATTATTTTCCAATTAAATTAAGTTATTTTCAAAATAAATTAAAATATTTTAAATTAAATCTAATTATTTTAAAAATAAATTAAATTTTTGTAAAATTAAATTATTTTCAAATAAAATTAAATTATTTTAAAATTAAATTATTTTCAAATTAAATTAAGTTATTTTCAAAATAAATTAAATTATTTTAAAATTAAATTAAATTATTTTCATATTTAATTTAACTATTTTCAAATTAAATTAAGTTATTTTCAAAATAAATTAAATTATTTTAAAATTAAATTAAATTATTTTCAAATTTAATTTAACTATTTTCAAATTAAATTAAATTATTTTCCAATTAAATTAAATTATTCTAAAATAAAATTATTTTCAAGTTAAATTAAATTATTTTAAAATTAAATTAAATTATATTCAAATTAAATTAAATTATTTTCAAATTAAATTAAATTAACTTCGAATAAAAATAAATTATTTTCAAATTAAATTAAAATATTTTAAAATTAAGATAAATTATTTTAAAATTAAATTAAATTATTGTAAAATTAAATTAAATTATTTTCAAATCAAACTAAATTATTTTCAAGTTTAATTAAATTATTTTAAAAATAAATAAAATTATTTTAAAATTAAATTAAATTATTTTCAAATAAAATTAAAATATTTTCAAATTAAACTAAATTATTTAAAAATTAAATTTAATTATTTTAAAATTAAATTAAATTATTTTAAAATTAAATTAAATTATTTTCAAATTAAATTAAATTATTTTCAAATTAAATTAAATTATTTTCGAATAAAATTAAATTATTTTCAAATTAAATTAAAATATTTTAAAACTAAATTTAATTATTTTAAAATTAAATTACATTTTTGTAAAATTAAATTATTTTCAAATTTAATTAAATTATTTTAAAATTAAATTAAATTATTTTCAAATTAAATTAAATTATTTTCAAAATAAATTAAATTATTTTAAAATTAAATTAAATTATTTTCAAATTAAATTAAATTATTTTAAAATTAAATTTAATTATTTTAAAATTAAATTAAATTATTTTCAAATTAAATAAAACTATTTTCATATTTATTTAAAATATTTTAAAATTAAATTAAATCATTTTAAAATTAAATTAAATTATTTTAAAATTAAATTAAATTAAATTATTAAATTAAATCTGATCCATCCGCTTCAAAAAAAAGGGAGATTTTAGTGATCTAAACAACAACCGTGGAGTTTCTCTCGTCCCGGTAACACACAAGATTCTCTCGAAGGCGTTACAAACAAGGGCTAAAATCAGTTGAAAAGTACACTGGGAGAATACCAGGGGGGCTTTAGGAAGACCCGATCCTGTATTGAACAGATCGTCAATCTTAAAATTGTACTTGCATACTCCAAGATGAGAAACCGCAAGGTGGTCGTCATTTTTGTTGATTTAAGGAAGGCCTACGATTCCATTAATAGAGAAACGCTTAACAAAGTACTCCACGAAGCACTAGACAACAAAACCCGCAGACTTAAATAATAGGAAATAAAATTATTTTCAAATTAAATTAAAATATTTTTAAAATAAATAAATTTTTTTTTAAATTAAATTAAATTATTTTAAAATTAAATTAAATTATTTTCAAATTAAATTAAATTATTTTCAAATTAAATTAAATTATTTTCAACTAAAATTAAATCATTTTCAAATTAAATTAAATTATTTTCAAATTAAATTAAATTATTTTCCAATAAAATTAAATTAATTTCAAATTAAATTAAAATATTTTAAAATTAAATTTAATTATTTTAAAATTAAATTACATTTTTGTAAAATTAAATTATTTTCAAATTTAATTAAATTATTTTAAAATTAAATTGAATTATTTTAAAATTAAATTAAATTATTTTTAAATTAAATAAAATTATTTTCAAAATAAATTAAATTACTTTCAAATTAAATTAAATTATTTTAAAATTAAATTAAATTGTTTTAAAATTTAATTAAATTATTTTAAAATTAAATTATTTTCAAATTAAATTAAATTATTTTAAAATTAAATTAAATTATTTTCAAATTAAATTAATTTATTTTTAAATTAAATTAAATTATTTTTAAATTAAATTAAATTATTTTCAAATTAAATTAAATTAATTTTAAATTAAATTAAATTATTTTAAAATTAAATTAAAATATTTTTAAATTAAATTAAAATATTTTCAAATTAAATTAAATTATTTTCGAATAAAATTAAATTATTTTCAAATTAAATTAAAATATTTTAAAACTAAATTTAATTATTTTAAAATTAAATTACATTTTTGTAAAATTAAATTATTTTCAAACTTAATTAAATTATTTTAAAATTAAATTAAATTATTTCCAAATTAAATTAAATTATTTCTAAAATAAATTAAATTATTTTAAATTAAATTTAATTATTTTAAAAATAAATTAAATTTTTGTAAAATTTAATTATTTTCAAATAAAATTAAATTATTTTAAAATTAAATTATTTTCAAATTAAATTAAGTTATTTTCAAAATAAATTAAATTATTTTAAAATTAAATTAAATTATTTTCATATTTAATTTAACTATTTTCAAATTAAATTAAGTTAATTTCAAAATAAATTAAATTATTTTAAAATGAAATTAAATTTGTTTCAAATTTAACTTAACTATTTTCAAATTAAATTATTTTCCAATTAAATTAAATTATTCTAAAATAAAATAAAATTATTTTCAAGTTAAATTAAATTATTTTAAAATTAAATTAAATTAAATTATTTCAATATTAAATTAAATTACTTTAAAATTAAATTAAATTAAATTATTTTAAAATTAAATTAAATTATTTTAAAATTAAATTAAATTATTTTAAAATAAAATAAACTAAAATTATTTTAAAATTAAATTAAATTATTTTAAAATTAAATTATATTATTTTCAAATTAAATTCAATTATTTTCAAATTAAATTAAATTATTTTCAAATTAAATTATTTTAAAATTAAATAAAATTATTTTAAAATTAAATTAAATTATTTTCAAATTAAATTAAATTATTTTCAAATTAAATTAAATTAACTTCGAATAAAAATAAATTATTTTCAAATTAAATTAAAATATTTTTAAAATAAATTAATTTATTTTTAAATTAAACTAAATTATTTTAAAAATAAATTAAATTATTTTCAACTGAAATTAAATTATTCTCAAATTAAATTAAATTATTTAAAAATTAAATTTTTTTCAAATTTAATTAAATTATTTTCAAAATAAATTAATTATTTTCAAATTAAATCAAATTATTTTAAAATAAATTAAAATATTTTATTTTAAAATTAAATTAAATTATTTTCAAATTAAATTAAATTATTTTAAAATTAAATTAAATTATTTTCAAATTAAATTAAATTATTTTCAAATTAAATTAAATTATTTTAAAATTAAATTTAATTATTTTAGAATTAAATGAAATTATTTTAAAATTAAATTATTTTCAAATTAAATTAAATTATTTTAAATTTAAATTAAATTATTTTAAAATTAAATTAATTTATTTTAAAATTAAATTATTTTCAAATTAAATTAAATTATCTTCAAATTCAATTAAAATTATTTTAAATTAAATTAAATTATTTTAAAATTAAATTAAAATATTTTCAACTAAAATTAAATCATTTTCAAATTAAATTAAATTATTTTGAAATTAAATTAAATTATTTTCCAATAAAATTAAATTAATCTCAAATTAAATTAAAATATTTTAAATTTAAATTTAATTATTTTAAAATTAAATTACATTTTTGTAAAATTAAATCATTTTCAAATTTAATTAAATTATTTTAAAATTAAATTGAATTATTTTAAAATTAAATTAAATTATTTTTAAATTAAATGAAATTATTTTCAAAATAAATTAAATTACTTTCAAATTAAATTAAATTATTTTAAAATTGATTTAAATTGTTTTGAGATTTAATTAAATTATTTTAAAATTAAATTATTTTCAAATTAAATTAAATTATTTAAAAATTAAATTAAATTATTTTCAAATTAAATTAAATTATTTTCAAATTAAATTAAATTATTTTCGAATAAAATTAAATTATTTTCTAATTAAATTAAAATATTTTAAAACTAAATTAAATTATTTTAAAATTAAATTACATTTTTGTAAAATTAAATTATTTTCAAATTTAATTAAATTATTTTAAAATTAAATTAAATTATTTTCAAATTAAATTAAATTATTTTCAAAATAAATTAAATTATTTTAAAATTAAATTAAATTATTTTCAAATTTAATTTAACTATTTTCAAATTAAATTAAATTATTTTCCAATTAAATTAAATTATTCTAAAATAAAATAAAATTATTTTCAAGTTAAATTAAATTATTTTAAAATTAAATTAAATTAAATTATTTCAATATTAAATTAAATTATTTTAAAATTAAATTAAATTAAATTATTTTAAAATTAAATTAAATTATTTTAAAATTAAATTAAATTATTTTAAAATAAAATAAAATAAAATTATTTTAAAATTAAATTAAATTATTTTAAAATTAAATTAAATTATTTTCAAATTAAATTAAATTATTTTCAAATTAAATTAAATTAACTTCGAATAAAAATAAATTATTTTCAAATTAAATTAAAATATTTTAAAATTAAGTTAAATTATTTAAAAATTAAATTAAATTATTGTAAAATTAAATTAAATTATTTTCAAATCAAACTAAATTATTTTCAAGTTTAATTAAATTATTTTAAAAATAAAAAAAATTATTTTAAAATTAAATTAAATTATTTTTAAATTAAATTAAAATATTTTCAAATTAAACTAAATTATTTTAAAATTAAATTAAATTATTTTAAAATTAAATTAAATTATTTTCGAATAAAATTAAATTATTTTCAAATCAAATTAAAATATTTTAAAACTAAATTTAATTATTTTAAAATTAAATTACATTTTTGTAAAATTAAATTATTTTCAAATTTAATTAAATTATTTTAAAATTAAATTAAATTATTTTCAAATTAAATTAAATTATTTTCAAAATAAATTAAATTATTTTAAAATTAAATTAAATTATTTTCAAATTTAATACAATTATTTTCAAATTAAATTAAATTATTTTCAAATTAAATTAAATTATTCTAAAATTAAATTTAACTATTTTCAAATTGAATTAAAGTATTTTAAAATCAAATTAATTTATTTTAAAATTAAATTATTTTCAAATTAAATTAAATTATTTGAACACTAAATTATTTTAAAATTAAATTAAATCACTTTCAAATTAAATAAAACTAATTTCAAATTATTTTAAAATATTTTAAAATTAAATTAAATTATTTTAAAATTAAATTAAATTATTTTATAATTAAATTAAATTATTTTAAAATTATATTAAATTATTCTAAAATTAAATTAAACTATTTTAAAAAAGATTTAATTATTTTCTAACTAAATTAAATTATCTTCAAATTAAATAAAATATTTTCAACTTAAACTAAATTATTTTCAGATTGAATGAATTATTTTAAAATTAAATTAAATTATTAAATTCTGATCCATCCGCTTCAAAAAAGGGAGATTTTAATGATCTAAACAACTACCGTGGAATTTCTCTCTCCCGGTAACACACAAGATTCTCTCGAAGGCGTTACAAACAAGGGCAGAAAATCAATTGGATAGTCAACTGGGAGAATACCATGGGGGCATCAGGAAGACCCGATCCTGTGTTGAACAGATCCTCAATCTTAAAACTGTACTTGCATACTCCCAGATGAGAAACCGCAACGTGGTCGTCGTCTTTGTTGATTTTAGGAACGCCTACGATTTCGTTGATAGAGAAACGCTTAACAAAGTACTCCATGAACTAGCACTAAACAACAAAACCCGCAGACTCAAATAATAGGAGATAAAATTATTTTCAAATTAAATTAAAATATTTTTAAAATAAATTAAATTATTTTTAAATTAAACTAAATTATTTTAAAATTAAATTAAATTATTTTCAAATTAAATTAAATTATTCTCAAATTAAATTAAATTATTTAAAAATTATTTTTTTTTCATATTTAATTAAATAATTTTCAAAATAAATTAATTATTTTCAAATCAAATCAAATTATTTTAAAATAAATTAAATTATTTTATTTTAAAATTAAATTAAATTATTTTAAAATTAAATTAAATTATTTTCAAATTAAATTAAATTATTTTCAAAATAAATTAAATTATTTTAAAACTAAATTAAATTATTTTCAAATTAAATTAAATTATTTTAAAATTAAATTAAATTATTTTAAAATTAAATTAAATTATTTTCAAATTAAACAAAACTATTTTCAAATTTATTTAAAACATTTTAAAATTAAATTAAATCATTTTAAAATTAAATTAAATTATTTTAAAATTAAATTAAATTATTTTAAAATTAAATTTAATTATTTTCAAATTAAATTAAATTATCTTCAAATTAAATTAAAATATTTTAAAATTAAACTAAATTATTTTCAAATTAAATTAAATTATTTTAAAATTAAATTATGAAATTAAATCTGATCCATCCGCTTCAAAGAAAGGGAGATTTTAGTGATCCAAACAACTACCGTGGACTTTCTCTCGTCCCGGTAACACACAAGATTCTCTCGAAGGCGTTACAAACAAGGGCTAAAATCAGTTGAAAAGTACACTGGGAGAATACCAGGGGGGCTTTAGGAGCACCCGATCCTGTGTTGAACAGATCGTCAATCTTAAAATTGTACTTGCATACTCCAAGATGAGAAACCGCAAGGTGGTCGTCATCTTTGTTGATTTAAGGAAGGCCTACGATTCCATTGATAGAGAAACGCTTAACAAAGTACTCCACGAACTAGCACTAGACAACAAAACCCGCAGACTCAAAAAATAGGAAATAAAATTCTTTTCAAATTAAATTAAAATATTTTTAAAATAAATAAATTAAATTATTTTAAATATTAATTAAATTATTTTCAAATTAAATTAAATTATTTTCAAATTAAATATAATTATTTTAAAATTAAATGAAATTATTTTAATATTAAATTTAATTATGTTTAAATTAAATTAAATTACTTTCAAATTGAATTAAATTATTTTCAAATTAAATTATTTTAAAATTAAATTATATTATTTTAAAATTAAATTAAATTATTTTTAAATTAAATTAAATTATTAAAAAATATAAATAATTTATATAAAATTAAATTAATTTCAAATTAAATTAAAATATTTTAAAATTAAATTTCATTATTTTAAAATTAAATTACATTTTTGTAAAATTAAATTATTTTCAAATTTAATTAAATTATTTTTAAATGAAATTATTTTAAAATTAAATTAAATTATTTTTAAATTAAATTAAATAATTTTCAAAATAAATTAAATTACTTTCAAATTAAATTACATTATTTTAAAATTATATTAAATTGTTTTAAAATTTAATTAAATTATTTTAAAATTAAATTATTTTCAAATTAAATTAAATTATTTTAAAATTAAATTAAATTATTTTCAAATTAAGTTAATTTATTTTTAAATTAAATTAAATTATGTTTAAATTAAATTAAATTATTTTCAAATTAAATTAAATTATTTTTAATTTAAATTAAATTATTTTTAAATTAAATTAAACTATTTTCAAATTAAATTAAATGATTTTAAAATTAAATTTAATTATTTTAAAATTAAAAAAAATTATTTTAAAATAAATTTAAATTATTTAAAAATTAAATTATTTTCAAATTTAATTAAATAATTTTCAAATTAAATTAATTATTTTCAAATTAAATTTAATTATTTTAAAATTAAATTAAATTATTCTAAAATTAAATTAAATTATTTTCAAATTGAATTAAATTATTTTCAAATTAAATTAAATTATTTTTAAATTAAATTAATTTTTTTTAAAATGAAATAAAATTATTTTAAAATTAAATTATTTTTAAATTAAATTAAATTATTTTCAAATTAAATTATTTTTAAATTAAATTAAATAATTTTCAAATTAAATTAAATTATTTTCAAATTAAAATAAATTATTTTAAAATTAAATTAAATTATTTTTAAATTAAATTTAATTATTTTTAAATTATAAGATTTTAAAATTAAAATAAATTATTTTTAAATTAAATTAAGTTATTCTAAAATTAAATAAAATTATTTTTAAATTGAATTAAAATATCTTAAAATTAAATGAAATTATTTTAAAATTAAATTATGTTATTTTCAAATTAAATTAAATTATTTTAAAATTAAATTAAATTTTTTTAAAATTAAATTATTTTCAAATCAAATTAAATTATCTTCAAATTCAATTGAAATTATTTAAAATTAAATTAAATTATTTTAAAATTAAAATAAATTATTTTCAAATTAAATTAAATTATTTTCAAATGAAATTAAATTATTTTCAAATTAAATCAAATTATTTTCGAATAAAATTAAATTATTTTAAAATTAAATAAAATTATTTTCAAATTAAATTAAATTATTTTAAATAAATTAAATTATTTTCAAATTAAATTAAATTATTCTAAAATTAAATTAAATTGTTTTAAATTTAATTAAATTATTTTAAAATTATATTATTTTCAAATTAAATAAAATTATTTTATAATTAAATAAAATTATTTTCAAATTAAATAAGTTTGTTTTTAAATTAAATTAAATTATTTTTAAATTAAATTAAATTATTTTCAAATTAAATTAAATTATTTTAAAATTAAATTTAATTATTTTAAAATTAAATTAAATTATTTTAAAATAAATTAATTTATTTTCAAATTAAATTAAATTATTCTAAAATTAAATTAAATTGTTTTAAATTTAATTAAATTCATTTAAAATTATATTATTTTCAAATTAAATTAAATTATTTTAAAATTAAATTAAATTATTTTTAAATTAAATTAAGTTATTTTCAAATTATATTAAATTATTTTCAAATTAAATTAAATTATTTTCAATATATTAAATTATTTTAAAATTAAATTTAATTCTTTAAAAATTAAATTAAATTATTTAAAAATAAAATAAAATTATTTTAAAATTAAATTAAATTATTTTCAAATTAAATTTTTTTAAATTAAATTAAATAATTTTCAAATTAAAATAAATTATTTTAAAATTGAATTAAATTATTTTAAAATTAAATTAAATTATTTTTAAATTAAATTAAATTAAATTATTTTCAAATCAAATTAAACTATTTTTAAATTAAATTAAATTCATTTCAAATTATAAAGTTATTTTCAAATTATATTAAATTATTTTCAAATAAAATTAAATTATTTTCAAATAAAATTAAATTATTTTCAAACTAAATTAAATTATTTTCAAAATAAATGAAATTAATTTCAAAGCAAATTAAATTATTTTCAAATCAAATTAAACTATTTTTAAATTAAATTAAATTCATTACAAATTAAATTAAATTATTTTAAAATTAAATTTAATTATTTTAAAATTTAAGTAAATTATTTTCAAATTAAATTAAATTATTATCAAATTAAATTAAATTATTTTAAAATTAATTTATTTTCAAATTAAATTAAATTATTTTCAAATTATATTAAATTATTTTGAAATAAAATTATATTATTTTCAAATTAAATTAAATTATTTTCAAATTAAATTAAATTATTTTCAAATTAGATTAAATTATTTTCAAATTAAATTAAATTATTTTCAAATTAAATTAAATTATTTTAAAATTAAATTAAATTATTTTCAAATTAAATCAAATTATTTTCAAATTAAAATAAATTATTTTAAAATTAAATTATATTAAAATTAAATTAAATTATTTTAAATATAAATTAAATTCTTTTCAAATTAAATTAAATTATTTTCAAATTAAATTAAATTATTTTAAAATTAAATGAAATTATTTTAATAATAAATTTAGTTATGTTTAAATTAAATTAAATTACTTTCAAATTGAATTAAATTATTTTCAAATTAAATTATTTTAAAATTAAATTATATTATTTTAAAATTAAATTAAATTATTTTTAAATTAAATTAAATTATTTTAAAATTGAATTAAATTATTTTTAAATTAAATTAAATTATTTTCAAATTAAAATAAATTATTTTAAAATTAAATTATATTATTTTCAAATTAAATTAAATTATTTTCAAATTAAATTAAATTATTTTAAAATTAAATTAAATAATTTTTAAATAAAATTATATTATTTTTAAATTAAATTAAATTATTTTCAAATTAAATTAAATTATTTTCAAATTATATTAAATTATTTTCATATTAATTAAAATTATTTTAAAATTTAATTTTTTTTCAAATTAAATTAAATTATTTTCAAATTAAATTAAATTATTTTCAAATTATATTAAATTATTTTCATATTAATTAAAATTATTTTAAAATTAAAATATTGTTAAATTAAATTAAACTATTTTTAAATTTAAATTAAATTTTTTTCAAATTAAATTAAATTATTTTCAAATTAAATTAAATTATTTTAAAATTAAATTAAATTATTTTCAAATTAAATTAAATTATTTTCATATTAAATTAAATTATTTTAAAATTAAACTAAATAATTTTTAAATTAAATTATATTATTTTTTAATTAAATTAAATTACTTTCAAATTAAATTAAAATATTTTCAAATTAAATTAAATTGTTTTAAAATTAATTTAAATTATTTTAAAATTAAATTAAATTATTTTCAAATTAAATTAAATTATTTTCAAATTAAATTAAATTATTTTGAAATTAAATTGAATTATTTTAAAACTAAATTAAATTATTTTGAAATTAAATTAAATTATTTTGAATTTAAATTAAATTATTTTCAAATTAAATGTTTCAAATTAAATTAAATTATTTTAAAATTAAATTAAATTATTTTAAAACTAAATTAAATTTTTTTAAAATTAAATTAAATTATTTTCAAATTGAATTAAATTATTTTCACATTAAATTAAATTACTTTAAAATTAAATTATATTCAAATTAAATTAAATTATTTTCAAATTAAATTAATATATTTTAAAATTAAATTAAATTATTTTAAAATTAAATTAAATTATTTTTAAATTAAATTAATTTATTTTTAAATTAAATTAAATTACTTTATTTTAAAATTAAATTAAATTATTTTCAAATTGAATTAAATTATTTTCACATTAAATTAAATTACTTTAAAATTAAATTATATTCAAATTAAATTAAATTATTTTCAAATTAAATTAATATATTTTAAAATTAAATTAAATTATTTTCAAATTAAATTAAATTATTTTAAAATTAAATTAAATAATTTTTAAATTAAATTATATTATTTTTAAGTTAATTTAAATTATTTTCAAATTAAAATAAATTAAATTAAATTAGTTTCAAATTAAATTAAATTATTTTAAAATTAAATTAAATTATTTTAAAACTAAATTAGATAATTTTAAAATTAAATTAAATTATTTTCAAAATGAATTAAATTATTTTCACATTAAATTAAATTATTTTAAAATTAAATTAAATTATATTCAAATTAAATAAAATTATTTTCAAATTAAATTAAATTATTTTTAAATTAAATTAATTTATTTTAAAGTTAAATTAAATTATTTTCAAATTAAATTAAATTATTTTCAAAATAAATTAAATTATTTTCAAATTAAATTTAATTATTTTCAAATAAAATTAAACTATTTTCAAATTAAATTAAATTATTTTCAAATTAAATTAAATTGTTTTCAAATTAAATTAAATTATTTTAAAATTAAATTAAATTATTTTCAAATTAAATTAAATTATTTTCATATTCAATTCAATTATGTTTAAATTAAATTAAATTAATTTCAAATTAAATTAAATTAAATTATTTTCAAATTGAATTAAATTATTTTCACATTAAATTAAATTATTTTAAAATTAAATTAAATTATATTCAAATTAAATAAAATTATTTTCAAATTAAATTAAATTATTTTCAAATTAAATTAAATTATTTTCAAATTCAATTCAATTATGTATAAATTAAATTAAATTAATTTCAAATTAAATTAAATTAAATTATTTTCAAATTGAATTAAATTATTTTCAAATTAAATTAAATTATTTTCAAACTAAATTAAATTATTTTAAAATTAAATTAAATTATTTTAAAATTAAATTAAATTAGTTTCAAATTAAATTAAATTATTTTCAAACTAATTTAAATTCTTTTAAAATTAAATTAAATTATTTTGAAATTAAATTAAATTAGTTTCAAATTAAATTAAATTATTTTAAAATTAAATTATATTAAAATAAAATTAAATTATTTTAAAATTAAATTAAATTATTTTCAAATTAAATTCAATTATTTTCAAATTAAATTAAAATATTTTAAAATTAAATGAAATTATTTTTAAATAAAATTATATTATTTTTAAATTAAATTAAATTATTTTCAAATTAAATTAAATTATTTTCAAATTATATTAAATTATTTTCATATTAATTAAAATTATTTTAAAATTTAATTTTTTTTCAAATTAAATTAAATTATTTTCAAATTAAATTAAATTATTTTCAAATTATATTAAATTATTTTCATATTAATTAAAATTATTTTAAAATTAAAATATTGTTAAATTAAATTAAACTATTTTTAAATTTAAATTAAATTTTTTTCAAATTAAATTAAATTATTTTCAAATTAAATTAAATTATTTTAAAATTAAATTAAATTATTTTCAAATTAAATTAAATTATTTTCATATTAAATTAAATTATTTTAAAATTAAACTAAATAATTTTTAAATTAAATTATATTATTTTTTAATTAAATTAAATTACTTTCAAATTAAATTAAAATATTTTCAAATTAAATTAAATTGTTTTAAAATTAATTTAAATTAATTTAAAATTAAATTAAATTATTTTCAAATTAAATTAAATTATTTTCAAATTAAATTAAATTATTTTGAAATTAAATTGAATTATTTTAAAACTAAATTAAATTATTTTGAAATTAAATTAAATTATTTTGAATTTAAATTAAATTATTTTCAAATTAAATGTTTCAAATTAAATTAAATTATTTTAAAATTAAATTAAATTATTTTAAAACTAAATTAAATTTTTTTAAAATTAAATTAAATTATTTTCAAATTGAATTAAATTATTTTTAAATTAAATTAAATTATTTTCAAACTAAATTAAATTATTTTAAAATTAAATTAAATTATTTTAAAATTAAATTAAATTAGTTTCAAATTAAATTAAATTATTTTCAAACTAATTTAAATTCTTTTAAAATTAAATTAAATTATTTTGAAATTAAATTAAATTAGTTTCAAATTAAATTAAATTATTTTAAAATTAAATTATATTAAAACAAAATTAAATTATTTTAAAATTAAATTAAATTATTTTCAAATTAAATTCAATTATTTTCAAATTAAATTAAATTATTTTAAAATTAAATGAAATTATTTTAATATTAAATTAAATTATGTTTAAATTAAATTAAATTATTTTCAAATTGAATTAAAATATTTTTAAATTAAATTATTTTAAAATTAAATTATGTTACTTTAAAATTAAATTAAATTATTTTTAAATTAAATTAAATTATTTTAAAATTAAATTAAATTATTTTAAAATTAAATTAAATTATTTTCAAATTAAATTCAATTATTTTCAAACTAAAACAAATTATTTTAAAATTAAATTATATTATTTTTAAATTAAATTAAATTATTTTAAAATTAAATTAAATTATTTTAAAATTAAATTAAATAATTTTTAAATTAAATTATATTATTTTTAAATTAAATTATTTTCAAATTAAATTAAATAATTTTCAAATTAAATTAAATTATTTTCAAATTAATTTAAATTATTTTAAAATTAAATTATTTTTAAATTAAATTAAATTATTTTCAAATTAAATTAAATTATTTTAAAATTAAATTAATTTATTTTAAAATTAAATTAATTTTTTTTCAAATTAAATTAAATTATTTTCAAATTAAATTAAATTATTTTAAAATTAAATTGAATTATTTTCAAATTAAATTGAATTATTTTCAAATTAAATTAAATTATTTTAAAATTAAATTAAATTATTTTCAAATTAAATCAAATTATTTTCAAATTAAAATAAATTATTTTAAAATTAAATGAAATTATTTTAATATTAAATTTAGTTATGTTTAAATTAAATTAAATTACTTTCAAATTGAATTAAATTATTTTCAAATTAAATTATTTTAAAATTAAATTATATTATTTTAAAATTAAATTAAATTATTTTTAAATTAAATTAAATTATTTTAAAATTGAATTAAATTATTTTTAAATTAAATTAAATTATTTTCAAATTAAAATAAATTATTTTAAAATTAAATTATATTATTTTCAAATTAAATTAAATTATTTTCAAATTAAATTAAATTGTTTTAAAATTAAATTAAATAATTTTTAAATAAAATTATATTATTTTTAAATTAAATTAAATTATTTTTAAATTAAATTAAATTATTTTCAAATTATATTAAATTATTTTCATATTAATTTAAATTATTTTAAAATTTAATTTTTTTTCAAATTAAATTAAATTATTTTCAAATTAAATTAAATTATTTTAAAATTAAATTAAAATATTTTTAAATTAAATTAAACTATTTTTAAATTTAAATTAAATTTTTTTCAAATTAAATTAAATTATTTTCAAATTAAATTAAATTATTTTAAAATTAAATTAAATTATTTTCAAATTAAATTAAATTATTTTCATATTAAATTAAATTATTTTAAAATTAAACTAAATAATTTTTAAATTAAATTATATAATTTTTTAATTAAATTAAATTACTTTCAAATTAAATTAAAATATTTTCAAATTAAATTAAATTGTTTTAAAATTAATTTAAATTATTTTCAAATTAAATTAAATTATTTTCAAATTAAATTAAATTATTTTGAAATTAAATTGAATTATTTTAAAACTAAATTAAATTATTTTGAAATTAAATTAAATTATTTTTAATTTAAATTAAATTATTTTTAAATTAAATGTTTCAAATTAAATTAACTTATTTTAAAATTAAATTAAATTATTTTAAAACTAAATTAAATTTTTTTTAAATTAAATTAAATTGAATTAAATTATTTTCACATTAAATTAAATTACTTTAAAATTAAATTATATTCAAATTAAATTAAATTATTTTCAAATTAAATTAATATATTTTAAAATTAAATTAAATTATTTTAAAATTAAATTAAATTATTTTTAAATTAAACTAATTTATTTTAAAATTAAATTAAATAAATTTATTTTAAAATTAAATTAAATTATTTTAAAATTAAAATAAATTATTTTCAAATTAAATTAAATTATTTTAAAATTAAATTAAATAATTTTTAAATTAAATTATATTATTTTTAAGTTAATTTAAATTATTTTCAAATTAAATTAAATTAAATTAAATTAGTTTAAAATAAATTAAATTATTTTAAAATTAAATTAAATTATTTTAAAACTAAATTAAATAATTTTAAAATTAAATTAAATTATTTTCAAAATGAATTAAATTATTTTCACATTAAATTAAATTATTTTAAAATTAAATTAAATTATATTCAATTTCAATTCAATTATATTCAATTATATTAAATTAATTTATTTTAAAGTTAAATTAAATTATTTTCAAATTAAATTAAATTATTTTCAAAATAAATTAAATTATTTTCAAAATAAATTTAATTATTTTCAAATAAAATTAAACTATTTTCAAATTAAATTAAATTATTTTCAAATTAAATTAAATTGTTTTCAAATTAAATTGAATTATTTTAAAATTAAATTAAATTATTTTCAAATTAAATTAAATTATTTTCATATTCAATTCAATTATGTTTAAATTAAATTAAATTAATTTCAAATTAAATTAAATTAAATTATTTTCAAATTGAATTAAATTATTTTCACATTAAATTAAATTATTTTAAAATTAAATAAAATTATATTCAAATTAAATAAAATTATTTTCAAATTAAATTAAATTATTTTCAAATTAAATTAAATTATTTTCAAATTCAATTCAATTATGTTTAAATTAAATTAAATTAATTTCAAATTAAATTAAATTAAATTATTTTCAAATTGAATTAAATTATTTTCAAATTAAATTAAATTATTTTCAAACTAATTTAAATTCTTTTAAAATTAAATTAAATTATTTTGAAATTAAATTAAATTAGTTTCAAATTAAATAAAATTATTTTAAAATTAAATTATATTAAAACAAAATTAAATTATTTTAAAATTAAATTAAATTATTTTCAAATTAAATTAAATTATTTTCAAATTAAATTAAATTATTTTAAAATTAAATGAAATTATTTTAATATTAAATTAAATTATGTTTAAATTAAATTAAATTATTTTCAAATTGAATTAAAATATTTTTAAATTAAATTATTTTAAAATTAAATTATGTTACTTTAAAATTAAATTAAATTATTTTTAAATTAAATTAAATTATTTTAAAATTAAATTAAATTATTTTAAAATTAAATTAAATTATTTTCAAATTAAATTAAATTTTTTTCAAACTAAAATAAATTATTTTAAAATTAAATTATATTATTTTTAAATTAAATTAAATAATTTTCAAATTAAATTCAATTATTTTAAAATTAAATTAAATAATTTTTAAATTAAATTATATTATTTTTAAATTAAATTATTTTCAAATTAAATTAAATAATTTTCAAATTAAATTAAATTATTTTCAAATTAATTTAAATTATTTTAAAATTAAATTATTTTTAAATTAAATTAAATTATTTTCAAATTAAATTAAATTATTTTAAAATTAAATTAAATTATTTTTAAATTAATTAAACTATTTTTAAATTAAATTAAATTATTTTAAAATTAATTTATTTTCAAATTAAATTAAATTATTTTAAAATTAAATTAATTTTTTTTCAAATTAAATTAAATTATTTTCAAATTAAATTAAATTATTTTAAAATTAAATTGAATTATTTTAAAACTAAATTAAATTATTTTGAAATTAAATTAAATTATTTTGAATTTAAATTAAATTATTTTGAATTTAAATTAATTTATTTTCAAATTAAATTAGTTTCAAATTAAATTAAATTATTTTAAAATTAAATTAAATTATCTTAAAACTAAATTGATTTATTTTTAAATTAAATTAAATTATTTGCAAATTAAATTAAATTATTTTCACATTGAATTAAATTATTTTAAAATTAAATTATATTCAAATTGAATTAAATTATTTTCAAATTAAATTAATTTATTTTTAAATTAAATTAAATTATTTTAAAATTAAATTAAATTATTTTTAAATTAAATTAAATTATTTTAAAAATTAATTAAATTATTTTCAAATTAAATTAAATTATTTTTAAATTAAATTAAAATATTTTCAAATTAAATTAAATTAAATTATTTTCAAATTAAATTAAATTATTTTAAAATTAAATTAAATTATTTTAAAATTAAATTAAATTATTTTTAAATTAAATCAAATTAGTTTTAAAGTAAATTAATTTATTTTAAAATTAAATTATTTTCAAATTAAATTAAATTATTTTCAAATTAAATTAAATTATTTTAAAATTAAATTAATTTTTTTTCAAATTAAATTAAATTATTTTCAAATTAAATTAAATTATTTTAAAATTAAATTGAATTATTTTAAAACTAAATTAAATTATTTTGAAATTAAATTAAATTATTTTGAATTTAAATTAAATTATTTTGAATTTAAATTAATTTATTTTCAAATTAAATTAGTTTCAAATTAAATTAAATTATTTTAAAATTAAATTAAATTATCTTAAAACTAAATTGATTTATTTTTAAATTAAATTAAATTATTTTCAAATTAAATTAAATTATTTTTAAATTAAAATAAAATATTTTAAAATTAAATTATATTATTTTCAAATTAAATTATTTTCAAATTAAATTAAATTATTTTAAAATTAAATTAAATAATTTTTAAATTAAATTATATTATTTTCAAATTAAATTAAATTATTTTCAAATTAAATTAAATTAAATTATTTTCAAAACAAATTAAATTATTTTCAAATTAAATTAAATTATTTTCAAATTAAATTAAATTATTTTAAAATTAAATTAAATTATTTTTAAATTAAATTAGTTTTAAAATAAATTAAATTATTTTAAAATTAAATTATTTTCAAATTAAATTAAATTATTTTAAAATTAAATTAAATTTTTTTAAAATTAAATTAAATTTTTTTCAAATTAAATTAAATTATTTTCAAATTAAATTAAATTATTTTAAAATTAAATTAAATTATTTTCAAATTAAATTAAATTATTGTCAAATTAAATTAAATTATTTTCAAATTAAATTAAATTATTTTAAAATTAAATTTAATTATTTTAAAACTAAATTAAATTATTTTCAAATTAAATTGAATTATTTTGAATTTAAATTAAATTAGTTTCAAATTAAATTAAATTATTTTAAAATTAAATTAAAGTAAATTATATTCAAATTAAATAAAATTATTTTCAAATTAAATTAAATTATTTTCAAATTAAATTAAATTATTTTAAAATTAAATTAAATTATTTTCAAATTAAATTATTTTCAAATTAAATTAAATTATTTTAAAATTAAATTAAATTAATTTTAAATTAAATTATTTTCAAATTAAATTAAATTATTTTCAAATTAAATTAAATTATTTTCAAATTAATTTAAATTATTTTAAAATTAAATTATTTTCAAATTAAATTAAATTATTTTCAAAATAAATTAAATTATTTTAAAATTAAATTAAATTATTTATAAATTAAATTAAACTATTTTTAAATTAAATTAAATTATTTTAAAATTAAATTATTTTCAAATTAAATTAAATTATTTTTAAATTAAATTAAATTATTTTAAAATTAAATTAATTTTTTTTCAAATTAAATTAAATTATTTTCAAATTAAATAAAATTATTTTAAAATTAAATTAAATTATTTTTAAATTAAATAAAATTATTTTCAAATTAAATTAATTTATTTTCAATTAAATTAAATTATTTTAAAATTAAATTAAATTATTTTCAAATTAAATTAAATTATTTTCAAATTAAATTAAATTATTTTTAAATTAAATTAAATTATTTGCAAATTGAATTAAATTATTTTCACATTGAATTAAATTATTTTAAAATTAAATTATATTCAAATTGAATTAAATTATTTTCAAATTAAATTAATTTATTTTCAAATTAAATTAAATTATTTTAAAATTAAATTAAATTATTTTTAACTTAAATTAAATTATTTTAAAATTAAATTAAATTATTTTCAAATTAAATTAAATTATTTTCAAATTAAATTAAATAATTTTAAAATTAAATTAAATAATTTTTAAATTAAATTATATTATTTTTAAATTAAATTAAATTATTTTCAAAATAAATTAAATTATTTTCAAATTAAATTAAATTATTTTCAAATTAATTTAAATTATTTTCAAATTAAATTAAATTATTTTAAAATTAAATTAAATTATTTTAAAATTAAATTAAATTATTTTCAAATTAAATTAAATTATTTTCAAATTAAATTAAATTATTTTCAAATTAAATTAAATTATTTTAAAATTAAATTGAATTTTTTTAAAACTAAATTAAATTATTTTGAAATTAAATTAAATTATTTTGAATTTGAATTAAAATATTTTCAAATTAAATTAGTTTCAAATTAAATTAAATTATTTTAAAATTAAATTAATTATTTTAAAACTAAATTGATTTATTTTAAAATTAAATCAAATTATTTTCAAATTGAATTAAATTATTTTCACATTGAATTAAATTATTTTAAAATTAAAGTATATTCAAATTAAATTAAATTATTTTACAATTAAATTATATTCAAATTAAATTAAATTATTTTCAAATTAAATTAAATTATTTTCAAATTAAATTAAATTATTTTCAAATTAAAATAAATTATTTTAAAATTAAATTATATTATTTTCAAATTAAATTAAATTATTTTCAAATTAAATTAAATTATTTTAAAATTAAATTGAATTTTTTTAAAACTAAATTAAATTATTTTGAAATTAAATTAAATTATTTTTAATTTGAATTAAAATATTTTCAAATTAAATTAGTTTCAAATTAAATTAAATTATTTTAAAATTAAATTAATTATTTTAAAACTAAATTGATTTATTTTAAAATTAATTTAAATTATTTTCAAATTAATATAAATTATTTTAAAATTAAATTATTTTTAAATTAAATTAAATTATTTTCAAATTAAATTAAATTATTTTAAAATTAAATTAAATTATTTTTAAATTAAATTAAACTATTTTTAAATTAAATTAAATTAATTTAAAATTAATTTATTTTCAAATTAAATTAAATTATTTTTAAATTAAATTAAATTATTTTAAAATTAAATTAATTTTTTTTTCAAATTAAATTAAATTATTTTCAAATTAAATTAAATTATTTTAAAATTAAATTGAATTATTTTAAAACTAAATTAAATTATTTTGAAATTAAATTAAATTATTTTGAATTTAAATTAAATTATTTTGAATTTAAATTAAATTATTTTCAAATTAAATTAGTTTCAAATTAAATTAAATTATTTTAAAATTAAATTAAATTATCTTAAAACTAAATTGATTTATTTTAAAATTAAATTAAATTATTTGCAAATTAAATTAAATTATTTTCACATTGAATTAAATTATTTTAAAATTAAATTATATTCAAATTGAATTAAATTATTTTCAAATTAAATTAATTTATTTTTAAATTAAATTAAATAAAATAATTTAATTTAATTTAAAAATAAATTAATTTAATTTGAAAATAATTTAATTCAATTTGAATTAACTTAAATTTGAACTTAAATTAAATTATTTTTAAATTAAATTAAATTATTTTAAAAATTAATTAAATTATTTTCAAATTAAATTAAATTATTTTTAAATTAAATTAAAATATTTTCAAATTAAATTTAATTAAATTATTTTCAAATTAAATTAAATTATTTTCAAATTAAATTAAATTATTTTAAAATTAAATTAAATTATTTTTAAATTAAATCAAATTAGTTTTAAAGTAAATTAAATTATTTTAAAATTAAATTATTTTCAAATTAAATTAAATTATTTTAAAATTAAATTATTTTTAAATTAAATTAAATTTTTTTCAAATTAAATTAAATTATTTTCAAATTAAATTAAATTATTTTAAAATTAAATTAAATAATTTTCAAATTAAATAAATTGTTGTCAAATTAAATTAAATTATTTTCAAATTAAAATAAATTATTTTAAAATTAAATTATATTATTTTCAAATTAAACTAAATTATTTTCAAATTAAATTGAATTATTTTAAAATTAAATTAAATAATTTTTAAATTAAATTATATTATTTTTAAATTAAATTAAATTATTTTCAAATTAAATTAAATTTTTTTCAAATTAAATTAAATTTTCTTCAAATTAATTTAAATTATTTTAAAATTAAATGATTTTCAAATTAAATTAAATTATTTTTAAATTAAATTAAATTATTTTAAAATCAAATTGAAATTTTTTAAAACTAAATTAAATTATTTTGAAATTAAATTAAATTATTTTGAATTTAAATTAAATTATTTTCAAATTAAATTAGTTTCAAATTAAATTAAATTATTTTTAAATTAAATTAAATTATTTTAAAACTAAATTGATTTATTTTAAAATTAAATTAAATTATTTTCAAATTGAATTAAATTATTTTCACATTGAATTAAATTATTTTAAAATTAAATTATATTCAAATTAAATTAAATTATTTTAAAATTAAATTATATTCAAATTAAATTAAATTATTTTCAAATTTAATTAAATTATTTTCAAATTAAATTAAATTATTTTAAAATTAAATTAAATTATTTTCAAATTAAATTAAATTATTTTCAAATTAAAATAAAATGTTTTAAAATAAAATTATATTATTTTCAAATTAAATTATTTTCAAATTAAATTAAATTATTTTCAAAATAAATTAAATTATTTTAAAATTAAATTAAATTATTTTCAAATTAAATTAAATTATTTTAAAATTAAATTTAATTATTTTAAAATAAATTAAATTATTTTCAAATTAAATAAAACTATTTTCATATTTATTTAAAATATTTTAAAATTAAATTAAATCATTTTAAAATTAAATTAAATTATTTTAAAATTAAATTAAATTATTAAATTAAATCTGATCCATCCGCTTCAAAAAAGGGAGATTTTAGTGATCTAAACAACAACCGTGGAGTTTCTCTCGTCCTGGTAACACACAAGATTCTCTCGAAGGCGTTACAAACAAGGGCTAAAATCAGTTGAAAAGTACACTGGGAGAATACCAGGGGGGCTTTAGGAAGACCCGATCCTGTGTTGAACAGATCGTCAATCTTAAAATTGTACTTGCATACTCCAAGATGAGAAACCGCAAGGTGGTCGTCATCTTTGTTGATTTAAGGAAGGCCTACGATTCCATTAATAGAGAAACGCTTAACAAAGTACTCCACGAAGCACTAGACAATAAAACCCGCAGACTCAAATAATAGGAAATAAAATTATTTTCAAATTAAATTAAAATATTTTTAAAATAAATTAAATTTTTTTTAAATTAAATTAAATTATTTTAAAATTAAATTAAATTATTTTCAAATTAAATTAAATTATTTTCAAATTAAATTAAATTATTTAAAAATTAAATTATTTTCAAATCAAATTAAATTATTTTAAATTTAAATTAAATTATTTTATAAGAGCATATTCTCTCTCCCGGTAACACACAAGATTCTCTCGAAGGCGTTACAAACAAGGGCAGAAAATCAGTTGTTGATTTTAGGAACGCCTACGATTCCGTTGATAGAGATACGCTTAACAAAGTACTCCATGAACTAGCACTAGACAACAAAACCCGCAGAATCAAATAATAGGAGATAAAATTATTTTCAAATTAAATTAAAATATTTTTAAAATAAATTAAATTATTTTTAAATTAAATTAAATTATTTTCAACTGAAATTAAATTATTCTCAAATTAAATTAAGTTATTTAAAAATTAATTTTTTTTTAAATTTAATTAAATTATTTTCAAAATAAATTAATTATTTTCAAATTAAATCAAATTTTTTTAAAATAAATTAAATTATTTTATTTTAAAATTAAATTAAATTATTTTAAAATTAAATTAAATTATTTTAAAATTAAATTAAATTATTTTCAAATTAAATTAAATTATTTTCAAAATAAATTAAATTATTTTAAAATTAAATTAAATTATTTTCAACTAAAATTAAATCATTTTCAAATTAAATTAAATTATTTTCAAATTAAATTAAATTATTTTCCAATAAAATTAAATTAATTTCAAATTAAATTAAAATATTTTAAAATTAAATTTAATTATTTTAAAATTAAATTACATTTTTGTAAAATTAAATTAAATTATTTTTAAATTAAATAAAATTATTTTCAAAATAAATTAAATTACTTTCAAATTAAATTAAATTATTTTAAAATTAAATTAAATTGTTTTAAAATTTAATTAAATTATTTTAAAATTAAATTATTTTCAAATTAAATTAAATAAATTATTTTAAAATTAAATTAAATTATTTTCAAATTAAATTAAAATATTTTTAAATTAAATTAAAATATTTTCAAATTAAATTAAATTATTTTCGAATAAAATTAAATTATTTTCAAATTAAATTAAAATATTTTAAAACTAAATTTAATTATTTTAAAATTAAATTACATTTTTGTAAAATTAAATTATTTTCAAACTTAATTAAATTATTTTAAAATTAAATTAAATTATTTCCAAATTAAATTAAATTATTTCTAAAATAAATTAAATTATTTTAAATTAAATTTAATTATTTTAAAAATAAATTAAATTTTTGTAAAATTTAATTATTTTCAAATAAAATTAAATTATTTTAAAATTAAATTATTTTCAAATTAAATTAAATTATTTTCAAAATAAATTAAATTATTTTAAAATTAAATTAAATTATTTTCATATTTAATTTAACTATTTTCAAATTAAATTAAGTTAATTTCAAAATAAATTAAATTATTTTAAAATTAAATTAAATTTGTTTCAAATTTAACTTAACTATTTTCAAATTAAATTATTTTCCAATTAAATTAAATTATTCTAAAATAAAATAAAATTATTTTCAAGTTAAATTAAATTATTTTAAAATTAAATTAAATTAAATTATTTCAATATTAAATTAAATTACTTTAAAATTAAATTAAATTAAATTATTTTAAAAATAAATTAAATTATTTTAAAATTAAATTAAATTATTTTAAAATAAAATAAACTAAAATTATTTTAAAATTAAATTAAATTATTTTAAAATTAAATTAAATTATTTTCAAATTAAATTCAATTATTTTCAAATTAAATTAAATTATTTTCAAATTAAATTATTTTAAAATTAAATAAAATTATTTTAAAATTAAATTAAATTATTTTCAAATTAAATTAAATTATTTTCAAATTAAATTAAATTAACTTCGAATAAAAATAAATTATTTTCAAATTAAATTAAAATATTTTAAAATTAAGATAAATTATTTTAAAATTAAATTAAATTATTGTAAAATTAAATTAAATTATTTTCAAATCAAACTAAATTATTTTCAAGTTTAATTAAATTATTTTAAAAATAAATAAAATTATTTTAAAATTAAATTAAATTATTTTCAAATAAAATTAAAATATTTTCAAATTGAACTAAATTATTTTAAAATTAAATTTAATTATTTTAAAATTAAATTTAATTATTTTAAAATTAATATAAATTATTTTCAAATTAAATTAAATTATTTTCAAATTAAAATAAATTATTTTCGAATAAAATTAAATTATTTTAAAATTAAATTAAATTACTTTCAAATTAAATAAAACTAATTTCAAATTATTTTAAAATATTTTAAAATTAAATTAAATTATTTTAAAATTAAATTAAATTATTTTAAAATTAAATTAAATTATTTTAAAATTAAATTAAATTATTTTAAAATTAAATTAAATTATTTTAAAATTAAATTAAATTATTAAATTAAATCTGATCCATCCGCTTCAAAAAAAGGGAGATTTTAATGATCTAAACAACTACCGTGGAATTTCTCTCTCCCGGTAACACACAAGATTCTCTCGAAGGCGTTATAAACTAGGGCAGAAAATCAGTTGGATAGTTAACTGGGAGAATACCAGGGGGGCATCAGGAAGACCCGATCCTGTGTTGAACAGATCCTCAATCTTAAAACTGTACTTGCATAATCCCAGATGAGAAACCGCAACGTGGTAGTCATCTTTGTTGATTTTAGGAACGCCTACGATTCCGTTGATTCAGAAACGCTTAACAAAGTACTCCATGAACTAGCACTAGACAACAAAATAATAGCAGACTCAAATAATAGGAGATAAAATTATTTTCAAATTAAATTAAAATATTTTTAAAATAAATTAAATTATTTTTAAATTAAACTAAATTATTTTAAAAATAAATTAAATTATTTTCAACTGAAATTAAATTATTCTCAAATTAAATTAAATTATTTAAAAATTAAATTTTTTTCAAATTTAATTAAATTATTTTCAAAATAAATTAATTATTTTCAAATTAAATCAAATTATTTTAAAATAAATTAAAATATTTTATTTTAAAATTAAATTAAATTATTTTCAAATTAAATTAAATTATTTTAAAATTAAATTAAATTATTTTCAAATTAAATTAAAGTATTTTCAAATTAAATTAAATTATTTTAAAATTAAATTTAATTATTTTAAAATTAAATGAAATTATTTTAAAATTAAATTATTTTCAAATTAAATTAAATTATTTTAAATTTAAATTAAATTATTTTAAAATTAAATTAATTTATTTTAAAATTAAATTATTTTCAAATTAAGTTAAATTATCTTCAAATTCAATTAAAATTATTTCAAATTAAATTAAATTATTTTAAAATTAAATTAAATTATTTTCAACTAAAATTAAATCATTTTCAAATTAAATTAAATTATTTTAAAATTAAATTAAATTATTTTCCAATAAAATTAAATTAATCTCAAATTAAATTAAAATATTTTAAATTTAAATTTAATTATTTTAAAATTAAATTACATTTTTGTAAAATTAAATCATTTTCAAATTTAATTAAATTATTTTAAAATTAAATTGAATTATTTTAAAATTAAATTAAATTATTTTTAAATTAAATAAAATTATTTTCAAAATAAATTAAATTACTTTCAAATTAAATTAAATTATTTTAAAATTAATTTAAATTGTTTTAAAATTTAATTAAATTATTTTAAAATTAAATTATTTTCAAATTAAATTAAATTATTTTAAAATTAAATTAAATTATTTTCAAATTAAATTAATTTATTTTTAAATTTAATTAAATTATTTTTAAATTAAATTAAATTATTTAAAAATTAAATTAAATTATTTTCAAATTAAATTAAATTATTTTCAAATTAAATTAAATTATTTTCGAATAAAATTAAATTATTTTCTAATTAAATTAAAATATTTTAAAACTAAATTTAATTATTTTAAAATTAAATTACATTTTTGTAAAATTAAATTATTTTCAAATTTAATTAAATTATTTTAAAATTAAATTAAATTATTTCCAAATTAAATTAAATTATTTTCAAAATAAATTAAATTATTTTAAAATTAAATTAAATTATTTTCAAATTTAATTTAACTATTTTCAAAGTAAATTAAATTATTTTCCAATTAAATTAAATTATTCTAAAATAAAATAAAATTATTTTCAAGTTAAATTAAATTATTTTAAAATTAAATTAAATTATTTCAATATTAAATTAAATTATTTTAAAATTAAATTAAATTAAATTATTTTAAAATTAAATTAAATTATTTTAAAATTAAATTAAATTATTTTAAAATTAAATTAAATTATTTTCAAATTAAATTAAATTATTTTCAAAATAAATTAAATTATTTTAAAATAAAATAAAATTATTTTCAAGTTAAATTAAATTATTTTAAAATTAAATTAAATTATTTCAATATTAAATTAAATTATTTTAAAATTAAATTAAATTAAATTATTTTAAAAATAAATAAAATTATTTTAAAATTAAATTAAATTATTTTTAAATTAAATTAAAATATTTTCAAATTAAACTAAATTATTTTAAAATTAAATTAAATTATTTTAAAATTAAATTAAATTATTTTATAATTAAATTAAATTATTTTAAAATTAAATTAAATTATTCTAAAATTAAATTAAACTATTTTAAAAAAGATTTAATTATTTTCTAACTAAATTAAATTATCTTCAAATTAAATAAAATATTTCCAACTTAAACTAAATTATTTTCAGATTGAATGAAATTATTTTTAAATTAAATTAAATTATTAAATTCTGATCCATCCGCTTCAAAAAAGGGAGATTTTAATGATCTAAACAACTACCGTGGAATTTCTCTCTCCCGGTAACACACAAGATTCTCTCGAAGGCGTTACAAACAAGGGCAGAAAATCAATTGGATAGTCAACTGGGAGAATACCATGGGGGCATCAGGAAGACCCGATCCTGTGTTGAACAGATCCTCAATCTTAAAACTGTACTTGCATACTCCCAGATGAGAAACCGCAACGTGGTCGTCGTCTTTGTTGATTTTAGGAACGCCTACGATTTCGTTGATAGAGAAACGCTTAACAAAGTACTCCATGAACTAGCACTAAACAACAAAACCCGCAGACTCAAATAATAGGAGATAAAATTATTTTCAAATTAAATTAAAATATTTTTAAAATAAATTAAATTATTTTTAAATTAAACTAAATTATTTTAAAATTAAATTAAATTATTTTCAAATTAAATTAAATTATTCTCAAATTAAATTAAATTATTTAAAAATTATTTTTTTTTCAAATTTAATTAAATTATTTTCAAAATAAATTAATTATTTTCAAATCAAATCAAATCAAATCAAATCAAATTTTAAAATTAAATTAAATCATTTTAAAATTAAATTAAATTATTTTAAAATTAAATTAAATTATTTTAAAATTAAATTAAATTATTTTAAAATTAAATTTAATTATTTTCAAATTAAACTAATTATCTTCAAATTAAATTAAAATATTTTAAAATTAAACTAAATTATTTTCAAATTAAATTAAATTATTTTAAAATTAAATTAAATTATTAAATTAAATCTGATCCATCCGCTTCAAAGAAAGGGAGATTTTAGTGATCCAAACAACTACCGTGGACTTTCTCTCGTCCCGGTAACACACAAGATTCTCTGGAAGGCGTTACAAACAAGGGCTAAAATCAGTTGAAAAGTACACTGGGAGAATACCAGGGGGCTTTAGGAACACCCGATCCTGTGTTGAACAGATCGTCAATCTTAAAATTGTACTTGCATACTCCAAGATGAGAAACCGCAAGGTGGTCGCCATCTTTGTTGATTTAAGGAAGGCCTACGATTCCATTGATAGAGAAACGCTTAACAAAGTACTCCACGAACTAGCACTAGACAACAAAACCCGCAGACTCAAAAAATTGGAAATAAAATTCTTTTCAAATTAAATTAAAATATTTTTAAAATAAATAAATTAAATTATTTTAAATATTAATTAAATTATTTTCAAATTAAATTAAATTATTTTCAAATTAAATATAATTATTTTAAAATTAAATGAAATTATTTTAATATTAAATTTAATTATGTTTAAATTAAATTAAATTACTTTCAAATTGAATTAAATTATTTTCAAATTAAATTATTTTAAAATTAAATTATATTATTTTAAAATTAAATTAAATTATTTTTAAATTAAATTAAATTATTAAAAAATATAAATAATTTATATAAAATTAAATTAATTTCAAATTAAATTAAAATATTTTAAAATTAAATTTCATTATTTTAAAATTAAATTACATTTTTGTAAAATTAAATTATTTTCAAATTTAATTAAATTATTTTTAAATGAAATTATTTTAAAATTAAATTAAATTATTTTTAAATTAAATTAAATTATTTTCAAAATAAATTAAATTACTTTCAAATTAAATTACATTATTTTAAAATTATATTAAATTGTTTTAAAATTTAATTAAATTATTTTAAAATGAAATTATTTTCAAATTAAATTAAATTATTTTAAAATTAAATTAAATTATTTTCAAATTAAGTTAATTTATTTTTAAATTAAATTAAATTAGGTTAAAATTAAATTAAATTATTTTCAAATTAAATTAAATTATTTTTAATTTAAATTAAATTATTTTTAAATTAAATTAAACTATTTTCAAATTAAATTAAATGATTTAAAAATTAAATTTAATTATTTTAAAATTAAAAAAAATTATTTTAAAATAAATTTAAATTATTTAAAAATTAAATTATTTTCAAATTTAATTAAATAATTTTCAAATTAAATTAATTATTTTCAAATTAAATTTAATTATTTTAAAATTAAATTAAATTATTCTAAAATTAAATTAAATTATTTTCAAATTGAATTAAATTATTTTCAAATTAAATTAAATTATTTTTAAATTAAATTAATTTTTTTTAAAATGAAATAAAATTATTTTAAAATTAAATTATTTTTAAATTAAATTAAATTATTTTCAAATTAAATTATTTTTAAATTAAATTAAATAATTTTCAAATTAAATTAAATTATTTTCAAATTAAAATAAATTATTTTAAAATTAAATTAAATTATTTTTAAATTAAATTTAATTATTTTTAAATTATAAGATTTTAAAATTAAAATAAATTATTTTAAAATTAAATTAAGTTATTCTAAAATTAAATTAAATTATTTTTAAATTGAATTAAAATATCTTAAAATTAAATTAAAATATTTTAAAATTAAATTATGTTATTTTCAAATTAAATTAAATTATTTTAAAATTAAATTAAATTTTTTTAAAATTAAATTATTTTCAAATCAAATTAAATTATCTTCAAATTCAATTGAAATTATTTAAAATTAAATTAAATTATTTTAAAATTAAAATAAATTATTTTCAAATTAAATTAAATTATTTTCAAATGAAATTAAATTATTTTCAAATTAAATCAAATTATTTTCGAATAAAATTAAATTATTTTAAAATTAAATAAAATTATTTTCAAATTAAATTAAATTATTTTAAATAAATTAAATTATTTTCAAATTAAATTAAATTATTCTAAAATTAAATTAAATTGTTTTAAATTTAATTAAATTATTTTAAAATTATATTATTTTCAAATTAAATAAAATTATTTTATAATTAAATAAAATTATTTTCAAATTAAATAAGTTTGTTTTTAAATTAAATTAAATTATTTTTAAATTAAATTAAATTATTTTCAAATTAAATTAAATTATTTTAAAATTAAATTTAATTATTTTAAAATTAAATTAAATTATTTTAAAATAAATTTATTTATTTTCAAATTAAATTAAATTATTCTAAAATTAAATTAAATTGTTTTAAATTTAATTAAATTCATTTAAAATTATATTATTTTCAAATTAAATTAAATTATTTTAAAATTAAATTAAATTATTTTTAAATTAAATTAAGTTATTTTCAAATTATATTAAATTATTTTCAAATTAAATTAAATTATTTTCAATATATTAAATTATTTTAAAATTAAATTTAATTCTTTAAAAATTAAATTAAATTATTTTAAAATAAAATAAAATTATTTTAAAATTAAATTAAATTATTTTCAAATTCAATTTTTTTAAATTAAATTAAATAATTTTCAAATTAAAATAAATTATTTTAAAATTGAATTAAATTATTTTAAAATTAAATTAAATTATTTTTAAATTAAATTAAATTAAATTATTTTCAAATCAAATTAAACTATTTTTAAATTAAATTAAATTCATTTCAAATTATAAAGTTATTTTCAAATTATATTAAATTATTTTCAAATAAAATTAAATTATTTTCAAATGAAATTAAATTATTTTCAAACTAAATTAAATTATTTTCAAATTAAATGAAATTAATTTCAAAGCAAATTAAATTATTTTCAAATCAAATTAAACTATTTTTAAATTAAATTAAATTCATTTCAAATTAAATTAAATTATTTTAAAATTAAATTTAATTATTTTAAAATTTAAGTAAATTATTTTCAAATTAAATTAAATTATTATCAAATTAAATTAAATTATTTTAAAATTAATTTATTTTCAAATTAAATTAAATTATTTTCAAATTATATTAAATTATTTTCAAATAAAATTATATTATTTTCAAATTAAATTAAATTATTTTCAAATTAAATTAAATTATTTTCAAATTAGATTAAATTATTTTCAAATTAAATTAAATTATTTTCAAATTAAATTAAATTATTTTAAAATTAAATTATTTTCAAATTAAATCAAATTATTTTCAAATTAAAATAAATTATTTTAAAATTAAATTATATTAAAATTAAATTAAATTATTTTAAATATAAATTAAATTCTTTTCAAATTAAATTAAATTATTTTCAAATTAAATTAAATTATTTTAAAATTAAATGAAATTATTTTAATATTAAATTTAGTTATGTTTAAATTAAATTAAATTACTTTCAAATTGAATTAAATTATTTTCAAATTAAATTATTTTAAAATTAAATTATATTATTTTAAAATTAAATTAAATTATTTTTAAATTAAATTAAATTATTTTAAAATTGAATTAAATTATTTTTAAATTAAATTAAATTATTTTCAAATTAAAATAAATTATTTTAAAATTAAATTATATTATTTTCAAATTAAATTAAATTATTTTCAAATTAAATTAAATTATTTTAAAATTAAATTAAATAATTTTTAAATAAAATTATATTATTTTTAAATTAAATTAAATTATTTTCAAATTAAATTAAATTATTTTCAAATTATATTAAATTATTTTCATATTAATTAAAATTATTTTAAAATTTAATTTTTTTTCAAATTAAATTAAATTATTTTCAAATTAAATTAAATTATTTTAAAAATAAATTAAAATATTGTTAAATTAAATTAAACTATTTTTAAATTTAAATTAAATTTTTTTCAAATTAAATTAAATTATTTTCAAATTAAATTAAATTATTTTAAAATTAAATTAAATTATTTTCAAATTAAATTAAATTATTTTCATATTAAATTAAATTATTTTAAAATTAAACTAAATAATTTTTAAATTAAATTATATTATTTTTTAATTAAATTAAATTACTTTCAAATTAAATTAAAATATTTTCAAATTAAATTAAATTGTTTTAAAATTAATTTAAATTATTTTAAAATTAAATTAAATTATTTTCAAATTAAATTAAATTATTTTCAAATTAAATTAAATTATTTTGAAATTAAATTGAATTATTTTAAAACTAAATTAAATTATTTTGAAATTAAATTAAATTATTTTGAATTTAAATTAAATTATTTTCAAATTAAATGTTTCAAATTAAATTAAATTATTTTAAAATTAAATTAAATTATTTTAAAACTAAATTAAATTTTTTTAAAATTAAATTAAATTATTTTCAAATTGAATTAAATTATTTTCACATTAAATTAAATTACTTTAAAATTAAATTATATTCAAATTAAATTAAATTATTTTCAAATTAAATTAATATATTTTAAAATTAAATTAAATTATTTTAAAATTAAATTAAATTATTTTTAAATTAAATTAATTTATTTTTAAATTAAATTAAATTAATTTATTTTTAAATTAAATTAAATTATTTTCAAATTAAATTAAATTATTTTCAAATTAAAATAAATTATTTTCAAATTAAATTAAATTATTTTAAAATTAAATTAAATAATTTTTAAATTAAATTATATTATTTTTAAGTTAATTTAAATTATTTTCAAATTAAAATAAATTAAATTAAATTAGTTTCAAATTAAATTAAATTATTTTTAAATTAAATTAAATTATTTTAAAACTAAATTAAATAATTTTAAAATTAAATTAAATTATTTTCAAAATGAATTAAATTATTTTCACATTAAATTAAATTATTTTAAAATTAAATTAAATTATATTCAAATTAAATAAAATTATTTTCAAATTAAATTAAATTATTTTTAAATTAAATTAATTTATTTTAAAGTTAAATTAAATTATTTTCAAATTAAATTAAATTATTTTCAAAATAAATTAAATTATTTTCAAATTAAATTTAATTATTTTCAAATAAAATTAAACTATTTTCAAATTAAATTAAATTATTTTCAAATTAAATTAAATTGTTTTCAAATTAAATTAAATTATTTTAAAATTAAATTAAATTATTTTCAAATTAAATTAAATTATTTTCATATTCAATTCAATTATGTTTAAATTAAATTAAATTAATTTCAAATTAAATTAAATTAAATTATTTTCAAATTGAATTAAATTATTTTCACATTAAATTAAATTATTTTAAAATTAAATTAAATTATATTCAAATTAAATAAAATTATTTTCAAATTAAATTAAATTATTTTCAAATTAAATTAAATTATTTTCAAATTCAATTCAATTATGTATAAATTAAATTAAATTAATTTCAAATTAAATTAAATTAAATTATTTTCAAATTGAATTAAATTATTTTCAAATTAAATTAAATTATTTTCAAACTAAATTAAATTATTTTAAAATTAAATTAAATTATTTTAAAATTAAATTAAATTAGTTTCAAATTAAATTAAATTATTTTCAAACTAATTTAAATTCTTTTAAAATTAAATTAAATTATTTTGAAATTAAATTAAATTAGTTTCAAATTAAATTAAATTATTTTAAAATTAAATTATATTAAAACAAAATTAAATTATTTTAAAATTAAATTAAATTATTTTCAAATTAAATTCAATTATTTTCAAATTAAATTAAATTATTTTAAAATTAAATGAAATTATTTTAATATTAAATTAAATTATGTTTAAATTAAATTAAATTATTTTCAAATTGAATTAAAATATTTTTAAATTAAATTATTTTAAAATTAAATTATGTTACTTTAAAATTAAATTAAATTATTTTTAAATTAAATTAAATTATTTTAAAATTAAATTAAATTATTTTAAAATTAAATTAAATTATTTTCAAATTAAATTCAATTATTTTCAAACTAAAACAAATTATTTTAAAATTAAATTATATTATTTTTAAATTAAATTAAATTATTTTCAAATTAAATTAAATTATTTTAAAATTAAATTAAATAATTTTTAAATTAAATTATATTATTTTTAAATTAAATTATTTTCAAATTAAATTAAATAATTTTCAAATTAAATTAAATTATTTTCAAATTAATTTAAATTATTTTAAAATTAAATTATTTTTAAATTAAATTAAATTATTTTCAAATTAAATTAAATTATTTTAAAATTAAATTAAATTATTTTTAAATTAATTAAACTATTTTTAAATTAAATTAAATTATTTTAAAATTAATTTATTTTCAAATTAAATTAAATTATTTTAAAATTAAATTAATTTTTTTTCAAATTAAATTAAATTATTTTCAAATTAAATTAAATTATTTTAAAATTAAATTGAATTATTTTCAAATTAAATTGAATTATTTTCAAATTAAATTAAATTATTTTAAAATTAAATTAAATTATTTTCAAATTAAATTAAATTATTTTCAAATTAAAATAAATTATTTTAAAATTAAATTATTTTAAAATTAAATGAAATTATTTTAATATTAAATTTAGTTATGTTTAAATTAAATTAAATTACTTTCAAATTGAATTAAATTATTTTCAAATTAAATTATTTTAAAATTAAATTATATTATTTTAAAATTAAATTAAATTATTTTTAAATTAAATTAAATTATTTTAAAATTGAATTAAATTATTTTTAAATTAAATTAAATTATTTTCAAATTAAAATAAATTATTTTAAAATTAAATTATATTATTTTCAAATTAAATTAAATTATTTTCAAATTAAATTAAATTATTTTAAAATTAAATTAAATAATTTTTAAATAAAATTATATTATTTTTAAATTAAATTAAATTATTTTCAAATTAAATTAAATTATTTTCAAATTATATTAAATTATTTTCATATTAATTTAAATTATTTTAAAATTTAATTTTTTTTCAAATTAAATTAAATTATTTTCAAATTAAATTAAATTATTTTAAAATTAAATTAAAATATTTTTAAATTAAATTAAACTATTTTTAAATTTAAATTAAATTTTTTTCAAATTAAATTAAATTATTTTCAAATTAAATTAAATTATTTTAAAATTAAATTAAATTATTTTCAAATTAAATTAAATTATTTTCATATTAAATTAAATTATTTTAAAATTAAACTAAATAATTTTTAAATTAAATTATATAATTTTTTAATTAAATTAAATTACTTTCAAATTAAATTAAAATATTTTCAAATTAAATTAAATTGTTTTAAAATTAATTTAAATTATTTTAAAAATATATTAAATTATTTTCAAATTAAATTAAATTATTTTCAAATTAAATTAAATTATTTTGAAATTAAATTGAATTATTTTAAAACTAAATTAAATTATTTTGAAATTAAATTAAATTATTTTGAATTTAAATTAAATTATTTTCAAATTAAATGTTTCAAATTAAATTAAATTATTTTAAAATTAAATTAAATTATTTTAAAACTAAATTAAATTTTTTTTAAATTAAATTAAATTGAATTAAATTATTTTCACATTAAATTAAATTACTTTAAAATTAAATTATATTCAAATTAAATTAAATTATTTTCAAATTAAATTAATATATTTTAAAATTAAATTAAATTATTTTAAAATTAAATTAAATTATTTTAAAATTAAATTAATTTATTTTAAAATTAAATTAAATAAATTTATTTTAAAATTAAATTAAATTATTTTAAAATTAAAATAAATTATTTTCAAATTAAATTAAATTATTTTAAAATTAAATTAAATAATTTTTAAATTAAATTATATTATTTTTAAGTTAATTTAAATTATTTTCAAATTAAATTAAATTAAATTAGTTTCAAATTAAATTAAATTATTTTAAAATTAAATTAAATTATTTTAAAACTAAATTAAATAATTTTAAAATTAAATTAAATTATTTTCAAAATGAATTAAATTATTTTCACATTAAATTAAATTATTTTAAAATTAAATTAAATTATATTCAAATTAAATAAAATTATTTTCAAATTAAATTAATTTATTTTTAAATTAAATTAATTTATTTTAAAGTTAAATTAAATTATTTTCAAATTAAATTAAATTATTTTCAAAATAAATTAAATTATTTTCAAAATAAATTTAATTATTTTCAAATAAAATTAAACTATTTTCAAATTAAATTAAATTATTTTCAAATTAAATTAAATTGTTTTCAAATTAAATTAAATTATTTTAAAATTAAATTAAATTATTTTCAAGTTAAATTAAATTATTTTCATATTCAATTCAATTATGTTTAAATTAAATTAAATTAATTTCAAATTAAATTAAATTAAATTATTTTCAAATTGAATTAAATTATTTTCACATTAAATTAAATTATTTTCAAATTAAATTAAATTATTTTTAAACTAATTTAAATTCTTTTAAAATTAAATTAAATTATTTTGAAATTAAATTAAATTAGTTTCAAATTAAATAAAATTATTTTAAAATTAAATTATATTAAAACAAAATTAAATTATTTTAAAATTAAATTAAATTATTTTCAAATTAAATTAAATTATTTTCAAATTAAATTAAATTATTTTAAAATTAAATGAAATTATTTTAATATTAAATTAAATTATGTTTAAATTAAATTAAATTATTTTCAAATTGAATTAAAATATTTTTAAATTAAATTATTTTAAAATTAAATTATGTTACTTTAAAATTAAATTAAATTATTTTTAAATTAAATTAAATTATTTTAAAATTAAATTAAATTATTTTAAAATTAAATTAAATTATTTTCAAATTAAATTAAATTATTTTCAAACTAAAACAAATTATTTTAAAATTAAATTATATTATTTTTAAATTAAATTAAATAATTTTCAAATTAAATTAAATTATTTTAAAATTAAATTAAATAATTTTTAAATTAAATTATATTATTTTTAAATTAAATTATTTTCAAATTAAATTAAATAATTTTCAAATTAAATTAAATTATTTTCAAATTAATTTAAATTATTTTAAAATTAAATTATTTTTAAATTAAATTAAATTATTTTCAAATTAAATTAAATTATTTTAAAATTAAATTAAATTATTTTTAAATTAATTAAACTATTTTTAAATTAAATTAAATTATTTTAAAATTAATTTATTTTCAAATTAAATTAAATTATTTTAAAATTAAATTAATTTTTTTTCAAATTAAATTAAATTATTTTCAAATTAAATTAAATTATTTTAAAATTAAATTGAATTATTTTAAAACTAAATTAAATTATATTGAAATTAAATTAAATTATTTTGAATTTAAATTAAATTATTTTGAATTTAAATTAATTTATTTTCAAATTAAATTAGTTTCAAATTAAATTAAATTATTTTAAAATTAAATTAAATTATCTTAAAACTAAATTGATTTATTTTTAAATTAAATTAAATTATTTGCAAATTAAATTAAATTATTTTCACATTGAATTAAATTATTTTAAAATTAAATTATATTCAAATTGAATTAAATTATTTTCAAATTAAATTAATTTATTTTTAAATTAAATTAAATTATTTTAAAATTAAATTAAATTATTTTTAAATTAAATTAAATTATTTTAAAAATTAATTAAATTATTTTCAAATTAAATTAAATTATTTTTAAATTAAATTAAAATATTTTCAAATTAAATTAAATTAAATTATTTTCAAATTAAATTAAATTATTTTAAAATTAAATTAAATTATTTTAAAATTAAATTAAATTATTTTTAAATTAAATCAAATTAGTTTTAAAGTAAATTAATTTATTTTAAAATTAAATTATTTTCAAATTAAATTAAATTATTTTCAAATTAAATTAAATTATTTTAAAATTAAATTAATTTTTTTTCAAATTAAATTAAATTATTTTCAAATTAAATTAAATTATTTTAAAATTAAATTGAATTATTTTAAAACTAAATTAAATTATTTTGAAATTAAATTAAATTATTTTGAATTTAAATTAAATTATTTTGAATTTAAATTAATTTATTTTCAAATTAAATTAGTTTCAAATTAAATTAAATTATTTTAAAATTAAATTAAATTATCTTAAAACTAAATTGATTTATTTTTAAATTAAATTAAATTATTTTCAAATTAAATTAAATTATTTTCACATTGAATTAAATTATTTTAAAATTAAATTATATTCAAATTGAATTAAATTATTTTCAAATTAAATTTATTTATTTTTAAATTAAATTAAATTATTTTAAAAATAAATTAAATTATTTTTAAATTAAATTAAATTATTTTAAAAATTAAATAAATTATTTTCAAATTAAATTAAATTATTTTTAAATTAAATTAAAATATTTTCAAATTAAATTAAATTAAATTATTTTCAAATTAAATTAAATTATTTTAAAATTAAATTAAATTATTTTAAAATTAAATTAAATTATTTTTAAATTAAATCAAATTAGTTTTAAAGTAAATTAATTTATTTTAAAATTAAATTATTTTCAAATTAAATTAAATTATTTTAAAATTAAATTAAATTATTTTTAAATTAAATTAAATTTTTTTCAAATTAAATTAAATTATTTTCAAATTAAATTAAATTATTTTAAAATTAAATTAAATTATTTTCAAATTAAATTAAATTATTGTCAAATTAAATTAAATTATTTTCAAATTAAAAAAATTATTTTAAAATTAAATTATATTATTTTCAAAATAGACTAAATTATTTTCAAATTAAATTAAATTATTTTAAAATTAAATTAAATAATTTTTAAATTAAATTATATTATTTTTCAATTAAATTAAATTATTTTCAAATTAAATTAAATTATTTTCAAATTAAATGATTTTCAAATTAAATTAAATTATTTTTAAATTAAATTTAATTATTTTAAAATCAAATTGAATTTGTTTAAAACAAAATTACATTATTTTGAAATTAAATTAAATTATTTTGAATTTAAATTAAATTATTTTCAAATTAAATTAATTTCAAATTAAATTAAATTATTTTTAAATTAAATTAAATTATTTTAAAACTAAATTGATTTATTTTAAAATTAAATTAAATTATTTTCAAATTGAATTAAATTATTTTCACATTGAATTAAATTATTTTAAAATTAAATTATATTCAAATTAAATTAAATTATTTTAAAAATAAATTATATTCAAATTAAATTAAATTATTTTTAAATTAAATTAAATTATTTTCAAATTAAATTAAATTATTTTAAAATTAAATTAAAATATTTTTAAATTAAATTAAATTATTTTTAAATTAAAATAAAATATTTTAAAATTAAATTATATTATTTTCAAATTAAATTATTTTCAAATTAAATTAAACTATTTTAAAATTAAATTAAATAATTTTTAAATTAAATTATATTATTTTCAAATTAAATTAAATTATTTTCAAATTAAATTAAATTAAATTATTTTCAAAATAAATTAAATTATTTTCAAATTAAATTAAATTATTTTCAAATTAAATTAAATTATTTTAAAATTAAATTAAATTATTTTTAAATTAAATTAGTTTTAAAATAAATTAAATTATTTTAAAATTAAATTATTTTCAAATTAAATTAAATTATTTTAAAATTAAATTAAATTTTTTTAAAATTAAATTAAATTTTTTTCAAATTAAATTAAATTATTTTCAAATTAAATTAAATTATTTTAAAATTAAATTAAATTATTTTCAAATTAAATTAAATTATTGTCAAATTAAATTAAATTATTTTCAAATTAAATTAAATTATTTTAAAATTAAATTTAATTATTTTAAAACTAAATTAAATTATTTTCAAATTAAATTAAATTATTTTGAATTTAAATTAAATTAGTTTTAAATTAAATTAAATTATTTTAAAATTAAATTAAATTATTTTGAAACTAAATTAAATTATTTTAAAATTAAATTAAATTATTTTCAAATTGAATTAAATTATTTTCACATTAAATTAAGTTATTTTAAAATTAAATTAAAGTAAATTATATTCAAATTAAATAAAATTATTTTCAAATTAAATTAAATTATTTTCAAATTAAATTAAATTATTTTAAAATTAAATTTAATTATTTTCAAATTAAATTATTTTCAAATTAAATTAAATTATTTTAAAATTAAATTAAATTAATTTTAAATTAAATTATTTTCAAATTAAATTAAATTATTTTCAAATTAAATTAAATTATTTTCAAATTAATTTAAATTATTTTAAAATTAAATTATTTTCAAATTAAATTAAATTATTTTCAAAATAAATTAAATTATTTTAAAATTAAATTAAATTATTTATAAATTAAATTAAACTATTTTTAAATTAAATTAAATTATTTTAAAATTAAATTATTTTCAAATTAAATTAAATTATTTTTAAATTAAATTAAATTATTTTAAAATTAAATTAATTTTTTTTCAAATTAAATTAAATTATTTTCAAATTAAATAAAATTATTTTAAAATTAAATTAAATTATTTTTAAATTAAATAAAATTATTTTCAAATTAAATTAATTTATTTTCAAATTAAATTAAATTATTTTAAAATTAAATTAAATTATTTTCAAATTAAATTAAATTATTTTCAAATTAAATTAAATTATTTTCAAATTAAATTAAATTATTTGCAAATTGAATTAAATTATTTTCACATTGAATTAAATTATTTTAAAATTAAATTATATTCAAATTGAATTAAATTATTTTCAAATTAAATTAATTTATTTTCAAATTAAATTAAATTATTTTAAAATTAAATTAAATTATTTTTAACTTAAATTAAATTATTTTAAAATTAAATTAAATTATTTTCAAATTAAATTAAATTATTTTCAAATTAAATTAATTTATTTTAAAATTAAATTAAATTATTTTTAAATTAAATTATATTATTTTTAAATTAAATTAAATTATTTTCAAAATAAATTAAATTATTTTCAAATTAAATTAAATTATTTTCAAATTAATTTAAATTATTTTCAAATTAAATTAAATTATTTTAAAATTAAATTAAATTATTTTAAAATTAAATTAAATTATTTTCAAATTAAATTAAATTATTTTCAAATTAAATTAAATTATTTTAAAATTAAATTGAATTTTTTTAAAACTAAATTAAATTATTTTGAAATTAAATTAAATTATTTTGAATTTGAATTAAAATATTTTCAAATTAAATTAGTTTCAAATTAAATTAAATTATTTTAAAATTAAATTAATTATTTTAAAACTAAATTGATTTATTTTAAAATTAAATCAAATTATTTTCAAATTGAATTAAATTATTTTCACATTGAATTAAATTATTTTAAAATTAAAGTATATTCAAATTAAATTAAATTATTTTAAAATTAAATTATATTCAAATTAAATTAAATTATTTTCAAATTAAATTAAATTATTTTCAAATTAAATTAAATTATTTTCAAATTAAAATAAATTATTTTAAAATTAAATTATATTATTTTCAAATCAAATTAAATTATTTTCAAATTAAATTAAATTATTTTAAAATTAAATTGAATTTTTTTAAAACTAAATTAAATTATTTTGAAATTAAATTAAATTATTTTGAATTTGAATTAAAATATTTTCAAATTAAATTAGTTTCAAATTAAATTAAATTATTTTAAAATTAAATTAATTATTTTAAAACTAAATTGATTTATTTTAAAATTAAATTAAATTATTTTCAAATTAATATAAATTATTTTAAAATTAAATTATTTTTAAATTAAATTAAATTATTTTCAAATTAAATTAAATTATTTTAAAATTAAATTAAATTATTTTTAAATTAAATTAAACTATTTTTAAATTAAATTAAATTAATTTAAAATTAATTTATTTTCAAATTAAATTAAATTATTTTTAAATTAAATTAAATTATTTTAAAATTAAATTAATTTTTTTTCAAATTAAATTAAATTATTTTCAAATTAAATTAAATTATCTTAAAATTAAATTGAATTATTTTAAAACTAAATTAAATTATTTTGAAAATAAATTAAATTATTTTGAATTTAAATTAAATTATTTTGAATTTAAATTAAATTATTTTCAAATTAAATTAATTTCAAATTAAATTAAATTATTTTAAAATTAAATTAAATTATCTTAAAACTAAATTGATTTATTTTAAAATTAAATTAAATTATTTGCAAATTAAATTAAATTATTTTCACATTGAATTAAATTATTTTAAAATTAAATTATATTCAAATTGAATTAAATTATTTTCAAATTAAATTAATTTATTTTTAAATTAAATTAAATTATTTTAAACTTAAATTAAATTATTTTTAAATTAAATTAAATTATTTTAAAAATTAATTAAATTATTTTCAAATTAAATTAAATTATTTTTAAATTAAATTAAAATATTTTCAAATTAAATTAAATTAAATTATTTTCAAATTAAATTAAACTATTTTTAAATTAAATTAAATTAATTTAAAATTAATTTATTTTCAAATTAAATTAAATTATTTTTAAATTAAATTAAATTATTTTAAAATTAAATTAATTTTTTTTCAAATTAAATTAAATTATTTTCAAATTAAATTAAATTATTTTAAAATTAAATTGAATTATTTTAAAACTAAATTAAATTATTTTGAAAATAAATTAAATTATTTTGAATTTAAATTAAATTATTTTGAATTTAAATTAAATTATTTTCAAATTAAATTAATTTCAAATTAAATTAAATTATTTTAAAATTAAATTAAATTATCTTAAAACTAAATTGATTTATTTTAAAATTAAATTAAATTATTTGCAAATTAAATTAAATTATTTTCACATTGAATTAAATTATTTTAAAATTAAATTATATTCAAATTGAATTAAATTATTTTCAAATTAAATTAATTTATTTTTAAATTAAATTAAATTATTTTAAACTTAAATTAAATTATTTTTAAATTAAATTAAATTATTTTAAAAATTAATTAAATTATTTTCAAATTAAATTAAATTATTTTTAAATTAAATTAAAATATTTTCAAATTAAATTAAATTAAATTATTTTCAAATTAAATTAAATTATTTTCAAATTAAATTAAATTATTTTAAAATTAAATTAAATTATTTTTAAATTAAATCAAATTAGTTTTAAAGTAAATTAAATTATTTTAAAATTAAATTATTTTCAAATTAAATTAAATTATTTTAAAATTAAATTATTTTTAAATTAAATTAAATTTTTTTCAAATTAAATTAAATTATTTTCAAATTAAATTAAATTATTTTAAAATTAAATTAAATAATTTTCAAATTAAATTAAATTGTTGTCAAATTAAATTAAATTATTTTCAAATTAAAATAAATTATTTTAAAATTAAATTATATTATTTTCAAATTAAACTAAATTATTTTCAAATTAAATTGAATTATTTTAAAATTAAATTAAATAATTTTTAAATTAAATTATATTATTTTCAAATTAAATTAAATTATTTTCAAATTAAATTAAATTTTTTTCAAATTAAATTAAATTTTTTTCAAATTAATTTAAATTATTTTAAAATTAAATGATTTTCAAATTAAATTAAATTATTTTTAAATTAAATTAAATTATTTTAAAATCAAATTGAAATTTTTTAAAACTAAATTAAATTATTTTGAAATTAAATTAAATTATTTTGAATTTAAATTAAATTATTTTCAAATTAAATTAGTTTCAAATTAAATTAAATTATTTTTAAATTAAATTAAATTATTTTAAAACTAAATTGATTTATTTTAAAATTAAATTAAATTATTTTCAAATTGAATTAAATTATTTTCACATTGAATTAAATTATTTTAAAATTAAATTATATTCAAATTAAATTAAATTATTTTAAAATTAAATTATATTCAAATTAAATTAAATTATTTTCAAATTTAATTAAATTATTTTCAAATTAAATTAAATTATTTTAAAATTAAGTTAAATTATTTTCAAATTAAATTAAATTATTTTCAAATTAAAATAAAATGTTTTAAAATAAAATTATATTATTTTCAAATTAAATTATTTTCAAATTAAATTAAATTATTTTAAAATTAAATTAAATAATTTTTAAATTAAATTATATTATTTTGAAATTAAATTAAATTATTTTCAAATTAATTTAAATTAAATTACTTTTAAATTAAATTAAATTATTTTCAAATTAAATTAAATTATTTTAAAATTAAATTAAATTATTTTTAAATTAAATTAGTTTTAAAATAAATTAAATTATTTTAAAATTAAATTATTTTCAAATTAAATTAAATTATTTTAAAATTAAATTAAATTATTTTAAAATTAAATTAAATTTTTTTCAAATTAAATTAAATTATTTTCAAATTAAATTAAATTATATTAAAATTAAATTAAATTATTTTCAAATTAAATTAAATTATTGTCAAATTAAATTAAATTATTTTCAAATTAAATTAAATTATTTTAAAATTAAATTAAATTATTTTTAAATTAAATTAGTTTTAAAATAAATTAAATTATTTTAAAATTAAATTATTTTCAAATTAAATTAAATTATTTTAAAATTAAATTAAATTATTTTAAAATTAAATTAAATTTTTTTCAAATTAAATTAAATTATTTTCAAATTAAATTAAATTATATTAAAATTAAATTAAATTATTTTCAAATTAAATTAAATTATTGTCAAATTAAATTAAATTATTTTCAAATTAAATTAAATTATTTTAAAATTAAATTTAATTATTTTAAAACTAAATTAAATTATTTTCAAATTAAATTAAATTATTTTAAAATTAAATTAAATTATTTTCAAATTACATTAAATTATTTTCAAATTAAATTAAATTATTTTTAAATTAAATTATTTTCAAATTAAATTAAATTATTTTCAAATTAAATTAAATTATTTTCAAATTAATTTAAATTATTTTCAAATTAAATTATTTTCAAATTAAATTAAATTAATTTCAAAATAAATTAAATTATTTTAAAATTAAATTAAATTATTTTTAAATTAAATTAAACTATTTTTAAATTAAATTAAATTATTTTAAAATTAAATTATTTTCAAATTAAATTAAATTATTTTTAAATTAAATTATATTATTTTAAAATTAAATTAATTTTTTTTCAAATTAAATTAAATTATTTTCAAATTAAATTAAATTATTTTAAAATTAAATTAAATTATTTTTAAATTAAATTAAATTATTTTCAAATTAAATTAAATTATTTTCAAATTAAATTAAATTATTTTAAAAGTAAATTGAATTATTTTAAAACTAAATTAAATTATTTTGAAATTAAATTAAATTATTTTGAATTTAAATTAAATTATTTTCAAATTAAATTAGTGTCAAATTAAATTAAATTATTTTAAAATTAAATTAATTTATTTTAAAACTAAATTGATTTATTTTAAAATTAAATTAAATTATTTGCAAATTGAATTAAATTATTTTCACATTGAATTAAATTATTTTAAAATTAAATTATATTCAAATTGAATTAAATTATTTTCAAATTAAATTAATTTATTTTCAAATTAAATTAAATTATTTTAAAATTAAATTAAATTATTTTTAACTTAAATTAAATTATTTTAAAATTAAATTAAATTATTTTCAAATTAAATTAAATTATTTTCAAATTAAATTATTTTAAAATTAAATTAAATAATTTTTAAATTAAATTATATTATTTTTAAATTAAATTAAATTATTTTCAAATTAAATTAAATTATTTTCAAATTAAATTAAATTATTTTCAAATTAAATTGAATTTTCTTAAAAATAAATTAAATTATTTTGAAATTAAATTAAATTATTTTGAATTTAAATTAAAATATTTTCAAATTAAATTAGTTTCAAATTAAATTAAATTATTTTAAAATTAAATTAAATTATTTTAAAACTAAATTGATTTATTTTAAAATTAAATTAAATTATTTTCAAAATGAATTAAATTATTTTCACGTTGAATTAAATTATTTTAAAATTAAAGTATATTCAAATTAAAATAAATTATTTTAAAATTAAATTATATTCAAATTAAATTAAATTATTTTCAAATTAAATTAAATTATTTTTAAATTAAATTAAATTATTTTTAAATTAAATTAAATTATTTTCAAATTAAATTAAATTATTTTCAAATTAAATTAAATTATTTTAAAATTAAATTAAATTATTTTTAAATTAAATTTTCTTATTTTTAAATTAAATTAAATTATTTTCAAATTAAATTAAATTATTTTCAAACTAAATTAAATTATTTTCAAATTAAATTAAATTATTTTAAAATTAAATTAAATTTTTTTTAAATTAAATTAAATTAGTTTTAAATTAAATAAAATTATTTTAAAATTAAATTATTTTCAAATAAAATTTAATTATATTAAAATGAAATTAAATTATTTTAAAATTTAATTAAATTTTTTTCAAATTAAATTAAATTATTTTCAAATTAAATTAATTTATTTTAAAATTAAATTAAATTATTTTCAAATTAAATTAAAATATTGTCAAATTAAATTAAATTATTTTCAAATTAAATTAAATTAGTTTCAAATTAAATTAATTTATTTTAAAATTAAATTAAATTATTTTGAAACTAAATTAAATTATTTTAAAATTAAATTAAATTATTTTCAAATTGAATTAAATTATTTTCACATTAAATTAAATTATTTTAAAATTAAATAAAATTATATTCAAATTAAATAAAATTATTTTCAAATTAAATTAAATTATTTTGAAATTAAATTAAATTATTTTAAAATTAAATTAAATTATTTTCAAATTAAATTAAATTATTTTCAAATTAAATTAAATTATTTTAAAATTAAATTAAATTATTTTTAAATTAAATTATTTTCAAATTAAATTAAATTATTTTCAAATTAAATTAAATTATTTTCAAATTAATTTAAATTATTTTAAAATTAAATTTATTTCAAATTAAATTAAATTATTTTCAAACTAATTTAAATTATTTTAAAATTAAATTATTTTCAAATTAAATTAAATTATTTTCAAATTCAATTAAATTATTTTCAAATTAAATTAAATAATTTTTAATTTAAATTATATTATTTTTAAATTAAATTAAATTTTTTCAAATTAAATTAAATTATTTTCAATTTAAATTAAATTATTTTCAAATTAATTTAAATTATTTTAAAATTAAATTATTTTCAAATTAAATTAAATTATTTTAAAATTAAATTAAATTATTTTAAAATTAAATTAAATTATTTTCAAATTAAATTAAATTATTTTCAAATTAAATTAAATTATTTTAAAATTAAATTAAATTATTTTTAAATTAAATTATTTTAAAATTAAATTAAATTATTTTTAAATTAAATTATTTTCAAATTAAATTAAATTATTTTCAATTTAAATTAAATTATTTTAAAATAAAATTAAATTATTTTTAAATTAAATAAAATAATTTTCAAATTAAATTAAATTATTTTAAAATTAAATTAAATTATTTTAAAATTAAATTAAATTATTTTCATATTAAATTAATTTATTTTAAAATTAAATTAAATTATTTTAAAACTAAATTAAATTATTTTAAAATTAAATTAAATTATTTTTAAATTAAATTAAATTATTTTCAAATTAAATTAAATGGTTTCTAAATTAAATTAATTTTTTTTTAAATTAAATTAAATTGTTTTCAAATTAAAATAAATGATTTTCAATTTAAATTAAATTAGTTTTAAATTAAATTAAATTATTTTCAAAATAAATTAAATTATTTTAAAATTAAATTAAATTATTTTCAAATTACATTAAATTGTTTTCAAATTAATATAAATTATTTTAAAATTAAATTAAATTATTTTCAAATTAAATTAAATTATTTTCAAATCAAATTAAATTATTTTCAAATTAAATTAAGTTATTTTAAAATTAAATTAAATTATTTTAAAACTAAATTAAATTATTTTGAAATTAAATTAAATTATTTTGAATTTAAATTAAATTATTTTCAAATTTTATTAAATTACTTTAAAACTAAATTAAATTATTTTAAAATTAAATTAAATTATTTTCAAATTGAATTAAATTATTTTGACATTAAATTAAATTATTTTAAAATTAAATTAAATTATTTTTAAATTAAATTAAGTTATTTTAAAATTAAATTAAATTATTTTAAAACTAAATTAAATTATTTTCAAATTAAATGAAATTATTTTTAATTTAAATTAAATTATTTTAAAATGAAATTAAATTATTTTTAAATTAAATTATTTTCAAATTAAATTAAATTGTTTTCAAATTAAATTATTTTAAAATTAAATTAAATTATTTTTAAATTAAATTAAATTATTTTCAAATTAAATTAAATTATTTTAAATATAATTAAATTATTTTCAAATTAAATTTAATTATATTCAAATTAAATTAAATTATTTTCAAATTAAATTAAATTATTGTTAAATTAAATTAAATTGTTTTCAAATTAAATTAAATTATTTTAAAATTAAATTAAATTATTTTAAAATTAAATTAAATTATTTTTAAATTAAATTAAATTATTTTAAAATTAAATTAAATTATTTTAAAACTAAATTAAATTTTTTTAAAATGAAATTAAATTATTTCTAAATTAAATTAAATTTTTTTCAAATTAAATTAATTGGTTTTCAAATTAAATTAAATTTTTTTTTAATTAAATTAAATTATTTTCAAATTAAAATAAATTATTTTCAATTTAAATTAAATTAGTTTCAAATTAAATTAAATTATTTTCAAATTAAATTAATTTTTTTTAAATTAAATTAAATTATTTTCAAAATAAATTAAATTATTTTAAAATTAAATTTAAATATTTTCAAATTAAATTAAATTAAATTATTTTCAAATTAAATTAAATTATTTTCAAACAATTAAATTATTTTAAAACTAAATTAAATTATTTTCAAATTAAATTAAATTATTTTCAAATTAAATTAAATTATTTTAAAATTAAATTAAATTATTTTCAAAATAAATTAAATTATTTTAAAATTAAATTTAAATATTTTCAAATTAAATTAAATTAAATTATTTTCAAAATAAATTAAATTATTTTAAAATTAAATTAAATTATTTTCAAATTACATTAAATTGTTTTCAAATTAATATAAATTATTTTAAAATTAAATTAAATTATTTTAAAATTAAATTAAATTATTTTAAATTAAATTAAATTATTTTCAAAATAAATTAAATTATTTTAAAATTAAATTAAATTATTTTCAAATTAAATTAAATTAAATTATTTTCAAATTAAATTAAATTATTTTTAAACTAAATTAAATTATTTTAAAACTAAATTAAATTGTTTTAAAATTAAATTAAATTATTTTCAAATTAAATTAAATTATTTTCAAATTAAATTAAATTATTTTAAAATTAAATTAAATTATTTTAATAATAAATTAAATTATGTTTAAATTAAATTAAATTAGTTTCAAATTAAATTAAATTATTTTCAAATTAAATTAAATTATTTTAAAATTAAATTAAATTATTTTCAAATTACATTAAATTATTTTCAAATTAAATTAAATTATTTTAAAAATAAATTAAATTATTTTCAAATTAAATTAAATCATTTTCAAATTAAATTAAATTATTTTAAAATTAATTTAAATAATTTAAAAAAAAATTAAATTATTTTAAAATTAAATTAAATTATTTTCAAATTAAATTAAATTATTTTAAAATTAAATTAAATTATTTTCAAATTAAATTAAATTATTTTAAAATTAAATTAAATTATTTTAAAATTAAATTTAATTATTTTAAATTAAATTAATATATTTTCAAAATAAATTAAATTATTTTAAAATTAAATTAAATTATTTTCAAATTAAATTAAATTAAATTATTTTCAAATTAAATACAATTATTTTAAAAATAAATTAAATTATTTTAAAACTAAATTAAATTATTTTAAAATTAAATTAAATTATTTTCAAATTAAATTAAATTATTTTCAAATTAAATTAAACTATTTTAAAATTAAATTAAATTATTTTAATAATAAATTAAATTATGTTTAAATTAAATTAAATTATTTTCAAATAAATTAAATTATTTTCAAATTAAATTTAATTATTTTCAAATTAAATTAAATTATTTTCAAATTAAATTAAATTATTTTAAAATTAAATTAAATTATTTTAAAATTAAATTAAATTATTTAAAAAAAAATTAAATTATTTTAAAACTAAATTAAATTGTTTTAAAATTAAATTAAATTATTTTCAAATTAAATTAAATTATTTTCAAATTAAATTAAATTATTTTAAAATTAAATTAAATTATTTTAATAATAAATTAAATTATGTTTAAATTAAATTAAATTAGTTTCAAATTAAATTAAATTATTTTCAAATTAAATTAAATTATTTTAAACTTAAATTAAATTATTTTCAAATTACATTAAATTATTTTCAAATTAAATTAAATTATTTTAAAAATAAATTAAATTATTTTCAAATTAAATTAAATCATTTTCAAATTAAATTAAATTATTTTAAAATTAATTTAAATAATTTAAAAAAAAATTAAATTATTTTAAAATTAAATTAAATTATTTTCAAATTAAATTATATTATTTTAAAATTAAATTAAATTATTTTCAAATTAAATTAAATTATTTTAAAATTAAATTAAATTATTTTAAAATTAAATTTAATTATTTTAAATTAAATTAATATATTTTCAAAATAAATTAAATTATTTTAAAATTAAATTAAATTATTTTCAAATTAAATTAAATTAAATTATTTTCAAATTAAATACAATTATTTTAAAAATAAATTAAATTATTTTAAAACTAAATTAAATTATTTTTAAATTAAATTAAATTATTTTCAAATTAAATTAAATTATTTTCAAATTAAATTAAACTATTTTAAAATTAAATTAAATTATTTTAATAATAAATTAAATTATGTTTAAATTAAATTAAATTATTTTCAAATAAATTAAATTATTTTCAAATTAAATTTAATTATTTTCAAATTAAATTAAATTATTTTCAAATTAAATTAAATTATTTTAAAATTAAATTAAATTATTTTAAAATTAAATTAAATTATTTAAAAAAAAATTAAATTTTTTTAAAATTAAATTAAATTATTTTAAAATTAAATTAAATTATTTTAAATTAAATTAAATTATTTTCAAAATAAATTAAATTATTTTAAAATTAAATTAAATTATTTTAAAATTAAAATAAATTATTTTCAAATTACATTAAATTATTTTCAAATTAAATTAAATTATTTTAAAATTAAATTAAATTATTTAAAAAAAAATTAAATTTTTTTAAAATTAAATTAAATTGTTTTAAAATTAAATTAAATTATTTTAAATTAAATTAAATTATTTTCAAAATAAATTAAATTATTTTAAAATTAAATTAAATTATTTTAAAATTAAAATAAATTATTTTCAAATTACATTAAATTATTTTCAAATTAAATTAAATTATTTTAAAAATAATTAAATTATTTTCAAATTAAATTAAATTATTTTCAAATTAAATTAAATTATTTTCAAATTAAAATAAATTAATTTCAATTTAAATTAAATTAGTATCAATTTAAATTAAATCAGTTTCAAATTAAATTAAATTATTTTCAAATTAAATTAAATTATTTTCAAATTAAATTAAATTATTTTCAAATTAAATTAAATTTTTTTCAAATTAAATTAAATTATTTTAAAATTAAATTAAATTATTTTCAAATTAAATTAAATTATTTTAAAATTAAATTAAATTATTTCCAAATTAAATTAAATTAATTTCAAATTAAATTAAATTATTTTCAAATTAAATTAAATTATTTTTAAATTAAATTAAATTATTTTCAAATTACATTAAATTATTTTCAAATTAAATTAAATTATTTTAAAATTAAATTAAATTATTTTCAAATTAAATTAAATTATTTTCAAATTAAATTAAATTATTTTCAAATTAAATTAAATTATTTTAAAATTAAATTAAATTATTTAAAAAAAAATTACTTTTTTTTTAAAATTAAATTAAATTATTTTCAAATTAAATTAAATTATTTTCAAATTAAATTAAATTATTTTAAAATTAAATTAAATTATTTTAATAATAAATTAAATTATTTTCAAATTAAATTAAATTATTTTAAAATTAAATTAAATTATTTTAATAATAAATTAAATTATGTTTAAATTAAATTAAATTAGTTTCAAATTAAATTAAATTATTTTCAAATTAAATTAAATTATTTTAAAATTAAATTAAATTATTTTCAAATTACATTAAATTATTTTCAAATTAAATTAAATTATTTTAAAATTAAATTAAATTATTTTCAAATTAAATTAAATTATTTTTAAATTAAATTAAATTATTTTAAAATTAATTTAAATAATTTAAAAAAAAATTAAATTATTTTAAAATTAAATTAAATTATTTTCAAATTAAATTAAATTATTTTAAAATTAAATTAAATTATTTTAAAATTAAATTTAATTATTTTAAATTAAATTAATATATTTTCAAAATAAATTAAATTATTTTAAAATTAAATTAAATTATTTTCAAATTAAATTAAATTAAATTATTTTCAAATTAAATAAAATTATTTTAAAAATAAATTAAATTATTTTAAAACTAAATTAAATTATTTTAAAATTAAATTAAATTATTTTCAAATTAAATTAAATTATTTTCAAATTAAATTAAATTATTTTAAAATTAAATTAAATTATTTTAATAATAAATTAAATTATGTTTAAATTAAATTAAATTATTTTCAAATAAATTAAATTATTTTCAAATTAAATTTAATTATTTTCAAATTAAATAAAATTAAATTATTTTCAAATTAAATTAAATTATTTTCAAATTAAATTAAATTATTTTAAAATTAAATTAAATTATTTAAAAAAAAATTAAATTTTTTTAAAATCAAATTAAATTATTTTAAAATTAAATTAAATTATTTTAAATTAAATTAAATTATTTTCAAAATAAATTAAATTATTTTAAAATTAAATTAAATTATTTTAAAATTAAAATAAATTATTTTCAAATTACATTAAATTATTTTCAAATTAAATTAAATTATTTTAAAATTAAATTGAATTATTTTTAAATTATATTAAATTATTTTTAAAACAAATTAAATTATTTTCAAATTAAATTAAATTATTTAAAAATTAAATTAAATTATTTAAAAAAAAATTAAATTATTTTAAATTTAAATTAAATTATTTTCAAATTAAATTAATTTTTTTTAAATTAAATTAAATTATTTTCAAAATAAATTAAATTATTTTAAAATTAAATTTAAATATTTTCAAATTAAATTAAATTAAATTATTTTCAAATTAAATTAAATTATTTTCAAACAATTAAATTATTTTAAAACTAAATTAAATTATTTTAAAATTAAATTAAATTATTTTCAAATTAAATTAAATTATTTTCAAATTAAAATAAATTAATTTCAATTTAAATTAAATTAGTATCAATTTAAATTAAATCAGTTTCAAATTAAATTAAATTATTTTCAAATTAAATTAAATTATTTTCAAATTAAATTAAATTATTTTCAAATTAAATTAAATTTTTTTCAAATTAAATTAAATTATTTTAAAATTAAATTAAATTATTTTCAAATTAAATTAAATTATTTTAAAATTAAATTAAATTATTTCCAAATTAAATTAAATTAATTTCAAATTAAATTAAATTATTTTCAAATTAAATTAAATTATTTTTAAATTAAATTAAATTATTCTCAAATTACATTAAATTATTTTCAAATTAAATTAAATTATTTTAAAATTAAATTAAATTATTTTCAAATTAAATTAAATTATTTTCAAATTAAATTAAATTATTTTCAAATTAAATTAAATTATTTTAAAATTAAATTAAATTATTTAAAAAAAAATTATTTTTTTTAAAAATTAAATTAAATTATTTTCAAATTAAATTAAATTATTTTCAAATTAAATTAAATTATTTTAAAATTAAATTAAATTATTTTAATAATAAATTAAATTATGTTTAAATTATATTAAATTATTTTCAAATTAAATTAAATTATTTTCAAATTAAATTAAATTATTTTAAAATTAAATTAAATTATTTTAAAATTAAATTAAATTATTTTAAATTAAATTAAATTATTTTCAAAATAAATTAAATTATTTTAAAATTAAATTAAATTATTTTAAAATTAAAATAAATTATTTTCAAATTACATTAAATTATTTTCAAATTAAATTAAATTATTTTAAAATTAAATTGAATTATTTTTAAATTATATTAAATTATTTTTAAAACAAATTAAATTATTTTCAAATTAAATTAAATTATTTTAAAATTAAATTAAATTATTTAAAAAAAAATTAAATTATTTTAAATTTAAATTAAATTATTTTCAAATTAAATTAATTTTTTTTAAATTAAATTAAATTATTTTCAAAATAAATTAAATTATTTTAAAATTAAATTTAAATATTTTCAAATTAAATTAAATTAAATTATTTTCAAATTAAATTAAATTATTTTCAAACAATTAAATTATTTTAAAACTAAATTAAATTATTTTAAAATTAAATTAAATTATTTTCAAATTAAATTAAATTATTTTCAAATTAAAATAAATTAATTTCAATTTAAATTAAATTAGTATCAATTTAAATTAAATCAGTTTCAAATTAAATTAAATTATTTTCAAATTAAATTAAATTATTTTCAAATTAAATTAAATTAATTTCAAATTAAATTAAATTTTTTTCAAATTAAATTAAATTATTTTAAAATAAAATTAAATTATTTTCAAATTAAATTAAATTATTTTAAAATTAAATTAAATTATTTCCAAATTAAATTAAATTAATTTCAAATTAAATTAAATTATTTTCAAATTAAATTAAATTATTTTTAAATTAAATTAAATTATTTTCAAATTACATTAAATTATTTTCAAATTAAATTAAATTATTTTAAAATTAAATTAAATTATTTTCAAATTAAATTAAATTATTTTCAAATTAAATTAAATTATTTTCAAATTAAATTAAATTATTTTAAAATTAAATTAAATTATTTAAAAAAAAATTATTTTTTTTAAAAATTAAATTAAATTATTTTCAAATTAAATTAAATTATTTTCAAATTAAATTAAATTATTTTAAAATTAAATTAAATTATTTTAATAATAAATTAAATTATGTTTAAATTATATTAAATTATTTTCAAATTAAATTAAATTATTTTCAAATTAAATTAAATTATTTTAAAATTAAATTAAATTATTTTCAAATTAAATTAAATTATTTTCAAATTAAATTAAATTATTTTAAAATTAAACTAAATTATTTTCAAATTTATTTAAATTATTTTAAAATTAAATTAAATTATTTTCAAATTAAATTAAATTAGTTTCAAATTAAATTAAATTATTTTCAAATTAAATTAAATTATTTTAAAATTAAATTAAATTATTTTCAAAGTACATTAAATTATTTTCAAATTAAATTAAATTATTTTAAAATTAAATTTAATTATTTTCAAATTAAATTAAATTTTTTTTAAATTAAATTAAATTATTTTAAAATTAAATTAAATTATTTTAAATTAAATTAAATTATTTTCAAAATAAATTAAATTATTTTAAAATTAAATTCAATAATTTTCAAATTAAATTAAATTACATTATTTTCAAATTAAATTAAATTAAATTATTTAAAAAAAAATTAAATTTTTTTAAAATTAAATTAAATTATTTTAAAATTAAATTAAATTATTTTAAATTAAATTAAATTATTTTCAAAATAAATTAAATTATTTTAAAATTAAATTAAATTATTTTCAAATTAAATTAAATTAAATTATTTTCAAATTAAATAAAATTATTTTAAAATCAAATTAAATTATTTTAAAACTAAATTAAATTATTTTAAAATTAAATTAAATTATTTTTAAATTAAATTAAATTATTTTCAAATTAAATTAAATTATTTTAAAATTAAATTAAATTATTTTAATAATAAATTAAATTATGTTTAAATTAAATTAAATTATTTTCAAATTAAATTAAATTATTTTCAAATTAAATTAAATTAAATTATTTTCAAATTAAATTAAATTATTTTCAAATTAAATTAAATTATTTTAAAATTAAATTAAATTATTTAAAAAAAATTTAAATTTTTTTAAAATTAAATTAAATTATTTTAAAATTAAATTAAATTATTTTAAATTAAATTATTTTCAAAATAAATTAAATTATTTTAAAATTAAATTAAATTATTTTCAAATTAAATTAAATTAAATTATTTTCAAATTAAATTAAATTATTTTCAAATTAAATTAAATTATTTTAAAACTAAATTAAATTATTTAAAAATTAAATTAAATTATTTTCAAATTAAATTAAATTATTTTCAAATTAAATTAAATTATTTTAAAATTAAATTAAATTATTTTAATAATAAATTAAATTATGTTTAAATTAAATTAAATTATTTTCAAATTAAATTAATTTATTTTCAAATTAAATTAAATTATTTTAAAATTAAATTAAATTATTTTTAAATTAATTTAAATTATTTTCAAATTAAATTAAATTTTTTTAAAATTAAATTAAATTATTTTCAAATTAAATTAAATTATTTTAAAATTAAATTAAATTATTTTCAAATTAAATTAAATTAGTTTCAAATTAAATTAAATTATTTTAAAATTAAATTAGTTTAGTTTCAAATTAAATTAAATTATTTTCAAATTAAATTAAATTGTTTTAAAATTAAATTAAATTATTTTCAAATTACATTAAATTATTTTCAAATCAAATTAAATTATTTTAAAATTAAAATAAATTATTTTAAAAAAAATTGAATTATTTTACAATTAAATTAAATTATTTTCAAATAAAATTTAATTATTTTAAAATTAAATTAAATTATTTTCAAATTAAATTATTCTAAAATTAAATTAAATTATTTTAAAATTAAATTATATTATTTTCAAATTAAATTAAATTATTTGCAAATTAAATTAAATTATTTTTAAAACAAATTAAATTATTTTAACATTAAATTAAATTATTTTCAAATAAAATTAAATTATTTTCAAATAAAATTAAATTATTTTCAAATTAAATTAAATTATTTTAAAATTAATTTAAATTATTAAAAAAAAAAAAAATTTTTTTAAATTAAATTAAATTATTTTCAAATTAAATTAAATTAAATTATTTTCAACTTAAATTAAATTATTTTAAAATTAATTTAAATTATTAAAAAAAAAAAAAAAAATTTTTAAAATTAAATTAAATTATTTTAAAATTAAATTAATTTATTTTAAATTAAATTAAATTATTTTCAAAATAAATTAAATTATTTTAAAACTAAATTAAATTATTTTAAAAATAAATTAAAATATTTTCAAATTAAATTTAATTATTTTCAAATTAAATTAAATTATTTTAAAATTAAAGGAAACTATTTTAATATTAAATTAAATTATGTTTAAATTAAATTAAATTATTTTCAAATTGAATTAAATTATTTTCAAATTAAATTATTTAAAAATTAAATTATTTTAAAATTAAATAAAATAATTTTTAAATTAAATTGAATTATTTTAAAATTAAATTAAATTATTTTAAAATTAAATTAATTTATTTTCAAATTAAATTAAATTATTTTTAAATTAAATTAAATTGTTTTCAAGTTAAATGAAATTATTTTCAAATTAAATTTAATAATTTTCAAATTAAATTAAATTATTTAAAAATTAAATTAAATAATTTTTAAACGAAATTAAATTATTTTTAAATCAAATTAAATTATTTTTAAATTAAATTAAATTATTTTCAAATTAAATTAAAGAATTTTAAAACTAAATTTAATTTTTTTTTAAATTAAATTTAATTATTTTCAAATTAAATTAAATTATTTTCAAATCAAATTAAATTATTTTAAAATTAAAATAAATTATTTTAAAATTAAATTGAATTATTTTACAATTAAATTAAATTATTTTCAAATAAAATTTAATTATTTTAAAATTAAATTAAATTATTTTCAAATTAAATTATTCTAAAATTAAATTAAATTATTTTAAAATTAAATTAAATTATTTTCAAATTAAATTAAATTATTTGCAAATTAAATTAAATTATTTTCAAATTAAATTATTCTAAAATTAAATTAAATTATTTTAAAATTAAATTAAATTATTTTAAAATTAAATTAAATTATTTTAAAATTAAATTAAATTATTTTCAAATTAAATTAAATTATTTTCAAATTAAATTAAATTAGTTTTAAATTAAATTAAATTATTTTAAAATTAAATTATTTTAAAACTAAATTAAATTATTTTAAAATTAAATTAAATTATTTTCAAATTAAATTAAACTATTTTCAAATTAAATTAAATTATTTTCAAATTAAATTAAATTATTTTAATATTAAATTAAATTATGTTCAAATTAAATTAAAATATTTTCAAATTGAATTAAATTATTATTAAATTATTTTAAAATTAAATTAAATTATTTTAAAATTAAATTTAATTATTTTCAAATTAAATTAAATTATTTTCAAATTATATTAAACTTCTTTCAAATTAAATTAAAATATTTTCAAATTAAATTAAATTATTTTCAAATTAAATTAAATTATTTTCAAATTATATTAAATTATTTTCAAATTTAAATTAAATTATTTTCAAATTAAATTAAATTATTTTAAAATTAAATTAAATTAGTTTACAATTAAATTTAATTATTTTCAAATTAAATTAAATTTTTATAAAATTAAATTAAGTTATTTTAAAACTAAATTAAATTATTTTAAATTTAAATTAAATTATTTTAAAATGAAATTAAATTATTTTTAAATTAAATTAAATTATTTTTAAATTTAATTAAATTATTTTCAAATTAAATTATATTATTTTAAAATTAAATTAAATTCTTTTAAAATTAAATTAAATTATTTTAAAATTAAATTAAATTAAACTAAATTAAATTATTTTCAAACTAAATTAAATTATTTTAAAATTAAATCGAAATATTTTACAATTAAATTAAATTAATTCCAAATTAAATTAAATTATTTTAAAATTAAATTAAATTATTTTAAAATTAAATTAAATTATTTTCAAAATAAATTAAATTCCTTCAAATTTAATTAAATTATTTTCAAATTAAAATAAATTATTTTCAAATTAAATTAAATTATTTTAAAACTAAATTAAATTATTTTAAAAATAAATTAAATTATTTTAAATATAAATTAAATTATTTTAAAATTAAATTAAATTATTATAAAATTAAATTAAATTATTTTAAAATTAAATTAAATTATTTTTAAATTAAATCAAATTATTTTAAAATTAAATTAAATTATTTTAAAATTAATTTAAATTATTTTAAAATTAAATTAAAATATTTTTACATTAAATTAAATTATTTCAAATTAAATTATTTTAAAATTAAATTAAATTATTTTAAAATTAATTTAAATTATTTTAAAATTAAATTAAAATATTTTTACATTAAATTAAATTATTTCAAATTAAATTATTTTAAAATTGAATTAAATTATTTTAAAATTTAATTAAATTATTTTCAAATTAAATTGAGTTATTTTCAAATTAAATTTAATTATTTTAAAATTATATTAAATTATTTTCAAATTAAACTAAATTATTTTAAAATTAAATTATTTTAAAATTAAATTAAAATATTTTAAAAATAAATTAAATTATTTTCAAATTAAATTAATTTATTTTCAAATTAAATTAAATTACTTTCAAATTAAATTAAATTACTTTCCGATTAAATTAAATTATTTTCAAATTAATTTAATATATTTTCAAATTAAATTAAATTATTTTCTAATTAAATTAAAATATTTTCAAACTATATTAAATCATTTTTAACTTAAATTAAATTATTTTCAAATGAAATTAAATTATTTTCAAATTAAATTAACTTATTTTAAAACTAAATTAAATTATTTTTAAAATAAATAAATTATTTTCAAATTAAATTAAATTATTTTTAAATTAAATTAAATTATTTTTAAACTAAATTAAATTATTTTAAAATTAAATTAATTCATTTTCAAATTAAATTAAATTATTATAAAATTAAATTAAATTATTTTAAAATTAAATTAAATTATTTTTAAATTAAATTAAATTATTTTAAAATTAAATTATTTTAAAATTAATTTAATTTATTTTAAAATTAAATTAAAATATTTTTACATTAAATTAAATTACTTCAAATTACATTATTTTAAAATGAAATTAAATTATTTTAAAAATTAATTAAATTATTTTCAAATTAAATCAAATTATTTTCAAAATAAATTTAATTATTTTAAAATTATATTAAATTATTTTCAAATTAAACTAAATTATTTTAAAATTAAATTAAATTATTTTCAAATTAAATTAAAATATTTTCAAATTAAATTAAATTATTTTCAAATTAAATTTAATTGTTTTAAAATTAAATTAAATTACTTTTAAATTAAATTAATTTATTTTCCGATTCAATTAAATTATTTTCAAATTAATTTAATATATTTTCAAATTAAATTAAATTATTTTCTAATTAAATTAAATTATTTTCAAACTATATTAAATTATTTTCAAATTAAATTAAACTATTTTCAAATTAAATTAAATTATTTTCAAATTAAATTAATTTATTTTAAAACTAAATTAAATTATATTTAAAATAATTAAATTATTTTAAAATTAAATTAAATTATTTTAAAATTAAAATAAAGTATTTTTAAATTAAATTAAATTATTTTAAAATTAAATTAAAATATTTTCAAATTAAATTAAATTATTTTTAAATTAAATTAAATTATTTTAAAATCAAATTGAATTATTTTCAAATTAAATTAAATTATTTTCAAATTAAATTAATTTTTTTTCAAATTAAATTAAATTATTTTAAAACTAAATTAAATTTTTTTTAAATTAAATTAAATTATTTTCAAATTAAATTTAAGTAATTTTCAAATTAAATTAAATTATTTTTAAATTAAATTAAAATATTTTAAAAATAAATTAAATTATTTTCAAATTAAATTAAATTATTTTCAAATTTAATTTAATTATTTCAAAATTATATTAAATTATTTTCAAATTAAACTAAATTGTTTTAAAATTAAATTAAATTATTTTCAAATTAAATTAAATTATTTTCAAATTTAATTAAACTATTTTCAAATTAAATTAAGTTATTTTCAAATTAAATTTAATTATTTTCAAAATAAATTAAATTATTTTAAAATTAAATTCAATTATTTTCAAATTAAATTAAATTTTTTCAAATTAAATTAAATTGTTTTAAAATTAAATTAAACTATTTTCAAATTAAATTAAATTATTTTCAAATTAAATAAAATTATTTTAAAATTAAATTAAATTATTTTCAAAATAAATTAAATTCCTTCAAATTAAATTAAATTATTTTCAAATTAAAATAAATTATTTTCAAATTAAATTAAAATATTTTAAAATTAAATTAAATTATTTTAAAAATAAATTAAATTATTTTAAATATAAATTAAATTATTTTAAAATTAAATTAAATTATTATAAAATTAAATTAAATTATTTTAAAATTAAATTAAATCATTTTTAAATTGAATCAAATTATTTTAAAATTAAATTAAATTATTTTAAAATTAATTTAAATTATTTTAAAATTAAATTAAAATATTTTCACATTAAACTAAATTATTTCCAATTAAATTATTTTAAAATTAAATTAAATTATTTTAAAATTTAATTAAATTATTTTCAAATTAAATTGAGTTATTTTCAAATTAAATTTAATTATTTTAAAATTATATTAAATTATTTTCAAATTAAACTAAATTATTTTAAAATTAAATTATTTTAAAATTAAATTAAAATATTTTAAAAATAAATTAAATTATTTTAAATATAAATTAAATTATTTTAAAATTAAATTAAATTATTATAAAATTAAATTAAATTATTTTAAAATTAAATTAAATTATTTTTAAATTAAATCAAATTATTTTAAAATTAAATTAAATTATCTTAAAATTAATTTAAATTATTTTAAAATTAAATTAAAATATTTTCACATTAAATTAAATTATTTCAAATTAAATTATTTTAAAATTAAATTAAATTATTTTAAAATTTAATTAAATTATTTTCAAATTAAATTGAGTTATTTTCAAATTAAATTTAATTATTTTAAAATTATATTAAATTATTTTCAAATTAAACTAAATTATTTTAAAATTAAATTATTTTAAAATTAAATTAAAATATTTTAAAAATAAATTAAATTATTTTGAAATTAAATTAAATTATTTTCAAATTAAATTTAATTATTTTAAAATTATATTAAATTATTTTCAAATTAAATTAAATTTTTTAGAATTAAATTAAATTATTTTCAAATTAAATTAAATTATTTTAAAATTAAATTAAATTATTTTAAAATTAAATGAAACTATTTTAATATTAAATTAAATTATGTTTAAATTAAATCCAATTATTTTCAAATTGAATTAAATTATTCTCAAATTAAATTATTTAAAAATTAAATTATTTTAAAATTAAATAAAATTATTTTTAAATTAAATTGAATTATTTTAAAATTAAATTAAATTATTTTAAAATTAAATTAATTTATTTTCAAATTAAATTAAATTATTTTTAAATTAAATTAAATTGTTTTCAAGTTAAATGAAATTATTTTCAAATTAAATTTAATAATTTTCAAATTAAATTAAATTATTTAAAAATTAAATTAAATAATTTTTAAACGAAATTAAATTATTTTTAAATCCAATTAAATTATTTTTAAATTAAATTAAATTATTTTCAAATTAAATTAAAGAGTTTTAAAACTAAATTTAATTTTTTTTTAAATTAATTTGAATTATTTTCAAATTAAATTAAATTATTTTCAAATCAAATTAAATTATTTTAAAATTAAAATAAATTATTTTAAAAAAAATTGAATTATTTTACAATTAAATTAAATTATTTTCAAATAAAATTTAATTATTTTAAAATTAAATTAAATTATTTTCAAATTAAATTATTCTAAAATTAAATTAAATTATTTTAAAATTAAATTATATTATTTTCAAATTAAATTAAATTATTTGCAAATTAAATTAAATTATTTTCAAAACAAATTAAATTATTTTCAAATTAAATTAAATTATTTTAAAATTAAATTAAATTATTTTCAAATTAAATTAAATTATTTTCAAATAAAATTAAATTATTTTCAAATTAAATTAAATTATTTTAAAATTAATTTAAATTATTAAAAAAAAAAAAAAATTTTTTAAAATTAAATTAAATTATTTTAAAATTACATTAATTTATTTAAAATTAAATTAAATTATTTTCAAAATAAATTAAATTATTTTAAAATTAAATTCAATTATTTTCAAATTAAATTAAATTAAATTATTTTCAACTTAAATTAAATTATTTTAAAATTGATTTAAATTATTAAAAAAAAAAAAAATTTTTTTTAAAATTAAATTAAATTATTTTAAAATTAAATTTATTTATTTTAAATTAAATTAAATTATTTTCAAAATAAATTAAATTATTTTAAAACTAAATTATATTATTTTAAAAATAAATTAAAATATTTTCAAATTAAATTAAATTATTTTCAAATTAAATTAAATTATTTTAAAATTAAATGAAACTATTTTAATATTAAATTAAATTATGTTTAAATTAAATTAAATTATTTTCAAATTGAATTAAATTATTTTCAAATTAAATTATTTAAAAATTAAATTATTTTAAAATTAAATAAAATAATTTTTAAATTAAATTGAATTATTTTAAAATTAAATTAAATTATTTTAAAATTAAATTAATTTATTTTCAAATTAAATTAAATTATTTTTAAATTAAATTAAATTGTTTTCAAGTTAAATGAAATTATTTTCAAATTAAATTTAATAATTTTCAAATTAAATTAAATTATTTAAAAATTAAATTAAATAATTTTTAAACGAAATTAAATTATTTTTAAATCAAATTAAATTATTTTTAAATTAAATTAAATTATTTTCAAATTAAATTAAAGAATTTTAAAACTAAATTTAATTTTTTTTTAAATTAAATTGAATTATTTTCAAATTAAATTAAATTATTTTCAAATCAAATTAAATTATTTTAAAATTAAAATAAATTATTTTAAAATTAAATTGAATTATTTTACAATTAAATTAAATTATTTTCAAATAAAATTTAATTATTTTAAAATTAAATTAAATTATTTTCAAATTAAATTATTCTAAAATTAAATTAAATTATTTTAAAATTAAATTAAATTATTTTCAAATTAAATTAAATTATTTGCAAATTAAATTAAATTATTTTCAAAACAAATTAAATTATTTTAAAATTAAATTAAATTCTATTCAAATTAAATAAAATTATTTTCAAATTAAATTAAATTATTTTCAAATTAAATTAAATTATTTTCAAATAAAATTAAATTATTTTACAATTAAATTAAAATATTTTAAAAATAAATTAAATTATTTTCAAATTTAATTAAATTATTTTCAAATTAAAATAAATTATTTTCAAATTTAATTAAATTATTTTTAAATTAAATTAAATTATTTTAAAATTAAATTAAATTATTTTCAAATTAAGTTAAATTAGTTTCAAATTAAATTAAATTATTTTAAAATTAAATTAAAATATTTTCAAATAAAATTAAATTATTTTCAAATTAAATTAAATTAGGTTCAAATTAAATTAAATTATTTTAAAATTAAATTATTTTAAAATTAAATTAAATTATATTCAAATTAAATTAAATTATTTTCAAATTAAATTAAAATTTTTTAAAATTAAATTAAAATATTTTAATATTAAAATAAATTATTTTTAAATTAAATTAAATTATTTTCAAATTAAATTAAATTATGTTCAAATTAAATTAAATTATTTTAAAATTAAATTAAATTATTTTAAAATTAAATTAAATTATTTTAAAATTAAATTAAATTATTTCAAAATTAAATTAAATTATTTTCAAATTAAATTAAATTAATTTCAAATTATATTAAACTATTTTGAAATTAAATTAAATTATTTTCAAATTAAATTAAAGAGTTTTAAAACTAAATTTAATTTTTTTTTAAATTAATTTGAATTATTTTCAAATTAAATTAAATTATTTTCAAATCAAATTAAATTATTTTAAAATTAAAATAAATTATTTTAAAAAAAATTGAATTATTTTACAATTAAATTAAATTATTTTCAAATAAAATTTAATTATTTTAAAATTAAATTAAATTATTTTCAAATTAAATTATTCTAAAATTAAATTAAATTATTTTAAAATTAAATTATATTATTTTCAAATTAAATTAAATTATTTGCAAATTAAATTAAATTATTTTCAAAACAAATTAAATTATTTTCAAATTAAATTAAATTATTTTAAAATTAAATTAAATTATTTTCAAATTAAATTAAATTATTTTCAAATAAAATTAAATTATTTTCAAATTAAATTAAATTATTTTAAAATTAATTTAAATTATTAAAAAAAAAAAAAATTTTTTTTAAATTAAATTAAATTATTTTAAAATTAAATTAATTTATTTAAAATTAAATTAAATTATTTTCAAAATAAATTAAATTATTTTAAAATTAAATTCAATTATTTTCAAATTAAATTAAATTAAATTATTTTCAACTTAAATTAAATTATTTTAAAATTGATTTAAATTATTAAAAAAAAAAAAAATTTTTTTTAAAATTAAATTAAATTATTTTAAAATTAAATTTATTTATTTTAAATTAAATTAAATTATTTTCAAAATAAATTAAATTATTTTAAAACTAAATTATATTATTTTAAAAATAAATTAAAATATTTTCAAATTAAATTAAATTACTTTCAAATTAAATTAAATTATTTTAAAATTAAATGAAACTATTTTAATATTAAATTAAATTATGTTTAAATTAAATTAAATTATTTTCAAATTGAATTAAATTATTTTCAAATTAAATTATTAAAAAATTAAATTATTTTAAAATTAAATAAAATAATTTTTAAATTAAATTGAATTATTTTAAAATTAAATTAAATTATTTTAAAATTAAATTAATTTATTTTCAAATTAAATTAAATTATTTTTAAATTAAATTAAATTGTTTTCAAGTTAAATGAAATTATTTTCAAATTAAATTTAATAATTTTCAAATTAAATTAAATTATTTAAAAATTAAATTAAATAATTTTTAAACGAAATTAAATTATTTTTAAATCAAATTAAATTATTTTTAAATTAAATTAAATTATTTTCAAATTAAATTAAAGAATTTTAAAACTAAATTTAATTTTTTTTTAAATTAAATTGAATTATTTTCAAATTAAATTAAATTATTTTCAAATCAAATTAAATTATTTTAAAATTAAAATAAATTATTTTAAAATTAAATTGAATTATTTTACAATTAAATTAAATTATTTTCAAATAAAATTTAATTATTTTAAAATTAAATTAAATTATTTTCAAATTAAATTATTCTAAAATTAAATTAAATTATTTTAAAATTAAATTAAATTATTTTCAAATTAAATTAAATTATTTGCAAATTAAATTAAATTATTTTCAAAACAAATTAAATTATTTTAAAATTAAATTAAATTCTATTCAAATTAAATAAAATTATTTTCAAATTAAATTAAATTATTTTCAAATTAAATTAAATTATTTTCAAATAAAATTAAATTATTTTACAATTAAATTAAAATATTTTAAAAATAAATTAAATTATTTTCAAATTTAATTAAATTATTTTCAAATTAAAATAAATTATTTTCAAATTTAATTAAATTATTTTTAAATTAAATTAAATTATTTTAAAATTAAATTAAATTATTTTCAAATTAAGTTAAATTAGTTTCAAATTAAATTAAATTATTTTAAAATTAAATTAAAATATTTTCAAATAAAATTAAATTATTTTCAAATTAAATTAAATTAGGTTCAAATTAAATTAAATTATTTTAAAATTAAATTATTTTAAAATTAAATTAAATTATATTCAAATTAAATTAAATTATTTTCAAATTAAATTAAAATTTTTTAAAATTAAATTAAAATATTTTAATATTAAAATAAATTATTTTTAAATTAAATTAAATTATTTTCAAATTAAATTAAATTATGTTCAAATTAAATTAAATTATTTTAAAATTAAATTAAATTATTTTAAAATTAAATTAAATTATTTTAAAATTAAATTAAATTATTTCAAAATTAAATTAAATTATTTTCAAATTAAATTAAATTAATTTCAAATTATATTAAACTATTTTGAAATTAAATTAAATTATTTTCAAATTAAATTAAATTATTTTAAAATTATTAAATTATTTTCAAATTAAATTAAATTATTTTAAAATTAAATTAAATTATTTAAAAATTAAATTAACTTATTTTAAAACTAAATTAAATTATTTAAAAAAAAATTAAATTATTTTCAAATTAAATTAAATTATTTTAAAATTAATTTAAAGTATTTTTAAAATTTAAAATTAAATTAAATTATTTTAAATTTAAATTAAATTAATTTCAAATTAAATTAAATTATTTTAAAATTAAATTAAAGTATTTTTAAATTAAATTAAATTATTTTCAAATTAAATTAAATTATTTTCAGATTAATTTAAATTTTATTCAAATTAAATTAAATTATTTTCAAATTAAATTAAATTATTTTCAAATTAAATTAAATTATTTTAAAATATAAATTAAATTATTTTAAATTAAATTATATTAATTTAAAATTAATTTAAAGTATTTTTAAATTAAGTTAAATTATTTTCAAATTAAATTAACTTATTTTAAAACTAAATTAAATTATTTTAAAAAAAATTAAATTATTTTCAAATTAAACTAAATTATTTTAAAATTAAATTAAAGTATTTTTAAATTAAATTAAATTATTTTCAAATTAAATTAAGTTATTTTAAAACTAAATTAAATTATTTTTAAAAAAATTAAATTATTTTTAAATTAAATTAAATTATTTTCAAATTAAATTAAATTATTTTAAAATTAAATTAAATTATTTTCAAATTAAGTTAAATCAGTTTCAAATTAAATTAAATTATTTTAAAATTAAATTAAATTATTTTAAAATTAAGATAAATTAGTTTCTAATTAAATTAAATTATTTTCAAATTAAATTAAATTATTTTCAAATTAATATAAATTATTTTCAAATTAAATTAAATTATATTAAAATTAAATTAAATTATTATCATATTAAGTTAAATTAGTTTCAAATTAAATTAAATTATTTTCAAATTAAATTAAACTAGTTTCAAATTAAATTAAATTATTTTAAAATTAAATTATTTTAAAACTAAATTAAATTATTTTAAAATTAAATTAAATTATTTTCAAATTAAATTAAATTATTTTCAAATTAAATTAAATTATTTTAAAATTAAATGAAATTATTTTCAAATTGAATTAAATTATTTTTAAATTCAATTAAATTATTTTAAAATTAAATTAAATTATTTTAAAATTAATTTAAATTATTTTTAAATTAAATTAAATTATTTTAAAATTAAATTAAATTATTTTAAAATTAAATTAAATTATTTTCAAATTAAATTAAAATATTTTCAAATTAAATTAAATTAGTTTCAAATTAAATTAAATTATTTTAAAACTAAATTGAATTATTTTAAAATTAAAGAAATTATTTTCAAATTAAATTAAATTATTTTAAAATAAATTAAATTATTTTAATATTAAAGTAAATTATGTTTAAATTAAATTAAATAATTTTCAAATTGAATTAAATTATTTTCAAATTAAATTAAATTAACTTATTTTAAAACTGAATTAACATATTTTTAAAAAAATTTATTTCTTTTCAAATTAAATTAAATTATTTTCAAATTAAATTAAATTATTTTAAAATTAAATTAAATTATTTTCAAATGAAGTTGAATTAGTTTCAAATTAAATGAAATTATTTTAAAATTAAATTAAATTAAATTATTTTCAAATTAAATTAAATTAGTTTCAAATTAAATTAAATTATTTTAAAATTAATTCATTTTAAAACTAAATTAAATTATTTTCAAATTAAATTAAACTATTTTCAAATTAAATTAAATTATTTTCAAATTAAATTAAATTATTTTAATATTAAATTAAATTATGTTCAAATTAAATTAAATTATTTTCAAATTGAATTAAATTATTATTAAAATTTTTTTAAATTAAATTAAATTATTTTAAAATTAAATTAAATTATTTTCAAATTAAATTAAATTATTTTCAAATTATATTAAACTTCTTTCAAATTAAATTAAAATATTTTCAAATTAAATTAAATTATTTTCAAATTAAATTAAATTATTTTCAAATTATATTAAATTATTTTCAAATTTAAATTAAATTATTTTCAAATTAAATTAAATTATTTTAAAATTAAATTAAATTATTTTAAAATTAAATTAAAATATTTTAAAATTAAATTAATGTTTTTTTAAATTAAATTAAATTGTTTTAAAATTAAATTAATTATTTTAAATTTAAATTAAATTATTTTCAAATTAAATTAAATTATTTTCAAATAAAATTAAATTATTTTACAATTAAATTAAAATATTTTAAAAATAAATTAAATTATTTTCAAATTTAATTAAATTAGTTTCAAATTAAATTAAATTATTTTAAAATTAAATTATTTTAAAATTAAATTAAATTATTTTCAAATCAAATTAAATTATTTTCAAATTAAATTACATTTTTTTAAAATTAAATTAAAATATTTTAATATTAAAATAAATTATTTTTAAATTAAATTAAATTATTTTCAAATTAAATTAAATTATTTTCAAATTAAATTAAATTATTTTAAAATTAAATTAAATTATTTAAAAATTAAATTAACTTATTTTAAAACTAAATTAAATTATTTAAAAAAAAATTAAATTATTTTCAAATTAAATTAAATTATTTTAAAATTAATTTAAAGTATTTTTAAAATAAATTAAAATATTTTAAAATTAAATTAAATTATTTTAAATTTAAATTAAATTAGTTTCAAATTAAATTAAATTATTTTAAAATTAAATTAAAGTATTTTTAAATTAAATTAAATTATTTTCAAATTAAATTAAATTATTTTCAGATTAATTTAAATTTTATTCAAATTAAATTAAATTATTTTCAAATTAAATTAAATTATTTTCAAATTAAATTAAATTATTTTAAAATATAAATTAAATTATTTTAAATTAAATTAAATTAATTTAAAATTAATTTAAAGTATTTTTTAATTAAGTTAAATTATTTGCAAATTAAATTAACTTATTTTAAAACTAAATTAAATTATTTTAAAAAAAATTAAATTATTTTCAAATTAAATTAAATTATTTTAAAATTAAATTAAAGTATTTTTAAATTAAATTAAATTATTTTCAAATTAAATTAAGTTATTTTAAAACTAAATTAAATTATTTTTAAAAAAATTAAATTATTTTCAAATTAAATTAAATTATTTTCAAATTAAATTAAATTATTTTAAAATTAAATTAAATTATTTTCAAATTAAGTTAAATCAGTTTCAAATTAAATTAAATTATTTTAAAATTAAATTAAATTATTTTAAAATTAAGATAAATTAGTTTCTAATTAAATTAAATTATTTTCAAATTAAATTAAATTATTTTCAAATTAATATAAATTATTTTCAAATTAAATTAAATTATATTAAAATTAAATTAAATTATATTAAAATTAAATTAAATTATTATCAAATTAAGTTAAATTAGTTTCAAATTAAATTAAATTATTTTCAAATTAAATTAAACTAGCTTCAAATTAAATTAAATTATTTTAAAATTAAATTATTTTAAAACTAAATTAAATTATTTTAAAATTAAATTAAATTATTTTCAAATTAAATTAAATTATTTTCAAATTAAATTAAATTATTTTAAAATTAAATGAAATTATTTTCAAATTGAATTAAATTATTTTTAAATTAAATTAAATTATTTAAAAATTAAATTAAATTATTTTAAAATTAATTTAAATTATTTTTATATTAAATTAAATTATTTTAAAATTAAATTAAATTATTTTAAAATTAAATTAAATTATTTTCAAATTAAATTAAAATATTTTCAAATTAAATTAAATTAGTTTCAAATTAAATTAAATTATTTTAAAACTAAATTAAATTATTTTAAAATTAAATAAATTATTTTCAAATTAAATTAAATTATTTTCAAATTAAATTAAATTATTTTAAAATAAATTAAATTATTTTAATATTAAAGTAAATTATGTTTAAATTAAATTAAATAATTTTCAAATTGAATTAAATTATTTTCAAATTAAATTAAATTAACTTATTTTAAAACTGAATTAACATATTTTTAAAAAAATTTATTTCTTTTCAAATTAAATTAAATTATTTTCAAATTAAATTAAATTATTTTAAAATTAAATTAAATTATTTTCAAATGAAGTTGAATTAGTTTCAAATTAAATGAAATTATTTTAAAATTAAATTAAATTATTTTCAAATTAAATTAAATTATTTTCAAATTAAATTAAATTAGTTTCAAATTAAATTAAATTATTTTAAAATTAAATTATTTTAAAACTAAATTAAATTATTTTAAAATTAAATTAAATTATTTTCAAATTAAATTAAACTATTTTCAAATTAAATTAAATTATTTTCAAATTAAATTAAATTATTTTAATATTAAATTAAATTATGTTCAAATTAAATTAAATTATTTTCAAATTGAATTAAATTATTATTAAATTATTTTAAAATTAAATTAAATTATTTTCAAATAAAATTAAATTATTTTCAAATTATATTAAACTTCTTTCAAATTAAATTAAAATATTTTCAAATAAAATTAAATTATTTTCAAATTAAATTAAATTATTTTCAAATTATATTAAATTATTTTCAAATTTAAATTAAATTATTTTCAAATTAAATTAAATTATTTTAAAATTAAATTAAATTATTTTAAAATTAAATTAAAATATTTTAAAATTAAATTAATGTATTTTTAAATTAAATTAAATTGTTTTAAAATTAAATTAAATTATTTCAAATTTAAATTAAATTATTTTCAAATTAAATTAACGTATTTTAAAATAAAATTAAATTATTTTAAAATTAAATTAAATTATTTTAAATTAAATTAAATTATTTTATAATTAAATTAAAGTATTTTTAAATTAAATTAAATTATTTTAAAATTAAATTAACTTATTTTAAAACTAATTAAATTATTTAAAAAAAAATTAAATTATTTTCAAATTAAATTAAATTATTTTCAAATTAAATTAAATTATTTTTAAATAAAAAATTAATTTATTTTAAAATTAAATTAAATAATTTCATAATTAATTTAAATTATTTTAAAATTAAATTAATATATTTTCATATAAAATTATATTATTTTAAAATTAAATTAAATTATTTTAAAATTAAATAAAATTATTTTCAAATTAAATTAAATTATTTTCAAATTAAATTGAATTACTTTCAAATTAAATTAAATTATTTTCCGATTAAATTAAATTATTTTAAAATTAATTTAATATATTTTCAAATTAAAGTAAATTATTTTCTAATTAAATTAAATTATTTTCAAACTATATTAAATTATTTTCAAATTAAATTAAATTATTTTCAAATGAAATTAAATTATTTTTAAATTAAATTAACTTATTTTAAAACTAAATTAAATTATTTTTAAAATAATAAAATTATTTTTAAATTAAATTAAATTATTTTAAAAATAAATTAAAGTATTTTTAAATTAAATTAAATAATTTTAAAATTAAATTAAAATATTTTCATATTAAATTAAATTATTTTCTAATTAAATTAAATTATTTTCAAATTAAATTAAATTATATTCAAATTAAATTAATTTTTTTTAAATTAAATTAAATTTTTTTCAAATTAAATTATTTTAAAATTAAATTAAATTAGTTTACAATTAAATTTAATTATTTTCAAATTAAATTAAATTTTTATAAAATTAAATTAAGTTATTTTAAAACTAAATTAAATTATTTTAAATTTAAATTAAATTATTTTAAAATTAAACTAACTTATTTTTAAATTAAATTAAATTATTTTTAAATTTAATTAAATTATTTTCAAATTAAATTATATTATTTTAAAATTAAATTAAATTATTTTAAAATTAAATTAAATTATTTTAAAATTAAATTAAATTAAACTAAATTAAATTATTTTCAAACTAAATTAAATTATTTTAAAATTAAATCGAAATATTTTACAATTAAATTAAATTAATTCCAAATTAAATTAAATTATTTTAAAATTAAATTAAATTATTTTAAAATTAAATTAAATTATTTTCAAAATAAATTAAATTCCTTCAAATTAAATTAAATTATTTTCAAATTAAAATAAATTATTTTCAAATTAAATTAAATTATTTTAAAATTAAATTAAATTATTTTAAAAATAAATTAAATTATTTTAAATATAAATTAAATTATTTTAAAATTAAATTAAATTATTATAAAATTAAACTAAATTATTTTAAAATTAAATTAAATTATTTTAAAATTAATTTAAATTATTTTAAAATTAAATTAAAATATTTTCACATTAAATTAAATTATTTCAAATTAAATTATTTTAAAATTAAATTAAATTATTTTAAAATTTAATAAAATTATTTTCAAATTAAATTGAGTTATTTTCAAATTAAATTTAATTTTTTTAAAATTATATTAAATTATTTTCAAATTAAACTAAATTATTTTAAAATTAAATTATTTTTAAATTAAATTTAATTATTTTAAAATTATATTAAATTATTTTCAAATTAAATTAAATTAAATTGTTTTAGAATTAAATTAAATTATTTTCAAATTAAATTAACTTATTTTAAAACTAAATTAAATTATTTTTAAAATAATTAAATTATTTTCAAATTAAATTAAATTATTTTTAAATTAAATTAAATTATTTTAAAACTAAATTAAATTATTTTAAAATTAAATTAATTCATTTTCAAATTAAATTAAATTATTTTCAAATTAAATTAAATTATTTTCAAATTAAATTAAATTATTTTCAAATTAAATTCTTTTAAAATTAAATTAAATTATTTTCAAATTAAATTAAATTATTTTAAAATTAAATTAAATTATTTTCAAATTAAATTATTTTAAAATTAAATTAAATTAGTTTACAATTAAATTTAATTATTTTCAAATTAAATTAAATTATTTTCAAAGTAAATTAACTTATTTTAAAACTAAATTAAATTATTTTAAATTTAAATTAAATTATTTTAAAATTAAATTAAATTATTTTAAAATTAAATTAATATATTTTCATATTAAATTAAATTATTTTAAAATTAAATTAATTTATTTTAAAATTAAATTAAATTATTTTCAAAATAAATTAAATTCCTTCAAATTAAATTAAATTATTTTCAAATTAAAATAAATTATTTTCAAATTAAATTAAATTATTTTAAAATTAAATTAAATTATTTTAAAAATAAATTAAATTATTTTAAATATAAATTAAATTATTTTAAAATTAAATTAAATTATTATAAAATTAAATTAAATTATTTTAAAATTAAATTAAATTATTTTTAAATTAAATCAAATTATTTTAAAATTAAATTAAATTATTTTAAAATTAATTTAAATTATTTTAAAATTAAATTAAAATATTTTCACATTAAATTAAATTATTTCAAATTAAATTATTTTAAAATTAAATTAAATTATTTTAAAATTTAATTAAATTATTTTCAAATTAAATTGAGTTATTTTCAAATTAAATTTAATTATTTTAAAATTATATTAAATTATTTTCAAATTAAACTAAATTATTTTAAAACTAAATTATTATAAAATTAAATTAAAATATTTTAAAAATAAATTAAATTATTTTCAAATTAAATTAAATTATTTTTAAATTAAATTTAATTATTTTAAAATTATATTAAATTATTTTCAAATTAAATTAAATAAAATTGTTTTAGAATTAAATTAAATTATTTTCAAATTAAATTAACTTATTTTAAAACTAAATTAAATTATTTTTAAAATAATTAAATTATTTTCAAATTAAATTAAATTATTTTTAAATTAAATTAAATTATTTTAAAACTAAATTAAATTATTTTAAAATTAAATTAATTCATTTTCAAATTAAGTTAAATTATTTTCAAATTAAATTAAATTATTTCCAAATTAAATTAAATTATTTTCAAATTAAATTCTTTTAAAATTAAATTAAATTATTTTCAAATTAAATTAAATTATTTTAAAATTAAATTAAATTATTTTCAAATTAAATTATTTTAAAATTAAATTAAATTAGTTTTCAATTAAATTTAATTATTTTCAAATTAAATTAAATTATTTTCAAATTAAATTAACTTATTTTAAAACTAAATTAAATTATTTTAAATTTAAATTAAATTATTTTAAAAATAAATTAAATTATTTTAAAATTAAATTAATATATTTTCATATTAAATTAAATTATTTTAAAATTAAATTAATTTATTTTAAAATTAAATAAAATTATTTTCAAATTAAATTAATTTATTTTCAAATTAAATTAAATTACTTTCAAATTAAATTAAATTACTTTCCGATTAAATTAAATTATTTTCAAATTAATTTAATATATTTTCAAATTAAATTAAATTATTTTCTAATTAAATTAAAATATTTTTAAACTATATTAAATTATTTTTAAATTAAATTAAATTATTTTCAAATGAAATTAAATTATTTTCAAATTAAATTAACTTATTTTAAAACTAAATTAAATTATTTTTAAAATAATTAAATTATTTTCAAATTAAATTAAATTATTTTTAAATTAAATTAAATTATTTTAAAACTAAATTAAATTATTTTAAAATTAAATTAATTCATTTTCAAATTAAATTAAATTATTATAAAATTAAATTAAATTATTTTAAAATTAAATTAAATTATTTTTAAATTAAATTAAATTATTTTAAAATTAAATTATTTTAAAATTAATTTAATTTATTTTAAAATTAAATTAAAATATTTTTATATTAAATTAAATCACTTCAAATTAAATTATTTTAAAATGAAATTAAATTATTTTAAAAATTAATTAAATTATTTTCAAATTAAATTAAATCATTTTCAAATTAAATTTAATTATTTTAAAATTATATTAAATTATTTTCAAATTAAACTAAATTATTTTAAAATTAAATTAAATTATTTTCAAATTAAATTAAAATATTTTCAAATTAAATTAAATTATTTTCAAATTAAATTTAATTGTTTTAAAATTAAATTAAATTACTTTCAAATTGAATTAATTTATTTTCCGATTCAATTAAATTATTTTCAAATTAAATTAAAATATTTTCAAATTAAATTAAATTATTTTCTAATTAAATTAAATTATTTTCAAACTATATTAAATTATTTTCAAATTAAATTAAACTATTTTCAAATTAAATTAAATTATTTTCAAATTAAATTAATTTATTTTAAAACTAAATTAAATTATATTTAAAATAATTAAATTATTTTAAAATTAAATTAAATTATTTTAAAATTAAATTAAAGTATTTTTAAATTAAATTAAATTATTTTAAAATTAAATTAAAATATTTTCAAATTAAATTAAATTATTTTTAAATTAAATTAAATTATTTTAAAATCAAATTGAATTATTTTCAAATTAAATTAAATTATTTTCAAATTAAATTAAATTATTTTCAAATTAAATTAAATTATTTTAAAACTAAATTAAATTTTTTTCAAATTAAATTAAGTTATTTTCAAATTAAATTTAAGTAATTTTCAAATTAAATTAAATTATTTTCAAATTAAATTAAATTATTTTAAAAGTAAATTAAATTGTTTTCAAATTAAATTATTTTAAAATTAAATTAAATTATTTTCAAATTAAACTAAATTATTTTAAAATTAAATTAAATTATTTTCAAATTAAATTAAAATATTTTAAAAATAAATTAAATTATTTTCAAATTAAATTAAATTATTTTCAAATTAAATTTAATTATTTCAAAATTATATTAAATTATTTTCAAATTAAACTAAATTGTTTTAAAATTAAATTAAATTATTTTCAAATTAAATTAAATTATTTTCAAATTAAATTAAATTATTCAAATTAAATTTAATTATTTTCAAATTAAATTAAATTATTTTAAAATTAAATTAAATTGTTTTCAAATTAAATTATTTTAAAATTAAATTAAATTATTTTCAAATTAAACTAAATTATTTTAATATTAAATTAAATTATTTTCAAATTAAATTAAAATATTTTAAAAATAAATTAAATTATTTTCAAATTAAATTAAATTATTTTCAAATTAAATTTAATTATTTCAAAATTATATTAAATTATTTTCAAATTAAACTAAATTGTTTTAAAATTAAATTAAATTATTTTCAAATTAAATTAAATTATTTTCAAATTTAATTTAACTATTTTCAAATTAAATTGTTATTTTCAAATTAAATTTAATTATTTTCAAAATAAATTAAAATATTTTAAAATTAAATTAAATTATTTTCAAATTAAATTAAATTTTTTTCAAATTAAATTAAATTGTTTTAAAATTAAATTAAACTATTTTCAAATTAAATTAAATTATTTTCAAATTAAATTAAATTATTTTAAAATTAAATTAAATTATTTTCAAAATAAATTAAATTCCTTCAAATTAAATTAAATTATTTTCAAATTAAAATAAATTATTTTCAAATTAAATTAAATTATTTTAAAATTAAATTAAATTATTTTAAAAATAAATTAAATTATTTTAAATATAAATTAAATTATTTTAAAATTAAATTTAATTATTATAAAATTAAATTAAATTATTTTAAAATTAAATTAAATTATTTTTAAATTAAATCAAATTATTTTAAAATTAAATTAAATTATTTTAAAATTAATTTAAATTATTTTAAAATTAAATTAAAATATTTTCACATTAAATTAAATTATTTCAAATTAAATTATTTTAAAATTTAATTAAATTATTTTCAAATTAAATTGAGTTATTTTCAAATTAAATTTAATTATTTTAAAATTATATTAAATTATTTTCAAATTAAACTAAATTATTGTAAAATTAAATTATTTTAAAATTAAATTAAAATATTTTAAAAATAAATTAAATTATTTTAAATATAAATTAAATTATTTTAAAATTTAATTAAATTATTATAAAATTAAATTAAATTATTTTAAAATTAAATTAAATTATTTTTAAATTAAATCAAATTATTTTAAAATTAAATTAAAATATTTTAAAAATAAATTAAATTATTTTAAATATAAATTAAATTATTTTAAAATTTAATTAAATTATTATAAAATTAAATTAAATTATTTTAAAATTAAATTAAATTATTTTTAAATTAAATCAAATTATTTTAAAATTAAATTAAATTATTTTAAAATTAATTTAAATTATTTTAAAATTAAATTAAAATATTTTCACATTAAATTAAATTACTTCAAATTAAATTATTTTAAAATGAAATTAAATTATTTTAAAAATTAATTAAATTATTTTCAAATTAAATTAAATTATTTTCAAATTAAATTTAATTATTTTAAAATTATATTAAACTATTTTCAAATTAAACTAAATTATTTTTAAATTTAATTAAATTATTTTCAAATTAAATTAAAATATTTTCAAATTAAATTAAATTATTTTCAAATTAAATTTAATTGTTTTAAAATTAAATTAAATTACTTTCAAATTAAATTAATTTATTTTCCGATTTAATTAAATTATTTTCAAATTAATTTAATATATTTATAAATTAAATTAAATTATTTTCTATATAAATTAAATTATTTTCAAACTATATTAAATTATTTTCAAATTAAATTAAACAATTTTCAAATTAAATTAAATTATTTTCAAATTAAATGAACTTATTTTAAAACTAAATTAAATTATATTTAAAATAATTAAATTATTTTAAAATTAAATAAAATTATTTTAAAATTAAATTAAAGTATTTTTAAATTAAATTAAATTATTTTAAAATTAAATTAAAATATTTTCAAATTAAATTAAATTATTTTTAAATTAAATTAAATTATTTTAAAATCAAATTGAATTATTTTCAAATTAAATTAAATTATTTTCAAATTAAATTAAATTATTTTTAAATTAAATTAAATTATTTTAAAACTAAATTAAATTTTTTTCAAATTAAATTAAATTATTTTCAAATTAAATTTAAGTAATTTTCAAATTAAATTAAATTATTTTCAAATTAAATTAAATTATTTTAAAATTAAATTAAATTGTTTTCAAATTAAATTATTTTAAAATTAAATTAAATTATTTTCAAATTAAACTAAATTATTTTAAAATTAAATTAAATTATTTTCAAATTAAATTAAAATATTTTAAAAATAATTTAAATTATTTTCAAATTAAATTAAATTATTTTCAAATTAAATTTAATTATTTCAAAATTATATTAAATTATTTTCAAATTAAACTAAATTTTTTTTAAATTAAATTAAATTATTTTCAAATTAAATTAAATTATTTTCAAATTAAATTAAATTATTCAAATTAAATTTAATTATTTTCAAATTAAATTAAATTATTTTAAAATTAAATTTAATTGTTTTCAAATTAAATTATTTTAAAATTAATTTAAATTATTTTCAAATTAAACTAAATTATTTTAATATTAAATTAAATTATTTTCAAATTAAATTAAAATATTTTAAAAATAAATTAAATTATTTTCAAATTAAATTAAATTATTTTCAAATTAAATTTAATTATTTCAAAATTATTTTAAATTATTTTCAAATTAAACTAAATTGTTTTAAAATTAAATTAAATTATTTTCAAATTAAATTAAATTATTTTCAAATTTAATTAAACTATTTTCAAATTAAATTAAGTTATTTTCAAATTAAATTTAATTATTTTCAAAATAAATTAAATTATTTTAAAATTAAATTCAATTATTTTCAAATTAAATTAATTTTTTTTCAAATTAAATTAAATTGTTTTAAAATTAAATTAAACTATTTTCAAATTAAATTAAATTATTTTCAACTTAAATTAAATTATTTTAAAATTAAATTAAATTATTTTCAAAATAAATTAAATTCCTTCAAATTAAATTAAATTATTTTCAAATTAAAATAAATTATTTTCAAATTAAATTAAATTATTTTAAAATTAAATTAAATTATTTTAAAAATAAATTAAATTATTTTAAATATAAATTAAATTATTTTAAAATTAAATTAAATTATTATAAAATTAAATTAAATTATTTTAAAATTAAATTAAATTGTTTTTAAATTAAATCAAATTATTTTTAAATTAAATTAAATTATTATAAAATTAATTTAAATTATTTTAAAATTAAATTAAAATATTTTCACATTAAATTAAATTATTTCAAATTAAATTATTTTAAAATTAAATTAAATTATTTTAAAATTTAATTAAATTATTTTCAAATTAAATTGAGTTATTTTCAAATTAAATTTAATTATTTTAAAATTATATTAAATTATTTTCAAATTAAACTAAATTATTGTAAAATTAAATTATTTTAAAATTAAATTAAAATATTTTAAAAATAAATTAAATTATTTTAAATATAAATTAAATTATTTTAAAATTAAATTAAATTATTATAAAATTAAATTAAATTATTTTAAAATTAAATTAAATTATTTTTAAATTAAATCAAATTATTTTAAAATTAAATTAAATTATTTTAAAATTAATTTAAATTATTTTAAAATTAAATTAAAATATTTTCACATTAAATTAAATTATTTCAAATTAAATTATTTTAAAATTAAATTAAATTATTTTAAAATTTAATTAAATTATTTTCAAATTAAATTGAGTTATTTTCAAATTAAATTTAATTATTTTAAAATTATATTAAATTTTTTTCAAATTAAACTAAATTATTTTAAAATTAAATTATTTTAAAATTAAATTAAATTATTTTCAAATTAAATTTAATTATTTCAAAATTATATTAAATTATTTTCAAATTAAACTAAATTGTTTTAAAATTAAATTAAATTATTTTCAAATTAAATTAAATTATTTTCAAATTTAATTTAACTATTTTCAAATTAAATTGTTATTTTCAAATTAAATTTAATTATTTTCAAAATAAATTAAAATTTTTTAAAATTAAATTAAATTATTTTCAAATTAAATTAAATTTTTTTCAAATTAAATTAAATTGTTTTAAAATTAAATTAAACTATTTTCAAATTAAATTAAATTATTTTCAAATTAAATTAAATTATTTTAAAATTAAATTAAATTATTTTCAAAATAAATTAAATTCCTTCAAATTAAATTAAATTATTTTCAAATTAAAATAAATTATTTTCAAATTAAATTAAATTATTTTAAAATTAAATTAAATTATTTTAAAAATAAATTAAATTATTTTAAATATAAATTAAATTATTTTAAAATAATTTAATTATTATAAAATTAAATTAAATTATTTTAAAATTAAATTAAATTATTTTTAAATTAAATCAAATTATTTTAAAATTAAATTAAATTATTTTAAAATTAATTTAAATTATTTTAAAATTAAATTAAAATATTTTCACATTAAATTAAATTATTTCAAATTAAATTATTTTAAAATTTAATTAAATTATTTTCAAATTAAATTGAGTTATTTTCAAATTAAATTTAATTATTTTAAAATTATATTAAATTATTTTCAAATTAAACTAAATTATTGTAAAATTAAATTATTTTAAAATTAAATTAAAATATTTTAAAAATAAATTAAATTATTTTAAATATAAATTAAATTATTTTAAAATTTAATTAAATTATTATAAAATTAAATTAAATTATTTTAAAATTAAATTAAATTATTTTTAAATTAAATCAAATTATTTTAAAATTAAATTAAAATATTTTAAAAATAAATTAAATTATTTTAAATATAAATTAAATTATTTTAAAATTTAATTAAATTATTATAAAATTAAATTAAATTATTTTAAAATTAAATTAAATTATTTTTAAATTAAATCAAATTATTTTAAAATTAAATTAAATTATTTTAAAATTAATTTAAATTATTTTAAAATTAAATTAAAATATTTTCACATTAAATTAAATTACTTCAAATTAAATTATTTTAAAATGAAATTAAATTATTTTAAAAATTAATTAAATTATTTTCAAATTAAATTAAATTATTTTCAAATTAAATTTAATTATTTTAAAATTATATTAAACTATTTTCAAATTAAACTAAATTATTTTTAAATTTAATTAAATTATTTTCAAATTAAATTAAAATATTTTCAAATTAAATTAAATTATTTTCAAATTAAATTTAATTGTTTTAAAATTAAATTAAATTACTTTCAAATTAAATTAATTTATTTTCCGATTTAATTAAATTATTTTCAAATTAATTTAATATATTTATAAATTAAATTAAATTATTTTCTATATAAATTAAATTATTTTCAAACTATATTAAATTATTTTCAAATTAAATTAAACAATTTTCAAATTAAATTAAATTATTTTCAAATTAAATGAACTTATTTTAAAACTAAATTAAATTATATTTAAAATAATTAAATTATTTTAAAATTAAATAAAATTATTTTAAAATTAAATTAAAGTATTTTTAAATTAAATTAAATTATTTTAAAATTAAATTAAAATATTTTCAAATTAAATTAAATTATTTTTAAATTAAATTAAATTATTTTAAAATCAAATTGAATTATTTTCAAATTAAATTAAATTATTTTCAAATTAAATTAAATTATTTTCAAATTAAATTAAATTATTTTAAAACTAAATTAATTTTTTTTCAAATTAAATTAAATTATTTTCAAATTAAATTTAAGTAATTTTCAAATTAAATTAAATTATTTTCAAATTAAATTAAATTATTTTAAAATTAAATTAAATTGTTTTCAAATTAAATTATTTTAAAATTAATTTAAATTATTTTCAAATTAAACTAAATTATTTTAAAATTAAATTAAATTATTTTCAAATTAAATTAAAATATTTTAAAAATAATTTAAATTATTTTCAAATTAAATTAAATTATTTTCAAATTAAATTTAATTATTTCAAAATTATATTAAATTATTTTCAAATTAAACTAAATTTTTTTTAAATTAAATTAAATTATTTTCAAATTAAATTAAATTATTTTCAAATTAAATTAAATTATTCAAATTAAATTTAATTATTTTCAAATTAAATTAAATTATTTTAAAATTAAATTTAATTGTTTTCAAATTAAATTATTTTAAAATTAATTTAAATTATTTTCAAATTAAACTAAATTATTTTAATATTAAATTAAATTATTTTCAAATTAAATTAAAATATTTTAAAAATAAATTAAATTATTTTCAAATTAAATTAAATTATTTTCAAATTAAATTTAATTATTTCAAAATTATTTTAAATTATTTTCAAATTAAACTAAATTGTTTTAAAATTAAATTAAATTATTTTCAAATTAAATTAAATTATTTTCAAATTTAATTAAACTATTTTCAAATTAAATTAAGTTATTTTCAAATTAAATTTAATTATTTTCAAAATAAATTAAATTATTTTAAAATTAAATTCAATTATTTTCAAATTAAATTAATTTTTTTTCAAATTAAATTAAATTGTTTTAAAATTAAATTAAACTATTTTCAAATTAAATTAAATTATTTTCAAATTAAATTAAATTATTTTAAAATTAAATTAAATTATTTTCAAAATAAATTAAATTCCTTCAAATTAAATTAAATTATTTTCAAATTAAAATAAATTATTTTCAAATTAAATTAAATTATTTTAAAATTAAATTAAATTATTTTAAAAATAAATTAAATTATTTTAAATATAAATTAAATTATTTTAAAATTAAATTAAATTATTATAAAATTAAATTAAATTATTTTAAAATTAAATTAAATTGTTTTTAAATTAAATCAAATTATTTTTAAATTAAATTAAATTATTATAAAATTAATTTAAATTATTTTAAAATTAAATTAAAATATTTTCACATTAAATTAAATTATTTCAAATTAAATTATTTTAAAATTAAATTAAATTATTTTAAAATTTAATTAAATTATTTTCAAATTAAATTGAGTTATTTTCAAATTAAATTTAATTATTTTAAAATTATATTAAATTATTTTCAAATTAAACTAAATTATTGTAAAATTAAATTATTTTAAAATTAAATTAAAATATTTTAAAAATAAATTAAATTATTTTAAATATAAATTAAATTATTTTAAAATTAAATTAAATTATTATAAAATTAAATTAAATTATTTTAAAATTAAATTAAATTATTTTTAAATTAAATCAAATTATTTTAAAATTAAATTAAATTATTTTAAAATTAATTTAAATTATTTTAAAATTAAATTAAAATATTTTCACATTAAATTAAATTATTTCAAATTAAATTATTTTAAAATTAAATTAAATTATTTTAAAATTTAATTAAATTATTTTCAAATTAAATTGAGTTATTTTCAAATTAAATTTAATTATTTTAAAATTATATTAAATTTTTTTCAAATTAAACTAAATTATTTTAAAATTAAATTATTTTAAAATTAAATTAAAATATTTTAAAAATAAATTAAATTATTTTCAAATTAAATTAAATTATTTTCAAATTAAATTTAATTATTTTAAAATTATATTAAATTATTTTCAAATTAAATTAAATTGTTTTAGAATTAAATTAAATTATTTTCAAATTAAATTCAATTATTTTAAAATTAAATTAAATTATTTTAAAATTAAATTAAATTATTTTCAAATTAAATTAAATTATTTTCAAATTAAATTAAATTATTTTCAAATTAAATTAAATTATTTTTAAATTAAATTCTTTTAAAATTAAATTATTTTCAAATTAAATTAAATTATTTTAAAATTAAATAAAATTATTTTCAAATTAAATTAAATTATTTTCAAATTAAATTAAATTACTTTCAAAGTAAATTTAATTTAATTTCCGATTAAATTAAATTATTTTCAAATTAATTTAATAGATTTTCAAATTAAATTAAATTATTTTCTAATTAAATTAAAATATTTTCAAACTATATTAAATTATTTTTAAATTAAATTAAATTATTTTCAAATGAAATTAAATAATTTTCAAATTAAATTAACTTATTTTAAAACTAAATTAAATTATTTTTAAAATAATTAAATTATTTTTAAATTAAATTAAATTATTTTTAAATTAAATTAAATTATTTTAAAACTAAATTAAATTATTTTAAAATTAAATTAATTCATTTTCAAATTAAATTATTATAAAATTAATTTAAATTATTTTAAAATTAAATTAAATTATTTTTAAATTAAATTAAATTATTTTAAAATTAAATTATTTTAAAATTAATTTAATTTATTTTAAAATTAAATTAAAATATTTTCACATTAAATTAAATTACTTCAAATTAAATTATTTTAAAATGAAATTAAATTATTTTAAAAATTAATTAAATTATTTTCAAATTAAATTAAATTATTTTCAAATTAAATTTAATTATTTTAAAATTATATTAAACTATTTTCAAATTAAACTAAATTATTTTAAAATTTAATTAAATTATTTTCAAATTAAATTAAAATATTTTCAAATTAAATTAAATTATTTTCAAATTAAATTTAATTGTTTTAAAATTAAATTAAATTACTTTCAAATTAAATTAATTTATTTTCCGATTTAATTAAATTATTTTCAAATTAATTTAATATATTTTCAAATTAAATTAAAATATTTTCTAATTAAATTAAATTATTTTCAAACTATATTAAATTATTTTCGAATTAAATTATACTATTTTCAAATTAAATTAAATTATTTTCAAATTAAATTAACTTATTTTAAAACTAAATTAAATTATATTTAAAATAATTAAATTATTTTAAAATTAAATTAAATTATTTTAAAATTAAATTAAATTATTTTAAAATTAAATTAAAGTATTTTTAAATTAAATTAAATTATTTTAAAATTAAATTAAAATATTTTCAAATTAAATTAAATTATTTTTAAATTAAATTTAATTATTTTAAAATCAAATTGAATTATTTTCAAATTAAATTAAATTATTTTAAAATTAAATTAAATTATTTTAAAATTAAATTAAATTATTTTAAATTTAAAGTAAATTATTTTTAAATTAAATTAAAATATTTTCAAATTAAATTAAATTATTTTGAAATTAAATTTAATTATTTTAAAATCAAATTGAATTATTTTCAAATTAAATTAAATTATTTTCAAATTAAATTAAATTATTTTCAAATTAAATTAAATTATTTTCAAATTAAATTAAATTATTTTCAAATTATATTAAATTATTTTAAAACTAAATTAAATTTTTTTCAAATTAAATTAAATTATTTTCAAATTAAATTAAATTATTTTCAAATTAAATTAAATTATTTTAAAATTAAATTAAATTGTTTTCAAATTAAATTATTTTAAAATTAAATTAAATTATTTTCAAATTAAACTAAATTATTTTCAAATTAAATTAAATTATTTTCAAATTAAATTAAAATATTTTAAAAATAAATTAAATTATTTTCAAATTAAATTAAATTATTTTCAAATTAAATTTAATTATTTCAAAATTATATTAAATTATTTTCAAATTAAACTAAATTTTTTTAAAATTAAATTAAATTATTTTCAAATTAAATTAAATTATTTTCAAATTAAATTAAATTATTCAAATTAAATTTAATTATTTTCAAATTAAATTAAATTATTTTAAAATTAAATTAAATTGTTTTCAAATTAAATTATTTTAAAATTAAATTAAATTATTTTCAAATTAAACAAAATTATTTTAATATTAAATTAAATTATTTTCAAATTAAATTAAAATATTTTAAAAATAAATTAAATTATTTTCAAATTAAATTAAATTATTTTCAAATTAAATTTAATTATTTCAAAATTATATTAAATTATTTTCAAATTAAACTAAATTGTTTTAAAATTAAATTAAATTATTTTCAAATTTAATTAAATTATTTTCAAATTTAATTAAACTATTTTCAAATTAAATTAAGTTATTTTCAAATTAAATTTAATTATTTTCAAATTAAATTAAATTATTTTAAAATTAAATTCAATTATTTTCAAATTAAATTAAATTTTTTTCAAATTAAATTAAATTGTTTTAAAATTAAATTAAACTATTTTCAAATTAAATTAAATTTTTTTTAAATTAAATTAAATTATTTTCAAATTAAATTAAATTATTTTCAAATTAAATTCAATTATTTTAAAATTAAATTAAATTGTTTTCAAATTAAATTAAAATATTTTAAAATCAAATTAAATTATTTTCAAATTAAATTAAATTATTTTCAAATTAAATTTAATTATTTTAAAATTATATTAAATTATTTTCAAATTTGAAAAAAATTAAACTAAATTATTTTAAAATTAAATTAAATTATTTTCAAAATAAATTAAAATATTTTAAAAATAAATTAAATTATTTTCAAATTAAATTAAATTATTTTCAAATTAAATTTAATTATTTAAAAATTATATTAAATTATTTTCAAATTAAATTAAATTGTTTTAAAATTAAATTAAATTATTTTCAAATTAAATTATTTTCAAATTTAATTAAATTATTTTCAAATTAAATTAAGTTATTTTAAAATTAAATTTATTTATTTTCAAATTAAATTAAATTATTTTAAAATAAATAAAATTATTTTCAAATTAAATTAAATTATTTTCAAATTAATTTAAATTATTTTCAAATTAAATTAAATTATTTTCAAATTAAATTAAATTATTTTTAAACTAAATTAAATTATTTTCAAAATAAATTAAATTATTTTCAAATTAAATTCAATTATTTTAAAATTAAATTAAATTGTTTTCAAATTAAATTATTTTATAATTAAATTAAATTATTTTCAAATTAAACTAAATAATTTTAAAATTAAATTAAATTTTTTTCAAATTAAATTAAAATATTTTAAAAATAACTTAAATTATTTTCAAATTAAATTAAATTATTTTTAAATTAAATTTAATTATTTCAAAATTATATTAAATTATTTTCAAATTAAACTAAATTGTTTTGAAATTAAATTAAAATATTTTCAAATTAAATTAAATTATTTTCAAATTTAATTAAATTATTTTTAAAATAAATTAAGTTATTTTCAAATTAAATTTAATTATTTTCAAATTAAATTAAATTATTTTAAAATTAAATTCAATTATTTTAAAATTAAATTAAATTTTTTTCAAATAAAATAAAATTGTTTTAAAATTAAATTAAACTATTTTCAAATAAAATTAAATTATTTTCAAATAAAATTAAATTATTTTTAAATTAAATTAAATTATTTTAAAATTAAATTGAATTATTCAAATTAAATTAAGATATTCTCAAATTAGATTAGGAAATTAAATATAATTATTTTAAAATTATATTAAATTATTTTCAAATTGAACTAAATTGTTTTAAAATTAAATTAAATTATTTTCAAATTAAATTAAATTATTTTCAAATTTAATTAAATTAATTTAAAATTAAATTAAGTTATTTTCAAATTAAATTTAATTATTTTCAAATTAGATTAAATTATTTTAAAATTAAATTCAATTATTTTAAAATTAAATTAAATAATTTTCAAATTAAATTAAATTGTTTTAAAATTAAATTAAACTATTTTTAAATTAAATTAAATTATTTTCAAATTAAATTAAATTATTTTCAAATTAAATTAAATTATTTTCAAATTAAATTCTTTTAAAATTAAATTAAATTATTTTCAAATTAAATTAATTTTTTTTAAATTAAATTAAATTATTTTCAAATTAAATTAAATTAGTTTACAATTAAATTAAATAATTCTCAAATTAAATTAAATTATTATAAAATTAAATTAAGTTATTTTAAAACTAAATTAAATTATTTTAAATTTAAATTAAATTATTTTAAAATTAAATTAAATTATTTTAAAATTAAATTAAATTGATTTAAGTTAAATTAAATTATTTTAAAATTTAATTAAATTATTTTCAAATTAAATTATATTATTTTAAAATTAAATTAAATTATTTTAAAATTATATTAAATTATTTTAATATTAAATTAAATTAAACTAAATTAAATTATTTTCAAACTAAATTAAATTATTTTAAAATTAAATTAAATTACATTCAAATTAAATTAAATTATTTTCAAATTAAATTAAATTATTTTCAAATTAAATTAAAATATTTTAAAATTAAATTAAAATATTTTACAATTAAATTAAATTATTTTAAAATTAAATTAAATTATTATAAAATTAAATTAAATTATTTTCAAATGAAAATAAATTATTTAAAAATTAAATTTAATTATTTTAAAATTATATTAAATTATTTTCAAATTATATTAAATTGTTTGAAAATTAAATTAAATTATTTTCAAATTAAATTAAATTATTTTCAAATTTAATTATTTTCAAATTAAATTAAGTTATTTTCAAATAAAATTTAATTATTTGCAAATTAAATTAAATTATTTTCAAATTAAATTAAGTTATTTTCATATTAAATTTAATTATTTTCAAATTAAATTAAACTATTTTCAAATGAAATTAAATTATTTTCAAATTAAATTAACTTATTTTAAAACTAAATTAAATTATTTTTAAAATAATTAAATTATTTTAAAATAAATTAAATTATTTTAAAATTAAATTAAATTATTTCTAAATTAAATTAAATTATTTTTAAATTAAATTAAATTATTTTCAAATTAAATTAAATTATTTTCAAATTAAATTAAATTATTTTCAAATTAAATTAAATTATTTTAAAACTAAATTAAATTATTTTAAATTTAAATTAAATTATTTTAAAATTAAATTAAATTATTTTAAAATTAAATTAAATTGTTTTTGAATTAAATTAAATTATTTTAAAATTTAATTAAATTATTTTCAAATTGAATTATATTATTTTAAAATTAAATTAAATTATTTTAAAATTAAATTAAATTATTTTAAAATTAAATTAAATTAAACTAAATTAAATTATTTTCAAACTAAATTAAATTATATTAAAATTAAATTAAATTATTTTCAAATTAAATTAAAATATTTTCAAATTAAATTAAATTATTTTCAAATTAAATTAAAATATTTTAAAATTAAATTAAATTATTTTCAAATTAAATTAAATTATTTGAAAATTAAATTTAATTATTTTAAAATTATATTAAATTATTTTCAAATTATATTAAATTGTTTGAAAATTAAATTAAATTATTTTCAAATTAAATTAAATTATTTTCAAATTTAATTATTTTTAAATTAAATTAAGTTATTTTCAAATTAAATTTAATTATTTGCATATTAAATTAAATTATTTTCAAATTAAATTAAATTATTTTCAAATTTAATTATTTTTAAATTAAATTAAGTTATTTTCAAATTAAATTAAATTATTTTCCGATTAAATTAAATTATTTTCAAATTAATTTAATATATTTTCAAAATAAATTAAATTATTTTCTAATTAAATTAAATTATTTACAAACTATATTAAATTATTTTCAAATTAAATTAAACTATTTTCAAATGAAATTAAATTATTTTCAAATTAAATTAACTTATTTTAAAATTAAATTAAATTATTTTTAAAATAATTAAATTATTTTAAAATAAATTAAATTATTTTAAAATTAAATTGAAGTATTTTTAAATTAAATTAAATTATTTTAAAATTAAATTAAAATATTTTCATATTAAATTACATTATTTTCTAATTAAATTAAATTATTTTTAAATTAAATTAAATTATTTTCAAATTAAATTTAATTATTTTTAAATTAAATTAAATTATTTTTAAATTAAATTGAATTATTCAAATTAAATTAAATTATTTTCAAATTAAATTAAATTATTTTCAAATTAAATTAAATTATTTTCAAATTAAATTAAATTATTTTTAAACTAAATTAAATTATTTTCAAAGTAAATTAAATTATTTTCAAATTAAATTCAATTATTTTAAAATTAAATTAAATTGCTTTCAAATTAAATTATTTTATAATTAAATTAAATTATTTTCAAATTAAACTAAATTATTTTAAAATTAAATTAAATTTTTTTCAAATTAAATTAAAATATTTTAAAAATAAATTAAATTATTTTCAAATTAAATTAAATTATTTTCAAATTAAATTCAATTGTTTTAAAATTAAATTAAACTATTTTCAAATAAAATTAAATTATTTTCAAATAAAATTAAATTATTTTTAAATTAAATTAAATTATTTTAAAATTAAATTGAATTATTCAAATTAAATTAAATTATTCTCAAATTAGATTAGGAAATTAAATATAATTATTTTAAAATTATATTAAATTATTTTCAAATTGAACTAAATTGTTTTAAAATTAAATTAAATTATTTTCAAATTAAATTAAATTATTTTCAAATTTAATTAAATTATTTTAAAATTAAATTAAGTTATTTTCAAATTAAATTTAATTATTTTCAAATTAGATTAAATTATTTTAAAATTAAATTCAATTATTTTAAAATTAAATTGAATAATTTTCAAATTAAATTAAATTGTTTTAAAATTAAATTAAACTATTTTTAAATTAAATTAAATTATTTTCAAATTAAATTAAATTATTTTCAAATTAAATTAAATTATTTTCAAATTAAATTCTTTTAAAATTAAATTAAATTATTTTCAAATTAAATTAATTTTTTTTAAATTAAATTAAATTATTTTCAAATTAAATTAAATTAGTTTACAATTAAATTAAATAATTTTCAAATTAAATTAAATTATTATAAAATTAAATTAAGTTATTTTAAAACTAAATTAAATTATTTTAAATTTAAATTAAATTATTTTAAAATTAAATTAAATTATTTTAAAATTAAATTAAATTGATTTAAGTTAAATTAAATTATTTTAAAATTTAATTAAATTATTTTCAAATTAAATTATATTATTTTAAAATTAAATTAAATTATTTAAAATTATATTAAATTATTTTAATATTAAATTAAATTAAACTAAATTAAATTATTTTCAAACTAAATTAAATTATTTTAAAATTAAATTAAATTACATTCAAATTAAATTAAATTATTTTCAAATTAAATTAAATTATTTTCAAATTAAATTAAAATATTTTAAAATTAAATTAAAATATTTTACAAATAAAGTAAATTATTTTAAAATTAAATTAAATTATTATAAAATTAAATTAAATTATTTTCAAATTAAATTAAATTATTTAAAAATTAAATTTAATTATTTTAAAATTATATTAAATTATTTTCAAATTATATTAAATTGTTTGAAAATTAAATTAAATTATTTTCAAATTAAATTAAATTATTTTCAAATTTAATTATTTTCAAATTAAATTAAGTTATTTTCAAATTAAATTTAATTATTTGCAAATTAAATTAAATTATTTTCAAATTAAATTATTTTAAAATTAAATTAAATTATTTTCAAATTTAATTAATTTATTTTCAAATTAAATTAAGTTATTTTCAAATTAAATTTAATTATTTTCAAATTAAATTAAACTATTTTCAAATGAAATTAAATTATTTTCAAATTAAATTAACTTATTTTAAAACTAAATTAAATTATTTTTAAAATAATTAAATTATTTAAAAATAAATTAAATTATTTTAAAATTAAATTAAATTATTTCTAAATTAAATTAAATTATTTTTAAATTAAATTAAATTATTTTCAAATTAAATTAAATTATTTTCAAATTAATTTAAATTATTTTCAAATTAAATTAAATTATTTTAAAACTAAATTAAATTATTTTAAATTTAAATTAAATTATTTTAAAATTAAATTAAATTATTTTAAAATAAAATTAAATTGTTTTTGAATTAAATTAAATTATTTTAAAATTTAATTAAATTATTTTCAAATTGAATTATATTATTTTAAAATTAAATTAAATTATTTTAAAATTAAATTAAATTATTTTAAAATTAAATTAAATTAAACTAAATTAAATTATTTTCAAACTAAATTAAATTATATTAAAATTAAATTAAATTATTTTCAAATTAAATTAAAATATTTTCAAATTAAATTAAATTATTTTCAAATTAAATTAAAATATTTTAAAATTAAATTAAATTATTTTCAAATTAAATTAAATTATTTGAAAATTAAATTTAATTATTTTAAAATTATATTAAATTATTTTCAAATTATATTAAATTGTTTGAAAATTAAATTAAATTATTTTCAAATTAAATTAAATTATTTTCAAATTTAATTATTTTTAAATTAAATTAAGTTATTTTCAAATTAAATTTAATTATTTGCATATTAAATTAAATTATTTTCAAATTAAATAATTTTAAAATTAAATTAAATTATTTTCAAATTAAATTAAATAAGTATAAAATTAAATTAAATTATTTTAAAATTAAATTAAATTATTTTTAAATTAAATTAAATTATTTTAAATTAAAATTAAATTAAAATATTTTCACATTAAATTAAATTATTTCAAATTAAATTATTTTAAAATTAAATCAAATTATTTTAAAATTTTATTAAATTATTTTCAAATTAAATTAAATTATTTGAAAATTAAATTTAATTATTTTAAAATTACATTAAATTATTTTCAAATTATATTAAATTGTTTGAAAATTAAATTAAATTATTTTCAAATTAAATTAAATTATTTTCAAATTTAATTATTTTCAAATTAAATTAAGTTATTTTCAAATTAAATTTAATTATTTGCAATTTAAATTCTTTTAAAATTAAATTAAATTGTTTTCAAATTAAATTAAATTATTTTAAAATTAAATTAAATTATTTTCAAATAAAGTCATTTTAAAATTAAATTAAATTACTTTAAAATTAAATTAAATTAGTTTACAATTAAATTAAATTATTTTAAAATTAAATTAAATTATTATAAAATTAAATTAAATTATTTTAAAACTAAATTAAATTATTTTAAATTTAAATTAAATTATTTTAAAATTAAATTAAATTATTTTAAAATTAAATTAAATTATTTTTAAATTAAATTAAATTATTTTCAAATTTAATTAAATTATTTTCAAATTAAATTATATTAGTTTAAAATTAAATTAAATTATTTTAAAACTAAATTAAATTATTTTAAAATTAAATTAAATTATTTTCAAATTAAATTAAAATATTTTAAAAATAAATTAAATTATTTTCAAATTAAATTAAATTATTTTCAAATTAAATTTAATTATTTTAAAATTATATTAAATTATTTTCAAATTAAATTAAATTATTTTCAAATTAAATTAAATTATTTTCAAATCAAATTAAATTATTTTCAAATTTAATTAAATTATTTTCAAATTAAATTAAGATATTTTAAAAATAAATTTAATTATTTTCAAATTAAATTAAATTATTTTAAAATTAAATTCAATTATTTTAAAATTAAATTAAATTATTTTCAAATTAAATTAAATTATTTTAAAATTAAATTAAATTATTTTCAAATTAAATTATTTTCAAATTAAATTAAATTATTTTCAAATTAAATTAAATTATTTTTAAATTAAATTCTTTTAAAATTAAATTAAATTATTTTCAAATCAAATTAAATTATTTTAAAATTAAATTAAATTAAATTATTTTCAAATTAAATTAAATTATTTTCAAATAAAATTAAAATATTTTCAAATAGAATTCTTTTCAAATTAAATTAAATTGTTTTCAAATTAAATTAAATTATTTTAAAATTAAATTAAATTATTTTCAAATTAAATTATTTTAAAATTAAATTAAATTTCTTTAAAATTAAATTAAATTAGTTTACAATTAAATTAAATTATTTTCAAATTAAATTAAATTATTATAAATATAAATTAAATTATTTTAAAATTAAATTCAATTATTTTAAAATTAAAATAAATTATTTTCAAATTAAATTAAATTATTTTAAAATTAAATTAAATTATTTTCAAATTAAATTAAATTATTTTCAAATTAAATTAAATTATTTTCAAATTAAATTAAATTATTTTAAAATTAAATTAAATTATTTTCAAATTAAATTATTTTCAAATTAAATTAAATTATTTTCAAATTAAATTAAATTATTTTCAAATTAAATTCTTTTAAAATTAAATTAAATTATTTTCAAATCAAATTAAATTATTTTAAAATTAAATTAAATTAAATTATTTTCAAATTAAATTAAATTATTTTCAAATTAAATTATTTTAAAATTAAATTAAATTACTTTAAAATTAAATTAAATTAGTTTACAATTAAATTAAATTATTTTAAAATTAAATTAAATTATTATAAAATTAAATTAAATTATTTTAAAACTAAATTAAATTATTTTAATTTTAAATTAAATTATTTTAAAATTAAATTAAATTATTTTTAAATTAAATTAAATTATTTCAAATTTAATTAAATTATTTTCAAATTAAATTATATTATTTTAAAATTAAATTAAATTATTTTAAAACTAAATTAAATTATTTTAAAATTAAATTAAATTATTTTTAAATTAAATTAAATTAAACTAAATTAAATTATTTTCAAACTAAATTAAATTATTTTAAAATTAAATTAATTTATTTTCAAATTAAATTAAAATATTTTCAAATTAAATTAAATTATTTTCAAATTAAATTAAATTATTTTCAAATTAAATTAAATTATTTTAAAATTAAATTAAATTATTTTAAAATTAAATTAAATTATTTTAAAATTGAATTAAATTATTTTCAAATTAAATTAAATTATTATAAAATTAAATTAAATTATTTTAAAATTAAATTAAATTATAATAAAATTAAATTTAATTATTTTAAAATTAAATTAAATTATTTTTAAATTAAATTAAGTTATTTTAAAATTAAATTAAATTATTTTAAAATTATTTTAAAATTAAATTAAAATATTTTCACATTAAATTAAATTATTTAAAATTAAATTATTTTTAAATTAAATTAAATTATTTTAAAATTTAATTAAATTATTTTCAAATTAAATTTAATTATTTTCAAATTAAATTTAATTATTTTAAAATTATATTAAATTATTTTCAAATTATATTAAATTGTTGGAAAATTAAATTAAATTATTTTCAAATTAAATTTAATTATTTGCAAAATAAATTAAATTATTTTAAAATTTTATTCAATTATTTTAAAATTAAATTAAATTATTTTCAAATTAAATTTAATTATTTTAAAATTAAATTAAATTATTTTCAAATTAAATTAAATTATCTACAAATTAAATTAAATTATTTTCAAATAAATTTTTTTTAAAATTAAATTAAATTGTTTTCAAATTAAATTAAATTATTTTAAAATTAAATTAAATTATTTTCAAATTAAATTATTTTAAAATTAAATTAAATTACTTTAAAATTAAATAAAATTAGTTTACAATTAAATTAAATTATTTTAAAATTAAATTAAATTAATATAAAATTAAATTATTTTAAAATTAAATTAAATTATTTTTTAATTAAATTAAATTATTTTCAAATTTAATTAAATTATTTTCAAATTAAATTATATTATTTTAAAATTAAATTAAATTATTTTAAAACTAAATTAAATTATTTTAAAATTAAATTAAATTATTTTCAAATTAAATTAAATTAATCTAAATTAAATTATTTTCAAACTAAATTAAATTATTTTAAAATTAAATTATTTTCAAATTAAATTAAATTATTTTCAAATTAAATTAAATTATTTCAAATTAAATTAAATTATTTTCAAATTAAATTAAATTATTTTAAAATTACATAAAATTATTTTAAAATTAAATTAAATTATTTTCAAAATAAATTCAATTTCTTTCAAATTAAATTAAATTATTTTTAAATTAAAATAAATTTGTTTCCAATTAAATTAAATTGTTTTAAAACTAAATTAAATTATTTTAAAATTAAATTAAATTATTTTCAAATTAAATTAAATTATTTTCAAATTAAATTCTTTTAAAATTAAATTAAATTATTTTCAAATCAAATTAAATTATTTTAAAATTAAATTAAATTAAATTATTTTCAAATTAAATTAAATTATTTTCAAATAAAATTAAATTATTTTCAAATAAAATTCTTTTAAAATTAAAATAAATTGTTTTCAAATTAAATTAAATTATTTTAAAATGAAATTAAATTACTTTCAAATTAAATTATTTTAAAATTAAATTAAATTACTTTAAAATTAAATTAAATTAGTTTACAATTAAATTAAATTATTTTCAAATTAAATTAAATTATTATAAATATAAATTAAATTATTTTAAAACTAAATTAAATTATTTTAAACTTAAATTAAATTATTTTAAAATTAAATTAAATTATTTTTAAATTAAATTAAATTATTTTTAAATTAGATTAAATTATTTTCAATTTTAAATAAACTATTTTCAAATTAAATTATATTATTTTAAAATTAAATTAAATTATTTTAAAACTAAATTAAATTATTTTAAAATTAAATTAAATTATTTTCAAATTAAATTAAATTAAACTAAATTAAATTATTTTCAAACCAAATTAAATTATTTTAAAATTAAATTAAATTATTTTCAAATTAAATTAAATTATTTTCAAATAAAATTAAATTATTTTCAAATTAAATTAAATTATTTTTAAATTAAATTAAATTATTTTCAAATTAAATAAAATTATTTTCAAATTAAATTAAATTATTTTCAAATTAAATTAAATTATTTTAAAATTAAATTAAATTATTTTCAAAATAAATTCAATTTCTTTCAAATTAAATTAAATTATTTTCAAATTAAAATAAATTATTTTCAAATTAAATTAAATTATTTTAAAACTAAATTAAATTATTTTAAAATTAAATTAAATTATTTTCAAATTAAATTAAATTATTACAAAATTAAATTAAATTATTTTCAAATTAAATTAAATTATTTTAAAATTAAATTAAATTAAATTATTTTCAAATTAAATTAAATTATTTTAAAACTAAATTAAATTATTTTAAAATTAAATTATTTTCAAATTAAATTAAATTATTACAAAATTAAATTAAATTATTTTAAAATTAAATTAAATTATTTTTAAATTAAATTAAATTATTTTAAAATTAAATTAAATTATTTTAAAATTAATTTAAATTATTTTAAAATTAAATTAAAATATTTTCACATTAAATTAAATTATTTCAAACTAAATTATTTTAAAATTAAATTAAATTATTTTAAAATTTAATTAAATTATTTTCAAATTAAATTAAATTATTTTCAAATTAAATTTAATAATTTTAAAATTATATTAAATTATTTTCAAATTAAACTAAATTATTTTAAAATTAAATTAAATTATTTTCAAATTAAATTAAAATATTTTAAAAATAAATTAAATTATTTTCAAATTAAATTAAATTATTTTCAAATTAAATTTAATTATTTTAAAATTATATTAAATTATTTTCAAATTAAATTAAATTATTTTAAAATTAAATTAAATTATTTTCAAATTAAATTAAATTATTTTCAAATTTAATTAAATTATTTTCAAATTAAATTAAATTATTTTAAGACTAAATTAAATTATTTTAAAATTAAATTAAATTATTTTAAAATTAAATTAAATTATTGCAAAATTAAATTAAATTATTTTAAAATTAAATTAAATTATTTTTAAATTAAATTAAATTATTTTAAAATTAAATTAAATTATTTTAAAATTAATTTAAATTATTTTAAAATTAAATTAAAATATTTTCACATTAAATTAAATTATTTCAAACTAAATTATTTTAAAATTAAATTAAATTATTTTAAAATTTAATTAAATTATTTTCAAATTAAATTAAATTATTTTCAAATTAAATTTAATAATTTTAAAATTATATTAAATTATTTTCAAATTAAACTAAATTATTTTAAAATTAAATTAAATTATTTTCAAATTAAATTAAAATATTTTAAAAATAAATTAAATTATTTTCAAATTAAATTAAATTATTTTCAAATTAAATTTAATTATTTTAAAATTATATTAAATTATTTTCAAATTAAATTAAATTATTTTAAAATTAAATTAAATTATTTTCAAATTAAATTAAATTATTTTCAAATTTAATTAAATTATTTTCAAATTAAATTAAGTTATTTTCAAATTAAATTTAATTATTTTCAAATTAAATTAAATTATTTTAAAATTAAATTCAATTATTTTAAAATTAAATTCAATTATTTTCAAATTAAATTAAATTATTTTAAAATTAAATTAAATTATTTTCAAATTAAATTAAATTATTTTCAAATTAAATTAAATTATTTTTAAATTAAATTAAATTATTTTTAAATTAAATTCTTTTAAAATTAAATTAAATTATTTTCAAATCAAATTAAATTATTTTAAAATTAAATTAAATTAAATTATTTTCAAATTAAATTAAATTATTTTCAAATTAAATTAAATTATTTTCAAATAAAATTCTTTTAAAATTAAATAAAATTGTTTTCAAATTAAATTAAATTATTTTAAAATTAAATTAAATTATTTTCAAATTAAATTAAATTATTTTAAAATTAAATTAAATTATTTTCAAATTAAATTAAATTATTTTCAAATTAAATTAAATTATTTTTAAATTAAATTAAATTATTTTTAAATTAAATTCTTTTAAAATTAAATTAAATTATTTTAAAATCAAATTAAATTATTTTAAAATTAAATTAAATTAAATTATTATAAAATTAAATTAAATTATTTTCAAATTAAATTAAATTATTTTCAAATAAAATTCTTTTAAAATTAAATAAAATTGTTTTCAAATTAAATTAAAATACTTTAAAATTAAATTAAAATAGTTTACAATTAAATTAAATTATTTTCAAATTAAATTAAATTATTATAAATATAAATCAAATTATTTTAAAACTAAATTATTTTTTTTAAATTTAAATTAAATTATTTTAAAATTTAATTATTTTAAAATTAAATTAAATTATTTTTAAATTAAATTAAATTATTTTCAATTTTAATTAAATTATTTTCAAATTAAATTGTATTATTTTAAAATTATATTAAATTATTTTAAAACTAAATTAATTTATTTTAAAATTAAATTTAATTATTTTCAAATTAAATTAAACTAAATTTAATTATTTTCAAACTAAATTAAATTATTTTAAAATTAAATTAAATTATTTTCAAATTAAATTCAATTATTTTCAAATAAAATTAAATTATTTTCAAATTAAATTAAATTGTTTTCAAATTAAATTATTTTAAAATTAAATTAAATTATTTTAAAATTAAATTAAATTATTTTCAAAATAAATTAAATTTCTTTCAAATTAAATTAAATTATTTTCAAAATAAAATAAAATACTTTCAAATTAAATTAAATTATTTTAAAACTAAATTAAATTATTTTAAAATTGAATTAAATTATTTTCAAATTAAATTAAATTATTATAAAATTAAATTAAATTATTTTAAAATTAAATTAAATTATTTTTAAATTAAATTAGAATATTTTAAAATTAAATTAAATTATTTTAAAATTATTTTAAAATTAAATTAAAATATTTTCACATTAAATTAAATTATTTCAAATTAAATTATTTTAAAATTTAATTAAATTATTTTAAAATTTAATTAAATTATTTTCAAATTAAATTTAATTATTTTCAAATTAAATTTAATTATTTTAAAATAATATTAAATTATTTTCAAATTAAACTAAATTGTTTTAAAATTAAATTAAATTATTTTCAAATTAAATTAAATTATTTTCAAATTTATATAAATTATTTTCAAATTAAATTAAGTTATTTTCAAATTAAATTTAATTATTTTCAAATTAAATTAAATTATTTTAAAATTAATTCAATTATTTTAAAATTAAATTAAATTATTTTCAAATTAAATTAAATTATTTTAAAAATAAATTAAATTATTTTGAAATTAAATTAAATTATTTTTAAATTAAATTAAATTATTTTCAAATTAAATTAAATTATTTTCAAATTAAATTATATTATTTTCAAATTAAATTAAATTATTTTCAAATTTATATAAATTATTTTCAAATTAAATTAAGTTATTTTCAAATTAAATTTAATTATTTTCAAATTAAATTAAATTATTTTAAAATTAATTCAATTATTTTAAAATTAAATTAAATTATTTTCAAATTAAATTAAATTATTTTAAAATTAAATTAAATTATTTTGAAATTAAATTAAATTATTTTCAAATTAAATTAAATTATTTTCAAATTAAATTTAATTATTTTCAAATTAAATTCTTTTAAAATTAAATTAAATTATTTTTAAATTAAATTAAATTATTTTCAAATTAAATTAAATTATTTTCAAATTAAATTATTTTAAAATTAAATTAAATTAAATTAGTTTACAATTAAATTAAATTAGTTTCAAATTAAATTAAATTATTATAAAATTAAATTAAGTTATTTTAAAACTAAATTAAATTGTTTTAAATTTAAAATAAATTATTTTAAAATTAAATTATTTTAAAATTAAATTAAATTATTTTTAAATTAAATTAATTTAAAATTTAATTAAATTATTTTCCAATTAAATTATATTATTTTAAAATTAAATTAAATTATTTTAAAATTAAATTAAATTATTTTCAAAATAAATTAAATTAAACTAAATTAAATTATTTTCAAACTAAATCAAATTATTTTAAAATTAAATTAAATTATTTTTAAATTAAATTAAATTATTTTCAATTTTAAATAAATTATTTTCAAATTAAATTATATTATTTTAAAATTAAATTAAATTATTTTAAAACTAAATTAAATTATTTTAAAATTAAATTAAATTATTTTCAAATTAAATTAAATTAAACTAAATTAAATTATTTTCAAACTAAATTAATATATTTTAAAATTAAATTAAATTATTTTCAAATTTAATTAAATTATTTTCAAATAAAATTAAATTATTTTCAAATTAAATTATTTTCAAATTAAATTAAATTTTTTTAAAATTAAATTAAATTATTTTAAAATTAAATTAAATTATTTTCAAAATAAATTAAATTTCTTTTAAATTAAATTAAATTATTTTCAAATTAAAATAAATTATTTTCAAATTAAATTAAAATATTTTAAAACTAAATTAAATTATTTTAAAATTGAATTAAATTATTTTCAAATTAAATTCTTTTAAAATTAAATTAAATTATTTTCAAATCAAATTATTTTAAAATTAAATTAAATTAAATTATTTTCAAATGAAATTAAATTATTTTCAAATTAAATTAAATTATTTTCAAATAAAATTCTTTTAAAATTAAATTAAATTATTTTCAAATTAAATTAAATTATTTTTAAATTAAATTAAATTATTTTCAAATTAAATAAAATTATTTTCAAATTAAATTAAATTATTTTCAAATTAAATTAAATTATTTTAAAATTAAATTAAATTATTTCAAAATTAAATTAAATTATTTTCAAAATAAATTCAATTTCTTTCAAATTAAATTAAATTATTTTCAAATTAAAATAAATTATTTTCAAATTAAATTAAATTATTTTAAAACTAAATTAAATTATTTTAAAATTAAATTAAATTATTTTCAAATTAAATTAAATTATTACAAAATTAAATTAAATTATTTTAAAATTAAATTAAATTATTTTTAAATTAAATTAAATTATTTTAAAATTAAATTAAATTATTTTAAAATTAATTTAAATTATTTTAAAATTAAATTAAAATATTTTCACATTAAATTAAATTATTTCAAACTAAATTATTTTAAAATTAAATTAAATTATTTTCAAATTAAATTAAATTATTCTAAATTAAATTATTTTCAAACTAAATTAATATATTTTAAAATTAAATTAAAATATTTTCAAATTTAATTAAATTATTTTCAAATAAAATTAAATTATTTTCAAATTAAATTATTTTCAAATTAAATTAAATTTTTTTAAAATTAAATTAAATTATTTTAAAATTAAATTAAATTATTTTCAAAATAAATTAAATTTCTTTTAAATTAAATTAAATTATTTTCAAATTAAAATAAATTATTTTCAAATTAAATTAAATTATTTTAAAACTAGATTAAATTATTTTAAAATTGAATTAAATTATTTTCAAATTAAATTCTTTTAAAATTAAATTAAATTATTTTCAAATCAAATTATTTTAAAATTAAATTAAATTAAATTATTTTCAAATTAAATTAAATTATTTTCAAATTAAATTAAATTATTTTCAAATAAAATTCTTTTAAAATTAAATTAAATTATTTTCAAATTAAATTAAATTATTTTTAAATTAAATTAAATTATTTTCAAATTAAATAAAATTATTTTCAAATTAAATTAAATTATTTTCAAATTAAATTAAATTATTTTAAAATTAAATTAAATTATTTCAAAATTAAATTAAATTATTTTTAAAATAAATTCAATTTCTTTCAAATTAAATTAAATTATTTTCAAATTAAAATAAATTATTTTCAAATTAAATTAAATTATTTTAAAACTACATTAAATTATTTTAAAATTAAATTAAATTATTTTCAAATTAAATTAAATTATTACAAAATTAAATTAAATTATTTTAAAATTAAATTAAATTATTTTTAAATTAAATTAAATTATTTTAAAATTAAATTAAATTATTTTAAAATTAATTTAAATAATTTTAAAATTAAATTAAAATATTTTCACATTAAATTAAATTATTTCAAACTAAATTATTTTAAAATTAAATTAAATTATTTTAAAATTTAAATAAATTATTTTCAAATTAAATTAAATTATTTTCAAATTAAATTTAATTATTTTAAAATTATATTAAATTATTTTCAAATTAAACTAAATTATTTTAAAATTAAAGTAAATTATTTTCAAATTAAATTAAAATATTTTAAAAATAAATTAAATTATTTTTAAATTAAATTAAATTATTTTCAAATTAAATTTAATTATTTTAAAATTATATTAAATTATTTTCAAATTAAATTAAATTATTTTAAAATTAAATTAAATTATTTTCAAATTAAATTAAATTATTTTCAAATTTAATTAAATTATTTTCAAATTAAATTAAGTTATTTTCAAATTAAATTTAATTATTTTCAAATTAAATTAAATTATTTTAAAATTAAATTCAATTATTTTAAAATTAAATTAAATTATTTTCAAATAAAATTAAATTATTTTAAAATTAAATTAAATTAGTTTACAATTAAATTAAATTAGTTTCAAATTAAATTAAATTATTATAAAATTAAATTAAGTTATTTTAAAACTAAATTAAATTGTTTTAAATTTAAATTAAATTATTTTAAAATTAAATTATTTTAAAATTAAATTAAATTATTTTTAAATTAAATTAATTTAAAATTTAATTAAATTATTTTCCAATTAAATTATATTATTTTAAAATTAAATTAAATTATTTTAAAATTAAATTAAATTATTTTCAAATTAAATTAAATTAAACTAAATTAAATTATTTTCAAACTAAATTAAATTATTTTAAAATTAAATTAAATTATTTTTAAATTAAATTAAATTATTTTCAATTTTAAATAAATTATTTTCAAATTAAATTATATTATTTTAAAATTAAATTAAATTATTTTAAAACTAAATTAAATTATTTTAAAATTAAATTAAATTATTTTCAAATTAAATTAAATTAAACTAAATTAAATTATTTTCAAACTAAATTAATATATTTTAAAATTAAATTAAATTATTTTCAAATTTAATTAAATTATTTTCAAATAAAATTAAATTATTTTCAAATTAAATTATTTTCAAATTAAATTAAATTATTTTAAAATTAAATTAAATTATTTTAAAATTAAATTAAATTATTTTCAAAATAAATTAAATTTCTTTTAAATTAAATTAAATTATTTTCAAATTAAAATAAATTATTTTCAAATTAAATTAAATTATTTTAAAACTAAATTAAATTATTTTAAAATTGAATTAAATTATTTTTAAATTAAATTCTTTTAAAATTAAATTATTTTCAAATCAAATTATTTTAAAATTAAATTAAATTAAATTATTTTCAAATTAAATTAAATTATTTTCAAATTAAATTAAATTATTTTTAAATAAAATTCTTTTAAAATTAAATTAAATTATTTTCAATTTAAATTAAATTATTTTTAAATTAAATTAAATTATTTTCAAATTAAATAAAATTATTTTCAAATTAAATTAAATTATTTTCAAATTAAATTAAATTATTTTAAAATTAAATTAAATTATTTCAAAATTAAATTAAATTATTTTCAAAATAAATTCAATTTCTTTCAAATTAAATTAAATTATTTTCAAATTAAAATAAATTATTTTCAAATTATATTAAATTATTTTAAAACTAAATTAAATTATTTTAAAATTAAATTAAATTATTTTCAAATTAAATTAAATTATTACAAAATTAAATTAAATTATTTTAAAATTAAATTAAATTCTTTTTAAATTAAATTAAATTATTTTAAAATTAAATTAAATTATTTTCAAATGAAATTAAATTATTTTAAAACTAAATTAAATTATTTTAAAATTGAATTAAATTATTTTCAAATTAAATTCTTTTAAAATTAAATTATTTTCAAATCAAATTATTTTAAAATTAAATTAAATTAAATTATTTTCAAATTAAAATAAATTAATTTTAAATTAAATTAAATTATTTTAAAATTAAATTAAATTATTTTAAAATTGAATTAAATTATTTTCAAATTAAATTAAATTATTATAAAATTAAATTAAATTATTTTAAAATTAAATTAAATTATTTTTAAATTAAATTAAATTATTTTTAAATTAAATTAAATTATTTTAAAATTACTTTAAAATTGAATTAAATTATTTTCAAATTAAATTAAATTATTATAAAATTTAATTAAATTATTTTAAAATTAAATTAAATTATTTTCAAATTATATTAAATTATTTTCAAATTAAACTAAATTATTTTAAAATTAAAGTAAATTATTTTCAAATTAAATTAAAATATTTTAAAAATAAATTAAATTATTTTCAAATTAAATTAAATTATTTTCAAATTAAATTTAATTATTTTAAAATTATATTAAATTATTTTCAAATTAAATTAAATTATTTTAAAATTAAATTAAATTATTTTCAAATTAAATTAAATTATTTTCAAATTTAATTAAATTATTTTCAAATTAAATTAAGTTATTTTCAAATTAAATTTAATTATTTTCAAATTAAATTAAATTATTTTAAAATTAAATTCAATTATTTTAAAATTAAATTAAATTATTTTAAAATTAAATTAAATTATTTTCAAAATAAATTAATTTTCTTTCAAATTAAATTAAATTATTTTCAAATTAAAATAAATTATTTTCAAATTAAATTAAATTATTTTAAAACTAAATTAAATTATTTTAAAATTGAATTAAATTATTTTCAAATTAAATTAAATTATTATAAAATTAAATTAAATTATTTTAAAATTTAATTTAATTATTTTCAAATTAAATTTAATTATTTTCAAATTAAATTTAATTATTTTAAAATTAATTCAATTATTTTAAAATTAAATTAAATTATTTTCAAATTAAATTAAATTATTTTAAAATTAAATTAAATTATTTTCAAATTAAATTAAATTATTTTCAAATTAAATTAAATTATTTTCAATTTAAATTTAATTATTTTCAAATTAAATTCTTTTAAAAATAAATTAAATTATTTTCAAATTAAATTAAATTATTTTCAAATTAAATTATTTTAAAATTAACTTAAATTAGTTTACAATTAAATTAAATTAGTTTCAAATTGAATTAAATTATTATAAAATTAAATTAAGTTATTTTAAAACTAAATTAAATTGTTTTAAATTTAAATTAAATTATTTTAAAATTAAATTATTTTAAAAATTATATTATTTTAAAATTAAATTAAATTATTTTAAAATTAAATTAAATTATTTTCTAAATAAATTAAATTAAACTAAATTAAATTATTTTCAAACTAAATTAAATTATTTTAAAATTAAATTAAATTATTTTTAAATTAAATTAAATTATTTTCAATTTTAAATAAATTATTTTCAAATTAAATTATATTTTTTTAAAATTTAATTAAATTAATTTAAAACTAAATTAAATTATTTTAAAATTAAATTAAATTATTTTCAAATTAAATTAAATTAAACTAAATTAAATTATTTTCAAACTAAATTAAATTATTTTAAAATTAAATTAAATTATTTTTAAATTAAATTAAATTATTTTCAATTTTAAATAAATTATTTTCAAATTAAATTATATTATTTTAAAATTAAATTAAATTATTTTAAAACTAAATTAAATTATTTTAAAATTAAATTAAATTGTTTTCAAATTAAATTAAATTATTATAAAATTAAATTATTTTAAAATTAAATTAAATTATTTTTAAATTAAATTAAATTATTTCAAAATTAAATTAAATTATTTTAAAATTAATTTAAAGTGTTTTAAAATTTAATTAAAATATTTTCACATTAAATTAAATTATTTAAAATTAAATTATTTTAAAATTAAATTAAATAATTTTAAAATTTAATTAAATTATTTTCAAATTAAATTAAATTATTTTCAAATTAAATTTAATTACTTTAAAATTATATTAAATTATTTTCAAATTAAATTAAATTATTTTAAAATTAAATTAAATTATTTTCAAATTTAATTAAATTGTTTTCAAATTTAAATATTTTTAAATTAAATTAAGTTATTTTCAAATTAAATTTAATTATATTCAAATTAAAATAAATTATTTTCAAATTTAATTATATTATTTTAAAATTAAATTAAATTATTTTCAAATTAAATTAAATTATTTTAAAATTAAATTAAATTAAATTATTTTCAAATTAAATTAAATTATTTTCAAATTAAATTAAATTATTTTCAAATTAAATTCTTTTAAAATTAAATTAAATTGTTTCCAAATTAAATTAAATTATTTTAAAATTAAATTAAATTATTTTTAAATTAAATTATTTTAAAATTAAATTAAATTACTCTCAAATTAAATTAAATTAGTTTACAATTAAATTAAATTATTTTAAAATTAAATTAAATTATTATAAAATTATATTAAATTATTTTCAAACTGAATTAAATCATTTTAAATTTAAATTAAATTATTTTAAAATTAAATTAAATTATTTTAAAATTAAATTAAATTATTTTAAAATTAAATTAAATTATTTTTAAATTAAATTAAATTATTTTCAAATTTAATTAAATTATTTTTAAATTAAATTTTATTATTTTAAAATTAAATTGAATTATTTTAAAACTAAATTAAATTATTTTAAAATTATATTAAATTATTTTCAAATTAAATGAAATTATTTTCAAAATAAATTAAATTATTTTCAAATTAAATTAAATTATTTTAAAATTAAATTAAAATATTTTACAATTAAATTAAATTAATTCCAAATTAAATTAAATTATTTTAAAATTAAATTGTTTTAAAATTAAATTAAATTATTTTCAAAATAAATTAAATTTCTTTCAAATTAAATTTAATTATTTTCAAATTAAAATAAATTATTTTCAAATTAAATTAAATTATTTTAAAATTAAATTAAATTATTTTAAAACTAAATTAAATTATTTTAAAACTAAATTAAACTATTTTAAAATTAAATTAAATTATTTTCAAATTAAATTATTTTAAAATTAAATTAAATTATTTTAAAATTAAATTAAATTATTTTAAAAATAAATTAAATTATTTTAAAACAAAATTAAATTATTTAAAAAAAATAATATATTTTCAAAATAAATTAAATTATTTTCAAATTAAATTAAATTGTTTTAAAATTAAATTAAATTATTTTCAAATTTAATTAAATTATTTTCAAAGTAAATTAAATTATTTTCAAATAAAATTAAATTATTTTAAAACTAAATTAAACTATTTTAAAATTAAATAAAATTATTTTCAAATTAAATTAAATTATTTTAAAATTAAATGAAATTATTTTAAAATTAAATTTAATTATTTTAAAAATAAATTAAAGTATTTTAAAATTAAATTAAATTATTTTAAAATTAAATTATTTTAAAAATTATATTATTTTCAAATTAAATTAAATTATTTTCAAATTAAATTCTTTTAAAATTAAATTAAATTGTTTTCAAATTAAATTAAATTATTTTAAAATTAAATTAAATTATTTTTAAATTAAATTATTTTAAAATTAAATTAAATTACTCTCAAATTAAATTAAATTAGTTTACAATTAAATTAAATTATTTTCAATTTAAATTAAATTATTATAAAATTATATTAAATTATTTTAAAACTGAATTAAATCATTTTAAATTTAAATTAAATTATTTTAAAATTAAATTCAATTATTTTAAAATTAAATTAAATTATTTTTAAATTAAATTAAATTATTTTCAAATTTAATTAAATTATTTTTAAATTAAATTTTATTATTTTAAAATTAAATTGAATTATTTTAAAACTAAATTAAATTATTTTAAAATTATATTAAATTATTTTCAAATTAAATGAAATTATTTTCAAAATAAATTAAATTATTTTCAAATTAAATTAAATTATTTTAAAATTAAATTAAAATATTTTACAATTAAATTAAATTAATTCCAAATTAAATTAAATTTTTTTAAAATTAAATTGTTTTAAAATTAAATTAAATTATTTTCAAAATAAATTAAATTTCTTTCAAATTAAATTAAATTATTTTCAAATTAAAATAAATTATTTTCAAATTAAATTAAATTGTTTTAAAATTAAATTAAATTATTTTCAAATTTAATTAAATTATTTTCAAAGTAAATTAAATTATTTTCAAATAAAATTAAATTATTTTAAAACTAAATTAAACTATTTTAAAATTAAATAAAATTATTTTCAAATTAAATTAAATTATTTTAAAATTAAATGAAATTATTTTAAAATTAAATTTAATTATTTTAAAAATAAATTAAATTATTTTAAAATTAAATTAAATTATTTTAAAATTAAATTATTTTAAAAATTATATTATTTTAAAATTAAATTAAATTATTTTAAAATTAAATTAAATTATTTTCAAATTAAATTAAATTAAACTAAATTAAATTATTTTTAAACTAAATTAAATTATTTTAAAATTAAATTAAATTATTTTTAAATTAAATTAAATTATTTTCAATTTTAAATAAATTATTTTCAAATTAAATTATATTATTTTAAAATTAAATTAAATTATTTTAAAACTAAATTAAATTATTTTAAAATTAAATTAAATTATTTTCAATTAAATTAAATTATTATAAAATTAAATTATTTTAAAATTAAATTAAATTATTTTTAAATTAAATTAAATTATTTTAAAATTAAATTAAATTATTTTAAAATTAATTTAAATTGTTTTAAAATTAAATTAAAATATTTTCACATTAAATTAAATTATTTAAAATTAAATAATTTTAAAATTAAATTAAATAATTTTAAAATTTAATTAAATTATTTTCAAATTAAATTAAATTATTTTCAAATTAAATTTAATTATTTTTAAATTATATTAAATTATTTTCAAATTAAATTAAATTATTTTAAAATTAAATTAAATTATTTTCAAATTTAATTAAATTATTTTCAAATTTAATTATTTTCAAATTCAATTAAGTTATTTTCAAATTAAATTTAATTATATTCAAATTAAAATAAATTATTTTCAAATTTAATTATATTATTTTAAATTTAAATTAAATTATTTTCAAATTAAATTAAATTATTTTAAAATTAAATTAAATTAAATTATTTTCAAATTAAATTAAATTATTTTCAAATTAAATTCTTTTAAAATTAAATTGTTTCCAAATTAAATTAAATTATTTTAAAATTAAATTAAATTATTTTAAAATTAAATTAAATTACTCTCAAATTAAATTAAATTAGTTTACAATTAAATTAAATTATTTTCAATTTAAATTAAATTATTATAAAATTATATTAAATTATTTTAAAACTGAATTAAATCATTTTAAATTTAAATTAAATTATTTTAAAATTAAATTAAATTATTTTAAAATTAAATTAAATTATTTTTAAATTAAATTAAATTATTTTCAAATTTAATTAAATTATTTTTAAATTAAATTCTATTATTTTAAAATTAAATTGAATTATTTTAAAACTAAATTAAATTATTTTAAAATTATATTAAATTATTTTCAAATTAAATGAAATTATTTTCAAAATAAATTAAATTATTTTCAAATTAAATCAAAATATTTAACAATTAAATTAAATTAATTCCAAATTAAATTAAATTATTTTAAAATTAAATTGTTTTAAAATTAAATTAAATTATTTTAAAACTAAATTAAATTATTTTAAAACTAAATTAAACTATTTTAAAATTAAATTAAATTATTTTCAAATTAAATTATTTTAAAATTAAATTAAATTATTTTAAAATTAAATTAAATTATTTTAAAAATAAATTAAATTATTTTAAAACAAAATTAAATTATTTAAAAAAAATAATATATTTTCAAAATAAATTAAATTATTTTCAAATTAAATTAAATTGTTTTAAAATTAAATTAAATTATTTTCAAATTTAATTAAATTATTTTCAAAGTGAATTAAATTATTTTCAAATAAAATTAAATTATTTTAAAACTAAATTAAACTATTTTAAAATTAAATAAAATTAATTTCAAATTAAATTAAATTATTTTAAAATTAAATGAAATTATTTTAAAATTAAATTTAATTATTTTAAAAATAAATTAAATTATTTTAAAATTAAATTAAATTATTTTCAAATTAAATTAAATTATTTTCAAATTAAATTAAGTTATTTTCAAATTAAATTTAATTATATTCAAATTAAATTAAATTATTTTCAAATTTAATTATATTATTTTAAAATTAAATTAAATTATTTTCAAATTAAATTAAATTATTTTAAAATTAAATTAAATTAAATTATTTTCAAATTAAATTAAATTATTTTCAAATTAAATTAAATTATTTTCAAATTAAATTCTTTTAAAATTAAATTAAATTGTTTCCAAATTAAATTAAATTATTTTAAAATTAAAATAAATTATTTTTAAATTAAATTATTTTAAAATTAAATTAAATTACTTTCAAATTAAATTAAATTAGTTTACAAATAAATTAAAATATTTTCAAATTAAATTAAATTATTATAAAATTATATTAAATTATTTTAAAACTGAATTAAATCATTTTAAATTTAAATTAAATTATTTTAAAATTAAATTAAATTATTTTAAAATTAAATTAAATTATTTTTAAATTAAATTAAATTATTTTCATATTTAATTAAATTATTTTCAAATTAAATTATATTATTTTAAAATTAAATTGAATTATTTTAAAACTAAATTAAATTATTTTAAAATTATATTAAATCATTTTCAAATTAAATTAAATTATTTTCAAAATAAATTAAATTATTTTCAAATTAAATTAAATTATTTCAAAATTAAATTAAAATATTTTACAATTAAATTAAATTAATTCCAAATTAAATTAAATTATTTTAAAATTAAATTGTTTTAAAATTAAATTAAATTATTTTCAAAATAAATTAAATTTCTTTCAAAATAAATTAAATTATTTTCAAATTAAATGAAATTATTTTAAAATTAAATTTAATTATTTTAAAAATAAATTAAATTATTTTCAAATTAAATTAAATTATTTTCAAATTAAATTAAATTATTTTCAAATTAAATTAAATTATTTTAAAATTAAATTAAATTATTTACAAATTAAATTAAATTATATTAAAATTAAATTAAATTATTTTAAAATTAAATTAAATTTTTGTCAAATTAAATTTAATTATTTTGAAATTATATTAAACTATTTTCAAATTAAATTAAAAAATTTTCAAATTAAATTAAATTATTTTAAAATTAAATTCAATTATTTTCAAATTATATTAAATTATTTTAAAATTAAATTAAATTAATTCCAAATCAAATTAACTTATTTTAAAATTAAATTAAATTATTTTAAAATTAAATTAAATTATTTTTAAATTAAATTAAATTATTTTAAAATTAAATTATATTATTTTAAAATTAATTTAAATTATTTTAAAATTAAATTTAATTATTTTAAAATTATATTAAATTATTTTCAAATTATAATAAATTGCTTGAAAATTAAATTAAATTATTTTAAAATTAAATTAAATTATTTTTAAATTAAATTAAATTATTTTCAAATTTAATTAAATTATTTTCAAATTAAATTATATTGTTTTAAAATTAAATTAAATTATTTTAAAACTAAATTAAATTATTGTAAAATTGAATAAAATTATTTTCAAATTAAATTAAAATATTTTAAAAATAAATTAAATTATTTTCAAATTAAATTAAATTATTTTCAAATTAAATTTAATTATTTTAAAATCATATTAAATTATTTTCAAATTAAATTAAATTATTTTAAAATTAAATTAAATTATTTTCAAATTAAATTAAAATATTTTCAAATTTAAGTAAATTATTTTCAAATTAAATTAAGTTATTTTCAAATTAATTTAATATATTTTCAAATTAAATTAAATTATTTTCAAATTAAATTAAACTATTTTCAAATTAAATTAAATTATTTTCAAATTAAATTAACTTATTTTAAAACTAAATTAAATTATTTTTAAAATAATTAAATTATTTTAAAATAAATTAAATTATTTTGAAATTAAATTGAATTATTCAAATTAAATTAAATTATTTTCAAATTAAATTAAATTATTTTAAAACTAAATTAAATTATTTTCAAATTAAATTAAATTATTTTTTAATTAAATTAAATTATTTTAAAATTAAATTGAATTATTCAAATTAAATTAAATTATTTTCAAATTAAAATAAATTATTTTCAAATTAAATTAAATTATTTTCAAATTAAATTAAATTATTTTAAAACTAAATTAAATTATTTTAAAACTAAATTAAACTATTTTAAAATTAAATTAAATTATTTTCAAATTAAATTATTTTAAAATTAAATTAAATTATTTTAAAATTAAATTAAATTATTTTAAAAATAAATTAAATTATTTTAAAACAAAATTAAATTATTTAAAAAAAATAATATATTTTCAAAATAAATTAAATTATTTTCAAATTAAATTAAATTGTTTTAAAATTAAATTAAATTATTTTCAAATTAAATTAAACTATTTTCAAATTAAATTAAATTATTTTCAAATTAAATTAACTTATTTTAAAACTAAATTAAATTATTTTTAAAATTATTAAATTATTTTAAAATAAATTAAATTATTTTGAAATTAAATTGAATTATTCAAATTAAATTAAATTATTTTCAAATTAAATTAAATTATTTTAAAACTAAATTAAATTATTTTCAAATTAAATTAAATTATTTTTTAATTAAATTAAATTATTTTAAAATTAAATTGAATTATTCAAATTAAATTAAATTATTTTCAAATTAAATTAAATTATTTTAAAACTAAATTAAATTATTTTCAAATTAAATTAAATTATTTTTTAATTAAATTAAATTATTTTCAAACTATATTAAATTATTTTCAAATTAAATTAAACTATTTTTATATTAAATTAAATTATTTTCAAATTAAATTAACTTATTTTAAAACTAAATTAAATTATTTTTAAAATAATTAAATTATTTTAAAATAAATTAAATTATTTTAAAATTAAATTGAAGTATTTTTAAATTAAATTAAATTATTTTAAAATTAAATTAAAATATTTTCAAACTATATTAAATTATTTTCAAATTAAATTAAACTATTTTCAAATGAAATTAAATTATTTTCAAATTAAATTAACTTATTTTAAAACTAAATTAAATTATTTTTAAAATAATTAAATTATTTTAAAATAAATTAAATTATTTTAAAATTAAATTGAATTATTCAAATTAAATTAAATTATTTTCAAATTAAAATAAATTATTTTCAAATTAAATTAAATTATTTTCAAATTAAATTAAATTATTTTAAAATTAAATTAAATTATTTTAAAATTAAAGTAAATTATTTTCAAATTAAATTAAATTATTTTAAAATTAAATTAAATTATTTTTAAATTAAATTAAATTATTTTTAAATTAAATTAAATTATTTTTAAATTAAATTAAATTATTTTCAAATTAAATTGAATTATTTTTAAATTAAATTAAATTATTTTAAAATTAAATTGAATTTTTCAAATTAAATTAAATTAATTTCAAATTAAATTAAATTATTTTCAAATTAAATTAAATTATTTTCAAATTAAATTAAATTATTTTAAAACTAAATTAAATTATTTTCAAATTAAATTAAATTATTTTCAAATTAAAGTTAATTATTTTTAAATTAAATTTAATTATTTTCAAATTAAATTCAATTATTTTAAAATTAAATTAAACTGTTTTCAAATTAAACTATTTTAAAATTAAATTAAATTATTTTCAAATTAAACTAAATTATTTTAAAATTAAATTAAATTTTTTTCAAATTAAATTAAAATATTTTCAAATTAAACTAAATTGTTTTAAAATTAAATTAAATTATTTTCAAATTAAATTAAATCATTTTCAAATTTAATTAAATTATTTTTAAATTAAATTAAGTTATTTTCAAATTAAATTTAATTATTTTCAAATTAAATTTAAATATTTTAAAATTAAATTCAATTATTTTAAAATTAAATTAAATTATTTTTAAAATAAATTAAATTTTTTTAAAATTAAATTAAACTAATTTCAAATTAAATTAAATTATTTTCAAATTAAATTAAATTATTTTCAAATTAAATTAAATTATTTTCAAATTAAATTATTTTCAAATTAAATTAAATTAGTTTACAATTAAATTAAATAATTTTCAAATTAAATTAAATTATTATAAAATTAAACTAAGTTATTTTAAAACTAAATTAAATTATTTTAAATTTAAAGTAAATTACTTTAAAATTAAATTAAATTATTTTAAAATTAAATTAAATTGTTTTTAAATTAAATTAAATTATTTTAAAATTTAACTAAATTATTTTCAAATTAAATTATATTATTTTAAAATTAAATTAAATTATTTTAATATTAAATTAAATTATTTTAAAATTAAATTAAATTAAACTAAATTAAATTATTTTCAAACTAAATTAAATTATTTTAAAATTAAATTAAATTATTTTCAAATTAAATTAAATTATTTTCAAATTAAATTAAATTATTTTCAAATTAAATTAAAATATTTTAAAATTAAATTAAAATATTTTACAAATAAATTAAATTATTTTAAAATTAAATTAAATTATTATAAAATTAAATTAAATTATTTTCAAATTAAATTAAATTATTTGAAAATTAAACTTAATTATTTTAAAATTATGTTAATTTATTTTCAAATTATATTAAATTGTTTGAAAATTAAATTAAATTATTTTCAAATTAAAAAAAATTATTTTCAAATTTAATTATTTTCAAATTAAATTAAGTTATTTTCAAATTAAATTTAATTATTTGCAAATTAAATTAAATTATTTTCAAATTAAATTATTTTAAAATTAAATTAAATTATTTTCAAATTCAATTAAATTATTTTAAAACTGAATTAAATTATTTTAAAATTAAATTAAAATATTTTAAAAATAAATTAAATTATTTTCAAATTAAATTAAATTATTTTCAAATTAAATTTAATTATTTTAAAATTATATTAAACTATTTTCAAATTAAATTAAATTATTTTAAAATTAAATTAAATTATTTTAAAATTAATTTAAATTATTTTAAAATTAAATTAAAATATTTTCACATTAAATTAAATTATTTCAAATTAAACTATTTTAAAATTAAATTAAATTATTTTAAAATTTAATTAAATCATTTTAAAATTAAATTAAATTATTTTAAAATTAAAGTAAATTATTTTCAAATTAAATTAAATTAATTTAAAATTAAATTAAATTATTTTTAAATTAAATTAAATTATTTTAAAATTAAATTAAAATATTTTTATATTAAATTAAATTATTTTCAAATTAAATTAAATTATTTTAAAATTAAATTAAATTATTTTAAAATTAAAGTAAATTATTTTCAAATTAAATTAAATTATTTTAAAATTAAATTAAATTATTTTTAAATTAAAATAAATTATTTTTAAATTAATTTAAATTATTTTTAAATTAAATTAAATTATTTTCAAATTAAATTGAATTATTTTTAAATTAAATTAAATTATTTTAAAATTAAATTGAATTATTCAAATTAAATTAAATTATTTTCAAATTAAATTAAATTATTTTCAAATTAAATTAAATTATTTTAAAATTAAATTTAATTATTTTCAAATTAAATTCAATTATTTTAAAATTAAATTAAATTAATTCCAAATTAAATTAAATTATTTTAAAATTAAACTAAATTATATTAAAATTAAATAAAATTATTTTCAAATTAAATTAAATTTCTTTCAAATTAAATTAATTTTTTTTCAAATTAAAATTAATTATTTTCAAATTAAATTAAATTATTTTAAAATTAAATTAAATTATTTTAAAACTGAATTAAATTATTTTAAAATTAAATTATTTTCAAATTAAATTAAATTAGTATAAAATTAAATTAAATTATTTTAAAATTAAATTAAACTATTTTTAAATTAAATTAAATTATTTTAAAATTAAATTAAATTATTTTAAATTATTTTAAAATTAAATTAGAATATTTTCACATTAAATTAAATTATTTCAAATTAAATTATTTTAAAATTAAATTAAATTATTTTAAAATTTAATTAAATTATTTTCAAATTAAATTAAATTATTTTCAAATTTAAATATTTTCAAATTAAATTAAGGTATTTTCAAATTAAATTTAACTATTTGCAAATTAAATTAAATTATTTTAAAATTTTATTCAATTATTTTAAAATTAAACTAAATTATTTTCAAATTAAATTAAATTATTTTAAAATTAAATTAAATTAAATTATTTTCAAATTAAATTAAATTATCTTCAAATTAAATTAAATTATTTTCAAATTAAATTCTTTTAAAATTAAATTAAATTGTTTTCAAATTAAATTAAATTATTTTAAAATTAAATTAAATTATTATAAAATTAAATTAAATTATTTTAAAACTAAATTAAATTATTTTAAAACTAAATTAAATTATTTTAAATTTAAATTAAATTATTTTAAAATTAAATTAAATTATTATAAAATTAAATTAAATTATTTTAAAAAAAAATTAAATTATTATAAAATTAAATTAAATTATTTTAAAACTAAATTAAATTATTTTAAATTTAAATTAAATTATTTTAAAATTAATTTAAATTATTTTAAAATAAATTAAATTATTTTTAAATTAAATTAAATTATTTTCAAATTTAATTAAATTATTTTCAAATTAAATTATATTATTTTAAAATTAAATTAAATTATTTTAAAACTAAATTAAATTATTTTAAAATTAAATTAAATTATTTTCAAATTAAATTAAAATATTTTAAAAATAAATTAAATTATTTTCAAATTAAATTAAATTATTTTCAAATTAAATTTAATTATTTTAAAATTATATTAAACTATTTTCAAATTAAATTAAATTATTTTAAAATTAAATAAAATTATTTTCAAATCAAATTAAATTATTTTCAAATTTTAATTAAATTATTTTCAAGTTATATTAAGTTATTTTCAAATTAAATTTAATTATTTTCAAATTAAATTAAATTATTTCAAAATTAAATTCAATTATTTTAAAATTAAATTAAATTATTTTCAAATTAAATTAAATTATTTTAAAATTAAATTGAATTATTTTCAAATTAAATTAAATTATTTTCAAATTAAATTAAATTATTTTCAAATTAAATTAAATTATTTTCAAATTAAATTCTTTTAAAATTAAATTAAATTATTTTGAAATCAAATTAAATTATTTTAAAATTAAATTAAATTAAATTATTTTCAAATTAAATTAAATTATTTTCAAATTAAATTATTTCAAAATTAAATTAAATTACTTTAAAATTAAATTAAATTAGTTTACAATTAAAATAAATTATTTTAAGATTAAATTAAATTATTATAAAATTAAATTAAATTATTTTAAAACATAATTAAATTATTTTAAATTTAAATTAAATTATTTTAAAATTAAATTGAATTATTTTAAAATTAAATTAAATTATTTTTAAATTAAATTAAATTATTTTCAAATTTAATTAAATTATTTTCAAATTAAATTATATTATTTTAAAATTAAATTAAATTATTTAAAACTAAATTAAATTATTTTCAAATCAAATTAAATTATTTTCAAATTTAATTAAATTATTTTCAAATTAAATTAAGTTATTTTCAAATTAAATTTAATTATTTTCAAATTAAATTAAATTATTTTAAAATTAAATTAAATTGTTTTCAAATTAAATTAAATTATTTTAAAATCAAATTAACATATTTTCAAATAAAATTAAATTATTTTCAAATTAAATTAAATGATTTTTAAATTAAATTAAATTATTTTCAAATTAAATTCTTTTAAAATTAAATTAAATTATTTTCAAATCAAATTAAATTATTTTAAAATTAAATTAAATTAAATTATTTTCAAATTAAATTAAATTATTTTCAAATAAAATTAAATTATTTTCAAATAAAATTCTTTTAAAATTAAATTAAATTGTTTTCAAATTAAATTAATTTATTTTGAAATTAAATTAAATTATTTTCAAATTAAATTATTTTAAAATTAAATTAGATTACTTTAAAATTAAATTAAATTAGTTTACAATTAAATTAAATTATTTTCAAATTAAATTAAATTATTATAAATATAAATTAAATTGTTTTAAAATTAAATTCAATTATTTAAAAATTAAATTAAATTATTTTCAAATTAAATTAAATTAATTTAAAATTAAATTAAATTATTTTCAAATTAAATTAAATTATTTTCAAATTAAATTAAATTATTTTCAAATTAAATTCTTTTAAAATTAAATTAAATTATTTTCAAATTAAAATAAATTATTTTCGAATTAAATTAAATTATTTTAAAACTAAATTAAATTATTTTAAAATTGAAATAAATTATTTTCAAATTAAATTCTTTTAAAATTAAATTAAATTATTTTCAAATCAAATTAAATTATTTTAAAATTAAATTAAATTAAATTATTTTCAAATTAAATTAAATTATTTTCAAATTAAATTAAATTATTTATAAATTAAATTCTTTTAAAATTAAATTAAATTATTTTCAAATTAAATTAAATTATTTTTAAATTAAATTAAATTATTTTCAAATTAATTAAAATTATTTTCAAATTAAATTAAATTATTTTCCAATTTAATTTAAATTATTTTAAAATTAAATTAAATTATTTTAAAATTAAATTAAATTATTTTCAAAATAAATTAAATTTCTTTCAAATTAAATTAAATTATTTTCAAATTAAAATAAATTATTTTCAAATTAAATTAAATTATTTTAAAACTAAATTAAATTATTTTAAAATTAAATTAAATTATTTTCAAACTAAATTAAATTATTACAAAATTAAATTAATTTATTTTAAAATTAAATTAAATTTTTTTTAAATTAAATTAAATTATTTTTAAATTAAATTAAAATATTTTCACATTAAATTAAATTATTTCAAATTAAATTATTTTAAAATTAAATTAAATTATTTTAAAATTTAATTAAATTATTTTCTAATTAAATTAAATTATTTTCAAATTGAATTTAATTATTTTAAAATTATATTAAATTATTTTCAAATTAAACTAAATTATTTTAAAATTAAATTTAATTATTTTCAAATTATTTTAAAATATTTTAAAAATAAATTAAATTATTTTCAAATTAAATTTAATTATTTTCAAATTAAATTTAAATATTTTAAAATTATATTAAATTATTTTCAAATTAAATTAAATTATTTTAAAATTAAATTAAATTATTTTCAAATTAAATTAAATTATTTTCAAATTTAATTAAATTATTTTCAAATTAAATTAAGTTATTTTCAAATTAAATTTAATTATTTTCAAATTAAATTAAATTATTTTAAAATTTAATTCAATTATTTTAAAATAAAATTAAATTATTTTCAAATTAAATTAAATTATTTTAAAATTAAATTAAATTATTTTCAAATTAAATTAAATTATTTTCAATTTAAATTAAATTATTTTCAAATTAAATTAAATTATTTTCAAATTAAATTCTTTTAAAATTAAATTAAATTATTTTCAAATCAAATTAAATTATTTTAAAATTAAATTAAATTAAATTATTTTCAAATTAAATTAAATTATTTTCAAATTAAATTAAATTATTTTCAAATAAAATTCTTTTAAAATTAAATTAAATTGTTTTCAAATTAAATTAAATTATTTTAAAATTAAATTAAATTATTTTAAAATTAAATTAAATTACTTTAAAATTAAATTAAATTAGTTTACAATTAAATTAAATTATTTTCAAATTAAATTAAATTATTATAAAAATAAATTAAATTATTTTAAAACTAAATTAAATTGTTTTAAATTTAAATTAAATTATTTTAAAACTAAATTAAATTATTTTAAAATTAAATTAAATTAAATTTTTTTCAATTTTAATTAAATTATTTTCAAATTAAATTATATTATTATAAAATTAAATTATATTATTTTAAAACTAAATTAATTTATTTTAAAATTAAATTTAATTATTTTCAAATTAAATTAAATTAAACTAAATTAAATTATTTTCAAACTAAATTAAATTATTTTTAAATTAAATTAAATAATTTTCAAATTAAATTAAATTATTTTTAAATAAAATTAAATTATTTTCAAATTAAATTAAATTATTTTCAAATTAAATTAAATTATTTTAAAATTAAATTAAATTATTTTAAAATTAAATTAAATTATTTTCAAAATAAATTAAATTTCTTTCAAATTAAATTAAATTATTTTCAAATTAAAATTAATTATTTTCAAATTAAATTAAATTATTTTAAAACTAAATTAAATTATTTTAAAATTGAATTAAATTATTTTCAAATTAAATTAAATTATTATAAAATTAAATTAAATTATTTTAAAATTAAATTTAATTATTTTTAAATTAAATTAAATTATTTTAAAATTAAATTAAATTATTTTAAAATTATTTTAAAATTAAATTAAAATATTTTCACATTAAATTAAATTATTTCAAATTAAATTATTTTAAAATTAAATTAAATTATATTAAAATTTAATTAAATTATTTTCAAATTAAATTTAATAATTTTCAAATTAAATTTAATTATTTTAAAATTATATTAAATTATTTTCAAATTAAACTAAATTGTTTTAAAATTAAATTAAATTATTTTCAAATTAAATTAAATTATTTTCAAATTTAATTAAATTATTTTCAAATTAAATTAAGTTATTTTCAAATTAAATTTAATTATTTTCAAATTAAATTAAATTATTTTAAAATTAAATTAAATTATTTTAAAATTTAATTAAATTATTTTCAAATTAAATTTAATTATTTTCAAATTAAATTTAATTATTTTAAAATTATATTAAATTATTTTCAAATTAAACTAAATGGTTTTAAAATTAAATTAAAATATTTTCACATTAAATTAAATTATTTCAAATTAAATTATTTTAAAATTAAATTAAATTATTTTAAAATTTAATTAAATTATTTTCAAATTAAATTTAATTTTTTTAAAATTATATTAAATTATTTTCAAATTAAACTAAATTATTTTAAAATTAAATTAAATTATTTTCAAATTAATTTAAAATATTTTAAAAATAAATTAAATTATTTTCAAATTAAATTAAATTATTTTCAAATTAAATTTAAATATTTTAAAATTATATTAAATTATTTTCTAATTAAATTAAATTATTTTAAAATTAAATTAAATTATTTTCAAATTAAATTAAATTATTTTCAAATTTAATTAAATTATTTTCAAATTGAATTAAGTTATTTTCAAAATAAATTTAATTATTTTCAAATTAAATTAAATTATTTTAAAATTTAATTCAATTATTTTAAAATTAAGTTAAATTATTTTCAAATTAAATTAAATTATTTTAAAATTAAATTAAATTATTTTCAAATTAAATTAAATTATTTTCAATTTAAATTAAATTATTTTCAAATTAAATTAAATTATTTTCAAATTAAATTCTTTTAAAATTAAATTAAATTATTTTCAAATCAAATTAAATTATTTTAAAATTAAATTAAATTAAATTATTTTCAAATTAAATTAAATTATTTTCAAATTAAATTAAATTATTTTCAAATAAAATTCTTTTAAAATTAAATTAAATTGTTTTCAAATTAAATTAAATTATTTTAAAATTAAATTAAATTATTTTAAAATTAAATTAAATTACTTTAAAATTAAATTAAATTTGTTTACAATTAAATTAAATTATTTTCAAATTAAATTAAATTATAAAAATAAATTAAATTATTTTAAAACTAAATTAAATTATTTTAAAATTAAATTAAATTAAATTTTTTTCAATTTTAATTAAATTATTTTCAAATTAAATTATATTATTTTAAAATTAAATTATATTATTTTAAAACTAAATTAAATTATTTTAAAATTAAATTTAATTATTTTCAAATTAAATTAAATTAAACTAAATTAAATTATTTTCAAACTAAATTAAATTATTTTAAAATTAAATTAAATTATTTTCAAATTAAATTAAATTATTTTTAAATAAAATTAAATTATTTTCAAATTAAATTAAATTATTTTCAAATTAAATTAAATTATTTTAAAATTAAATTAAATTATTTTAAAATTAAATTAAATTATTTTCAAAATAAATTAAATTTCTTTTAAATTAAATTAAATTATTTTCAAATTAAAATAAATTATTTTCAAATTAAATTAAATTATTTTAAAACTAAATTAAATTATTTTAAAATTGAATTAAATTATTTTCAAATTAAATTAAATTATTATAAAATTAAATTAAATTATTTTAAAATTAAATTAAATTATTTTTAAATTGAATTAAATTATTTTAAAATTAAATTAAATTATTTTAAAATTATTTTAAAATTAAATTGAAATATTTTCACATTAAATTAAATTATTTCAAATTAAATTATTTTAAAATTAAATTAAATTATTTTAAAATTTAATTAAATTATTTTCAAATTAAATTTAATTATTTTCAAATTAAATTTAATTATTTTAAAATTATATTAAATTATTTTCAAATTAAACTAAATTGTTTTAAAATTAAATTAAATTATTTTCAAATTAAATTAAATTATTTTCAAATTTAATTAAATTATTTTCAAATTAAATTAAGTTATTTTCAAATTAAATTTAATTATTTTCAAATTAAATTAAATTATTTTAAAATTAAATTCAATTATTTTAAAATTAAATTAAATTATTTTCAAATTAAATTAAATTATTTTAAAATTAAATTAAATTATTTTCAAATTAAATTAAATTATTTTCAAATTAAATTAAATTATTTTAAAATTAAATTAAATTGTTTTCAAATTAAATTATTTTAAAATTAAATTAAATTATTTTCAAATTAAATTAAATTATTTTCAAATTAAATTAAATTATTTTCAAATTAAATTATTTTAAAATAAAATGAAATTAGTTTACAATTAAATTAAATTAGTTTCAAATTAAATTAAATTATTATAAAATTAAATTAAGTTATTTTAAAACTAAATTAAATTATTTTAAATTTAAATTAAATTATTTTAAAATTAAATTAAATTATTTTTAAATTAAATTAATTTAAAATTTAATTAAATTATTTTCCAATTAAATTATATTATTTTAAAATTAAATTAAATTATTTTAAAATTAAATTAAATTATTTTCAAATTAAATTAAATTAAACTAAATTAAATTATTTTCAAACTAAATTAAATTATTTTAAAATTAAATTAAATTATTTTCAAATTAAATTAAATTATTTTCAATTTAAATTAAATTATTTTAAAATTAAATTAAATTATTTTCAAATTAAATTAAATTATTTTCATATTAAATTAAAATATTTTACAATTAAATTAAATTAATTCCAAATTAAATTAAAATATTTTAAAATTAAATTAAATTGTTTTAAAATAAAATTAAATTATTTTCAAAATAAATTAAATTTCTTTCAAATTAAATGAAATTATTTTTAAATTAAAATAAATTATTTTCAAATTAAATTTAATTATTTTAAAATTATGTTAAATTATTTTCAAATTAAATTAAATTATTTTAAAATTAAATTAAATTATTTTCAAATTAAATTAAATTATTTTTAAATTAAATTAAATTATTTTAAAATTAAATTAAATTATTTTAAAATTAATTTAAAGTATTTTAAAATTAAATTAAAATATTTTCACATTAAATTAAATTATTTAAAATTAAATTATTTTTAAATTAAATTAAATAATTTTAAAATTTAATTAAATTATTTTCAAATTAAATTAAATTATTTTCAAATTAAATTTAATTATTTTAAAATTATATTAAATTATTTTCAAATTAAATTAAATTATTTTAAAATTAAATTAAATTATTTTCAAATTAAATTAAATTATTTTCAAATTTAATTATTTTCAAATTAAATTAAGTTATTTTCAAATTAAATTTAATTATATTCAAATTAAATTAAATTATTTTCAAATTTAATTATATTATTTTAAAATTAAATTAAATTATTTTCAAATTAAATTAAATTATTTTCAAATTAAATTAAATTATTATAAAACTATATTAAATTATTTTAAAACTGAATTAAATCATTTAAAATTTAAATTAAATTATTTAAAAATTAAATTAAATTATTTTAAAATTAAATTAAATTATTTTTAAATTAAATTAAATTATTTTCAAATTTAATTAAATTATTTTCAATTTTAATAATATTATTTTAAAATTAAATTAAATTATTTTAAAACTAAATTAAATTATTTTAAAATTATATTAAATTATTTTCAAATTAAATTAAATTATTTTCAAAATGAATTAAATTATTTTCAAATTAAATTAAATTATTTTAAAATTATATTAAATTATTTTCAAATTAAATTAAATTATTTTAAAATTAAATTAAATTATTTTCAAAATAAATTAAATTTCTTTCAAAATAAATGAAATTATTTTTAAATTAAAATAAATTATTTTCAAATTAAATTAAATTATTTTAAAATTAAATTAAATTATTTTAAAACTAAATTAAATTATTTTAAAATTAAATTAAATTATTTTCAAATTAAATTAAATTATTATAAAATTAAATTAAATTATTTTAAAATTAAATTAAATTATTTTTAAATTAAATTAAATTATTTTAAAATTCTATTAAATTATTTTAAAATTAATTTAAAGTATTTTAAAATTAAATTAAAATATTTTCACATTAAATTAAATTATTTAAAATTAAATTATTTTAAAATTAAATTAAATAATTTTAAAATTTAATTAAATTATTTTCAAATTAAATTAAATTATTTTCAAATTAAATTTAATTATCTTAAAATTATATTAAATTATTTTCAAATTAAATTAAATTATTTTAAAATTAAATTAAATTATTTTCAAATTAAATTAAATTATTTTCAAATTTAATTATTTTCAAATTAAATTAAGTTATTTTCAAATTTAATTTAATTATATTCAAATTAAATTAAATTATTTTCAAATTTAATTATATCATTTTAAAATTAAATTAAATTATTTTCAAATTAAATTAAATTATTTTAAAATTAAATTAAATTAAATTATTTTCAAATTAAATTAAATTATTTTCAAATTAAATTAAATTATTATAAAATTATATTAAATTATTTTAAAACTGAATTAAATCATTTTAAATTTAAATTAAATTATTTTAAAATTAAATTAAATTATTTTAAAATTAAATTAAATTATTTTAAAATTAAATTAAATTATTTTAAAATTAAATTAAATTATTTTAAAATTAAATTAAATTATTTTCAAATTAAATTTAATTAAATAATTTTAAAATCAAATTAAATTATTTTAAAAGTAATTTAAAATATTTTCAAATAAAATTAAGTTATTTTCAAATTAAATTAAAATGTTTTCAAATTAAATTAAATTATTTTAAAATAAAATTAAATTATTTTCAAATTAAATTAAATTATATTAAAACTAAATTAAAATATTTTAAATATAAATTATTTTCAAATTAAATTAAATTATTTTCAAATTAAATTAAATTAGTTTCAAATTAAATTAAATTATTTTAAAAATAAATTTAATTATTTTAAAATTAAATAAATTATTTTCAAATTAAATTAAATTATTTTAAAATTAAATTAAATTATTTTCAAATTAAGTTAAATTAGTTTCAAATTAAATTAAATTATTTTAAAATTAAATTAAATTTTTTCCAAATTAAGTTAAATTAGTTTCAAATTAAATTAAATTATTTTCAAATTAAATTAAATTATTTTAAAATTAAATTAAATTATTTTCAAATTAAATTAAATTATTTTAAAATTAAATTAAATTATTTTCAAATTAAGTTAAATTAGTTTCAAATTAAATTAAATTATTTTCAAAATAAATTATACTAGTTTCAAATTAAATTAAATTATTTTAAAATTAAATTATTTTAAAACTAAATTAAATTATGAATAGGATGGTTGCGACAGTTACTACGTGGTAATCCATACTTACATTGAATTGAAAAATTCACTTTGTTTTTTACCACACTTATATACTTATATATTACACATATAAGTGTGGTAAAAAACAAAGTGAATTTTTCAATTCAATGTAAATTAAATTATTTTAAAATTAAATTAAATTATTTTCAAATTAAGTTAAGTTATTTTCAAATTAAATTAAATAATTTTAAAATTAAATGAAATTATTTTATTATTAAATTAAATTTTGTTCAAATTAAATTAAATTATTTTCAAATTGAATTAAATTATTTTCAAATTAAATTAAATTAAATTAAATTATTTTAAAATTTAATTAAATTATTTTAAAATTAAATTAAATTATTTTTAAATTAAATTAAATTATTTTTAAATTAATTTAAATTATTTAAAAATTAAATTAAATTATTTTCAAAGTAAATTAAATTATTTTCAAATTAAATTAAATTAGTTTCAAATTAAATTAAATTATTTTAAAATTAAATTTTTTTAAAATTAAATTAAATTATTTTAAAATTAAATAAATTATTTTCAAATTAAATTAAATTATTTTCAAAATAAATTATATTATTTTAAAATAAATTAAATTATTTTAATATTAAAGTAAATTATGTTTAAATTAAATTAAATTATTTTCAAATTGAATTAAATTATTTTCAAATTAAAATAAAATAAATTATTTTAAAATTAAATTAAAATATTTTAAAATTAAATTGAATTATTTTTAAATTAAATTAAATTATTTTAAAATTAAATCAAATAATTTTAAAATTAAATAAAATTATTTTCAAATTAAATTAAATTATTTTCAAATTAAATTAAATTATTTTCAGATTAAATTAAATTTTATTCAAATTAAATTAAATTATTTTCAAATTAAATTAAATTATTTTCAAATTAAATAAAATTATTTTAAAATAGAAATTAAATTACTTTCAAATTTAATTAAATTATTTTCAAATTAAATTAAATTATTTTAAAATTAAATTAAATTATTTTTAAATTAAATTAAATTATTTTTAAATTAAATTAAATTATTTTCAAATTAAATTAAATTATTTTCAAATTAAATTAAATTAATTTAAAATTAAATTAAATTATTTTCAAATTAAATTAAATTATTTTCAAATTATATTAAACTATTTTCAAATTAAATTAAATTATTTTCAAATTAAATTAAATTATTTTAAAATTAAATTAAATTATTTTCAAATTATATTAAATTATTTTCAAATTAAATAAATTATTTTCAAATTAAATAAAATTATTTTAATATTAAATTAAATTATGTTCAAATTAAATTAAATTATTTTCAAATTGAATTAAATTATTTTCAAATTAAATTAAATTATTTTCAAATAAAATTAAATTATTTTCAAATTAAATTAAATTATTTTCAAATTAAATTAAATTATTTTAAAATTAAATTAAATTATTTTAAAATTAAATTAAATTATTTTCAAAATAAATTAAATTTCTTTCAAATTAAATTAAATTATTTTCAAATTAAAATAAATTATTTTCAAATTAAATTAAATTATTCTAAAACTAAATTAAATTATTTTAAAATTGAATTAAATTATTTTCAAATTAAATTAAATTAGTTTCAAATTAAATTTAATTATTTTAAAACTAAAGTAAATTATTTTAAAATTAAATAAATTATTTTTAAATTAAATTAAATTATTTTCAAATTAAATTATTTTAAAATTAATTAAATTATTTTAATATTAAAGTAAATTATGTTTAAATTAAATTAAATTAATTTCGAATTGAATTAAATTATTTTCAAATTAAATTAAATTAAATTATTTTCAAATTAAATAAAATTATTTTAAAATAGAAATTAAATTACTTTCAAATTTAATTAAATTATTTTCAAATTAAATTAAGATATTTTAAAAATAAATTAAATTGTTTTCAAATTAAATTAGATTATTTTCAAATTAAATTTAATTATTTTAAACTTATATTAATTTATTTTCAAAATAAATTAAATTAATTTAAAATTAAATTAAATTATTTTTAAATTAAATTAAATTATTTTCAAATTTAATTAAATTATTTTCAAATTAAATTAAATTATTTTAAAATTAAATTCAATTATTCTAAAATTAAATTAAATTATTTTAAAATTAAATTAAATTATTTTAAAATTAAATTAAATTATTTTCAAATGAAATTCTTTTAAAATTAAATTATTTTCAAATAAAATTAAATTATTTTAAAATTAAATTAAATTAAATTATTTTCAAATTAAATTAAATTATTTTCAAATTAAATTAAATTATTTTCAAATAAAATTCTTTTAAAATTAAATTAAATTGTTTTCAAATTAAACTAAATTATTTTAAAATTAAATTAAATTATTTTCAAATAAAATTATTTTAAAATTAAATTAAATTACTTTAAAATTAAATTAATTTATTATAAATATAAATTAAATTATTTTAAAACTAAATTAAATTATTTTAAATTTAAATTAAATTATTTTAAAATTAAATTAAATTATTTTAAAATTAAATTAAATTATTTTTAAATTAAATTAAATTATTTTCAATTTTAATTAAATTATTTTCAAATTAAATTATATCATTTTAAAATTAAAATAAATTATTTTAAAACTAAATTAAATTATTTTTAAATTAAATTAAATTATTTTCAAATTAAATTAAATTAAACTAAATTAAATTATTTTCAAACTATATTAAATTATTTTAAAATTAAATTAAATTATTTTCAAATTAAATTAAATTATTTTAAAATTAAATTAAATTATTTTAAAATTAAATTAAATTATTTTTAAAATAAATTAAATTTCTTTCAAATTAAATTAAATTATTTTCAAATTAAAATAAATTATTTTCAAATTAAATTAAATTATTCTAAAACTAAATTAAATTATTTTAAAATTGAATTAAATTATTTTCAAATTAAATTCTTTTAAAATTAAATTAAATTATTTTCAAATCAAATTAAATTATTTTAAAATTAAATTAAATTAAATTATTTTCAAATTAAATTAAATTATTTTCAAATTAAATTAAATTATTTTCAAATAAAATTCTTTTAAAATTAAATTAAATTATTTTTAAATTAAATTAAATTATTTTTAAATTAAATTAAATTATTTTCAAATTAAATTAAATTATTTTCAAATTAAATTAATTTATTTTCAAACTAAATTAAATTATTTTAAAATTAAATTAAATTATTTTAAAATTAAATTAAATTCTTTTCAAAATAAATTCAATTTCTTTTAAATTAAATTAAATTATTTTCAAATTAAAATAAATTATTTTCAAATTAAATTAAATTATTTTAAAACTAAATTAAATTATTTTAAAATTAAATTAAATTATTTTCAAATTAAATTAAATTATTACAAAATTAAATTAAATTATTTTAAAATTAAATTAAATTATTTTAAAATTAAATTAAATTATTTTAAAATTAAATTAAATTATTTTAAAATTAATTTAAATTATTTTAAAATTAAATTAAAATATTTTCACATTAAATTAAATTATTTCAAATTAAAATATTTTAAAATTAAATTAAATTATTTTAAAATTTAATTAAATTATTTTCAAATTAAATTAAATTATTTTCAAATTAAATTTAATTATTTTAAAATTATATTAAATTATTTTCAAATTAAACTAAATTATTTTAAAATTAAATTAAATTATTTTCAAATTAAATTAAAATATTTTAAAAATAAATTAAATTATTTTCAAATTAAATTAAATTATTTTCAAATTAAATTTATTTATTTTAAAATTATATTAAATTATTTTCAAATTAAATTAAATTATTTTAAAATTAAAATAAATTATTTTCAAATTAAATTAAATTATTTTTAAATTTAATTAAATTATTTTCTAATTAAATTAAGTTATTTTCAAATTAAATTTAATTATTTTCAAATTAAATTAAATTATTTTAAAATTAAATTCAATTATTTTAAAATTAAATTAAATTATTTTCAAATTAAATTAAATTATTTTAAAATTAAATTAAATTATTTTCAAATTAAATTAAATTATTTTCAAATTAAATTAAATAATTTTCAAATTAAATTAAATTATTTTCAAATTAAATTCTTTTAAAATTAAATTAAATTATTTTCAAATGAAATTAAATTATTTTAAAATTAAATTATATTAAATTTTTTTCAAATTAAATTAAATTATTATCAAATTAAATTAAATTATTTTCAAATAAAATTCTTTTAAAATTAAATTAAATTGTTTTCAAATTAAATTAAATTATTTTAAAATTAAATTAAATTATTTTCAAATTAAATTATTTTAAAATTAAATTAAATTACTTTAAAATTAAATTAAATTAGTTTACAATTAAATTAAATTATTTTCAAATTAAATTAAATTATTATAAATATAAATTAAATTATTTTAAAACTAAATTAAATTATTTTAAATTTAAATTAAATTATTTTAAAATTAAATTAAATTAGTTTAAAATTAAATTAAATTATTTTTAAATTAAATTAAATTATTTTCAATTTTAATTAAATTATTTTCAAATTAAATTATATTATTTTAAAATTAAAATAAATTATTTTAAAACTAAATTAAATTATTTTAAAATTAAATTAAATTATTTTCAAATTAAATTAAATTATTTTAAAATTAAATTAAATTATTTTAAAATTAAATTAAATTATTTTCAAACTAAATTAAATTATTTTAAAATTAAATTAAATTATTTTCAAATTAAATTAAATTATTTTAAAATTAAATTAAATTATTTTAAAACTAAATTAAATTATTTTCAAACTAAATTAAATTATTTTAAAATTAAATTAAATTATTTTCAAATTAAATAAAATTAGTTTCAAATAAAATAAAATTATTTTCAAATTAAATTAAATTATTTTCAAATTAAATTAAATTATTTTAAAATTAAATTAAATTATTTTAAAATTAAATTAAATTATTTTCAAAATAAATTAAATTTCTTTCAAATTAAATTAAATTATTTTCAAATTAAAATAAATTATTTTCAAATTAAATTAAATTATTCTAAAACTAAATTAAATTATTTTAAAATTGAATTAAATTATTTTCAAATAAAATTCTTTTAAAATTAAATTAAATTGTTTTCAAATTAAATTAAATTATTTTAAAATTAAATTAAATTATTTTCAAATTAAATTATTTTAAAATTAAATTAAATTACTTTAAAATTAAATTAAATTAGTTTACAATTAAATTAAATTATTTTCAAATTAAATTAAATTATTATAAATATAAATTAAATTATTTTAAAACTAAATTAAATTATTTTAAATTTAAATTAAATTATTTTAAAATTAAATTAAATTAGTTTAAAATTAAATTAAATTATTTTTAAATTAAATTAAATTATTTTCAATTTTAATTAAATTATTTTCAAATTAAATTATATTATTTTAAAATTAAAATAAATTATTTTAAAACTAAATTAAATTATTTTAAAATTAAATTAAATTATTTTCAAATTAAATTAAATTATTTTAAAATTAAATTAAATTATTTTAAAATTAAAATAAATTATTTTAAAACTAAATTAAATTATTTTAAAATTAAATTAAATTATTTTCAAATTAAATTAAATTATTTTAAAATTAAATTAAATTATTTTAAAACTAAATTAAATTATTTTCAAACTAAATTAAATTATTTTAAAATTAAATTAAATTATTTTCAAATTAAATAAAATTAGTTTCAAATAAAATTAAATTATTTTCAAATTAAATTAAATTATTTTCAAATTAAATTAAATTATTTTAAAATTAAATTAAATTATTTTAAAATTAAATTAAATTATTTTCAAAATAAATTAAATTTCTTTCAAATTAAATTAAATTATTTTCAAATTAAAATAAATTATTTTCAAATTAAATTAAATTATTCTAAAACTAAATTAAATTATTTTAAAATTGAATTAAATTATTTTCAAATTAAATTCTTTTAAAATTAAATTAAATTATTTTCAAATCAAATTAAATTATTTTAAAATTAAATTAAATTAAATTATTTTCAAATTAAATCAAATTATTTTCAAACTAAAAAAAATTATTTTCAAATAAAATTCTTTTAAAATTAAATTAAATTAGTTTCAAATTAAATTAAATTATTTTCAAATTAAATTAAGTTATTTTCAAATTAAATTAAATTATTTTCAAATTAAATTAAATTATTTTCAAACTAAATTAAATTATTTTAAAATTAAATTAAATTATTTTAAAATTAAATTAAATTATTTTCAAAATAAATTCAATTTCTTTCAAATTAAATTAAATTATTTTCAAATTAAAATAAATTATTTTCAAATTAAATTAAATTATTTTAAAACTAAACTAAATTATTTTAAAATTAAAATAAATTATTTTCAAATTAAATTAAATTATTTTCAAATTAAATTAAATTATTTTAAAATTAAATTAAATTATTTTCAAATTAAATTATTTTAAAATTAAATTAAATTACTTTAAAATTAAATTAAATTAGTTTACAATTAAATTAAATTATTTTCAAATTAAATTAAATTATTATAAATATAAATTAAATTATTTTAAAACTAAATTAAATTATTTTAAATTTAAATTAAATTATTTTAAAATTAAATTAAATTATTTTAAAATTAAATTAAATTATTTTAAAATTAAATTAAATTATTTTTAAATTAAATTAAATTATTTTCAATTTTAATTAAATTATTTTCAAATTAAATTATATTATTTTAAAATTAAAATAAATTATTTTAAAACTAAATTAAATTATTTTAAAATTAAATTAAATTATTTTCAAATTAAATTAAATTAAACTAAATCAAATTATTTTCAAACTAAATTAAATTATTTTAAAATTAAATTAAATTATTTTCAAATTAAATAAAATTATTTTCAAATAAAATTAAATTATTTTCAAATTAAATTAAATTATTTACAAATTAAATTAAATTATTTTAAATTTAAATTAAATTATTTTAAAATTAAATTAAATTATTTTCAAAATAAATTAAATTTCTTTTAAATTAAATTAAATTATTTTCAAATTAAATTTAATTATTTTAAAATTATATTAAATTATTTTCAAATTAAACTAAATTATTTTAAAATTAAATTAAATTATTTTCAAATTAAATTTAAATATTTTAAAAATAAATTAAATTATTTTCAAATTAAATTAAATTATTTTCAAATTAAATTTATTTATTTTAAAATTATATTAAATTATTTTCAAATTAAATTAAATTATTTTAAAATTAAATTAAAGTATTTTCAAATTAAATTAAATTATTTTTAAATTTAATTAAATTATTTTCTAATTAAATTAAGTTATTTTCAAATTAAATTTAATTATTTTCAAATTAAATTAAATTATTTTAAAATTAAATTCAATTATTTTAAAATTCAATTAAATTATTTTCAAATTAAATTAAATTATTTTAAAATTAAATTAAATTATTTTCAAATTAAATTAAATTATTTTCAAATTAAATTAAATATATTTCAAATTAAATTAAATTATTTTCAAATTAAATTCTTTTAAAATTAAATTAAATTATTTTCAAATGAAATTAAATTATTTTAAAATTAAATTATATTAAATTATTTTCAAATTAAATTAAATTATTTTCAAATTAAATTAAATTATTTTCAAATAAAATTCTTTTAAAATTAAATTAAATTGTTTTCAAATTAAATTAAATTATTTTAAAATTAAATGAAATTATTTTCAAATTAAATTATTTTAAAATTAAATTAAAATACTTTAAAATTAAATTAAATTTGTTTACAATTAAATTAAATTATTTTCAAATTAAATTAAATTATTATAAATATAAATTAAATTATTTTCAAACTAAATTAAATTATTTTAAATTTAAATTAAATTATTTTAAAATTAAATTAAATTATTTTAAAATTAAATTAAATTATTTTTAAATTAAATTATTTTCAATTTTAATTAAATTATTTTCAAATTAAATTATATTATTTTAAAATTAAAATAAATTATTTTAAAACTAAATTAAATTATTTTAAAATTAAATTAAATTATTTTCAAATTAAATTAAATTAAACTAAAATAAATTATTTTCAAACTAAATTAAATTATTTTAAAATTAAATTAAATTATTTTCAAATTAAATAAAATTATTTTCAAATAAAATTAAATTATTTTCAAATTAAATTAAATTATTTTCAAATTAAATTAAATTATTTTAAAATTAAATTAAATTATTTTAAAATTAAATTAAATTATTTTCAAAATAAATTAAATTTCTTTCAAATTAAATTAAATTATTTTCAAATTAAAATAAATTATTTTCAAATTAAATTAAATTATTCTAAAACTAAATTAAATTATTTTAAAATTGAATTAAATTATTTTCAAATTAAATTCTTTTAAAATTAAATTAAATTATTTTCAAATCAAATTAAATTATTTTAAAATTAAATTAAATTATATTATTTTCAAATTAAATTAAATTATTTTCAAATTAAATTAAATTATTTTCAAATAAAATTCTTTTAAAATTAAATTAAATTATTTTCAAATTAAATTAAATTATTTTCAAATTAAATTAAGTTATTTTCAAATTAAATTAAATTATTTTCAAATTAAATTAAATTATTTTCAAACTAAATTAAATTATTTTAAAATTAAATTAAATTATTTTAAAATTAAATTAAATTATTTTCAAAATAAATTCAATTTCTTTCAAATTAAATTAAATTATTTTCAAATTAAAATAAATTATTTTCAAATTAAATTAAATTATTTTAAAACTAAACTAAATTATTTTAAAATTAAATTAAATTATTTTCAAATTAAATTAAATTATTTTCAAACTAAATTAAATTATTTTAAAATTAAATTAAATTATTTTAAAATTAAATTAAATTATTTTTAAAATAAATTCAATTTCTTTCAAATTAAATTAAATTATTTTCAAATTAAAATAAATTATTTTCAAATTAAATTAAATTATTTTAAAACTAAATTAAATTATTTTAAAATTAAATTATTTTCAAAATAAATTAAATTATTCCAAAATTAAATTAAATTATTTTAAAATTAAATTAAATTATTTTTAAATTAAATTATTTTAAAATTATTAAATTATTTTAAAATTAATTTAAATTATTTTAAAATTAAATTAAAATATTTTCACATTAAATTAAATTATTTCAAATTAAATTATTTTAAAATTAAATTAAATTATTTTAAAATTTAATTAAATTATTTTCAAATTAAATTAAATTATTTTCAAATTAAATTTAATTATTTTAAAATTATAATAAATTATTTTCAAATTAAACTAAATTATTTTAAAATTAAATTAAATTATTTACAAATTAAATTAAAATATTTTAAAAATAAATTAAATTATTTTCAAATTAAATTAAATTATTTTCAAATTAAATTTATTTATTTTAAAATTATATTAAATTATTTTCAAATTAAATTAAATTATTTTAAAATTAAATTAAATTATTTTCAAATTAAATTAAATTATTTTTAAATTTAATTAAATTATTTTCTAATTAAATTAAGTTATTTTCAAATTAAATTTAATTATTTTCAAATTAAATTAAATTATTTTAAAATTAAATTCAATTATTTTAAAATTAAATTAAATTATTTTCAAATTAAATTAAATTATTTTAAAATTAAATTAAATTATTTTCAAATTAAATTAAATTATTTTCAAATTAAATTAAATTATTTTCAAATTAAATTTAATTATTTTCAAATTAAATTCTTTTAAAATTAAATTAAATTATTTTCAAATGAAATTAAATTATTTTAAAATTAAATTAAATTAAATTATTTTCAAATTAAATTAAATTATTTTCAAATTAAATTAAATTATTTTCAAATAAAATTATTTCAAAATTAAATTAAATTGTTTTCAAATTAAATTAAATTATTTTAAAATTAAATTAAATTATTTTCAAATTAAATTATTTTAAAATTAAATTAAATTACTTTAAAATTAAATTAAATTAGTTTACAATTAAATTAAATTATTTTCAAACTAAATTAAATTATTATAAATATAAATTAAATTATTTTAAAACTAAATTAAATTATTTTAAATTTAAATTAAATTATTTTAAAATTAAATTAAATTAATTTAAAATTAAATTAAATTATTTTTAAATTAAATTAAATTATTTTCAATTTTAATTAAATTATTTTCAAATTAAATTATATTATTTTAAAATTAAAATAAATTATTTTAAAACTAAATTAAATTATTTTAAAATTAAATTAAATTATTTTAAAATTAAATTAAATTATTTTCAAATTAAATTAAATTATTTTCAAATAACATTAAATTAGTTTCAAATTAAATTAAATTATTTTAAAATTAAATTAAATTATTTTAAAATTAAATTAAATAATTTTAAAAGTAAATTAAATTATTTTCAAAATAAATTAAATTTCTTTCAAAATAAATTAAATTATTTTCAAATTAAAATAAATTATTTTCAAATTAAATTAAATTATTTTAAAACTAAATTTAATTATTTTAAAATTGAATTAAATTATTTTAAAATTAAATTAAATTATTATAAAATTAAATTAAATTATTTTAAAATTAAATTAAATTATTTTTAAATTAAATTAAATTATTTTAAAATTAAATTAAATTATTTTAAAATTATTTTAAAATTATTTTAAAATTAAATTAAAATATTTTCACATTAAATTAAATTATTTCAAATTAAATTATTTTAAAATTAAATTAAATTATTTTAAAATTTAATTAAATTATTTTCAAATTAAATTTAATTATTTTCAAATTAAATTTAATTATTTTAAAATTGTATTAAATTATTTTCAAATTAAACTAAATTGTTTTAAAATTAAATTAAATTATTTTCAAATTAAAATAAAATATTTTAAAAATAAATTAAATTATTTTCAAATTAAATTAAATTATTTTCAAATTAAATTTAATTATTTTAAAATAATATTAAATTATTTTCAAATTAAATTAAATTGTTTTAAAATTAAATTAAATTATTTTCAAATTAAATTAAATTATTTTCAAATTTAATTAAATTATTTTTAAATTAAATTAAATTATTTTCAAATTAAATTAAATTATTTTCAAATTAAATTAAATTATTTTAAAATTAAATTCAATTATTTTAAAATTAAATTAAATTATTTTCAAATTAAATTAAATTATTTTCAAATTAAATTAAATTATTTTTGAATTAAATTATTTTAAAATTAAATTAAATTAGTTTACAATTAAATTAAATTAGTTTCAACTTAAATTAAATTATTATAAAATTAAATTAAGTTATTTTAAAACTAAATTAAATTATTTTAAATTTAAATTAAATTATTTTAAAATTAATTTAAATTATTTTAAAATTAAATTAAAATATTTTTACATTAAATTAATTTATTTCAAATTAAATTATTTTAAAATTAAATTAAATTATTTTAAAATTTAATTAAATTATTTTCAAATTAAATTAAATTATTTTCAAATTAAATTTAATTATTTTAAAATTATATTAAATTATTTTCAAATTAAACTAAATTATTTTAAAATTAAATTAAATTATTTTCAAATTAAATTAAAATATTTTAAAAATAAATTAAATTTTTTTCAAATTAAATTAAATTATTTTCAAATTATATTTATTTATTTTAAAATTTTATTAAATTATTTTCAAAGTAAATTAAATTATTTTAAAATTAAATTAAATTATTTTCAAATTAAATTAAATTATTTTTAAATTTAATTGAATTATTTTCTAATTAAATTAAGTTATTTTCAAATTGAATTTAATTATTTTCACTTAAATTAAATTATTTTAAAATTAAATTCAATTATTTTAAAATTAAATTAAATTATTTTCAAATTAAATTAAATTATTTTAAAATTAAATTAAATTCTTTTCAAATTAAATTAAATTATTTTCAAATTAAATTAAATTATTTTCAAATTAAGTTAAATTATTTTAAAATTAAAATAAATTATTTTTAAATTAAATTATTTTAAAATTAAATTAAATTAGTTTACAATTAAATTAAATTAGTTTCAACTTAAATTAAATTATTATAAAATTAAATTAAGTTATTTTAAAACTAAATTAAATTATTTTAAATTTAAATTAAATTATTTTAAAATTAACTTAAATTATTTTAAAATTAAATTAAAATATTTTCACATTAAATTAAATTATTTTAAATTAAATTATTTTAAAATTAAATTAAATTATTTTAAAATTTAATTAAATTATTTTCAAATTAAATTAAATTATTTTCAAATTAAATTTAATTATTTTAAAATTATATTAAATTATTTTCAAATTAAATTAAATTATTTTAAAATTAAATTAAATTATTTTCAAATTAAATTAAATTATTTTCAAATTAAATTAAATTATTTTCAAATTAAATTAAATTATTTTCAAATTAAATTCTTTTAAAATTAAATTAAATTATTTTCAAATGAAATTAAATTATTTTAAAATTAAATTAAATTATTTTCAAATTAAATTAAATTATTTTCAAATTAAATTAAATTATTTTCAAATAAAATTCTTTTAAAATTAAATTAAATTGTTTTCAAATTCAATTATTTTAAAATTAAATTAAAATACTATAAAATTAAATTAAATTAGTTTACAATTAAATTAAATTATTTTCAAATTAAATTAAATTATTATAAATATAAATTAAATTATTTTAAAACTAAATTAAATTATTTTAAGTTTTAATAAAATTATTTTAAAATTATATTAAATTATTTTAAAATTAAATTAAATTATTTTTAAATTAAAATAAATTATTTTCAATTTTAATTAAATTATTTTCAAATTAAATTATATTATTTTAAAATTAAATTAAATTATTTTAAAAATAAATTAAATTATTTTAAAATTAAATTAAATTATTTTCAAATTAAATTAAATTAAACTAAATTAAATTATTTTCAAACTAACTTAAATTATTTTAAAATTAAATTAAATTATTTTCAAATTAAATTAAATTATTTTAAAACTAAATTAAATTATTTCAAAATTGAATTAAATTATTTTAAAATTAAATTAAATTATTATAAAATTAAATTAAATTATTTTAAAATTAAAATAAATTAAATTATTTTAAAATTAAAATAAATTATTTCTAAATTAAATTAAATTATTTTAAAATTAAATTAAATTATTTTAAAATTATTTTAAAATTAAACTTAAAATATTTTCACATTAAATTAAATTATTTCAAATTAAATTATTTTAAAATTAAATTAAATTATTTTAAAATTTAATTAAATTATTTTCAAATAAAATTTAATTATTTTCAAATTAAATTTAATTATATTAAAATTATATTAAATTATTTTTAAATTAAACTAAATTGTTTTAAAATTAAATTAAATTATTTTCAAATTAAATTAAAATATTTTAAAAATAAATTAAATTATTTTCAAATTAAATTAAATTATTTTCAAATTAAATTTAATTATTTTAAAATTATATTAAATTATTTTCAAATTAAATTAAATTGTTTTAAAATTAAATTAAATTATTTTCAAATTAAATTAAATTATTTTCAAATTTAATTAAATTATTTTCAATTTAAATTAAGTTATTTTCAAATTAAATTTAATTATTTTCAAATTAAATTAAATTATTTTAAAATTAAATTCAATTATTTTAAAATTAAATTAAATTATTTTCAAATTAAATTAAATTATTTTCAAATTAAATTAAATTATTTTCAAATTAAATTAAATTATTTTCAAATTAAATTAAATTATTTTCAAATTAAATTAAATTATTTTCAAATTAAATTAAATTATTTTCAAATTAAATTCTTTTAAAATTAAATTAAATTATTTTCAAATAAAATTAAATTATTTTAAAATTAAATTAAATTATTTTTAAATTAAATTATTTTAAAATTAAATTAAATTAGTTTACAATTAAATTAAATTAGTTTCAACTTAAATTAAATTATTATGAAATTAAATTAAGGTATTTTAAAATTAAATTAAATTATTTTAAATTTAAATTATATTATTTTAAAATTAAATTAAATTATTTTAAAATTAAATAAATTATTTTCAAATTAAATTAAATTATTTTCAAATTAAATTAAATTATTTTCAAATTAAATTAAATTAGTTTCAAATTAAATTTAATTATTTTAAAATTAAATTAAATTATTTTCAAATTAAGTTAAATTAGTTTCAAATTAAATTAAATTATTTTCAAATTAAATTAAATTACTTTCAAATTAAATTAAATTATTTTCAAATTAAATTAAATTATTTTTAAATTAAATTAAATTATTTTCAAATTAAGTTAAATTAGTTTCAAATTAAATTAAATTATTTTAAAATTAAATTAAATTATTTTCAAATTAAGTTAAATTAGTTTCAAATTAAATTAAATTATTTTCAAATTAAATTAAATTATTTTAAAATTAAATTAAATTATTTTCAAATTAAATTAAATTATTTTAAAATTAAATTAAATTATTTTAAAATTAAGTTAAATTAGTTTCAAATTAAATTAAATTATTTTCAAATTAAATTAAACTAGTTTTAAATTAAATTAAATTATTTTAAAATTAAATTATTTTAAAACTAAATTAAATTATTTTAAAATTAAATTAAATTATTTTCAACTTAAGTTAAGTTATTTTCAAATTAAATTAAATTATTTTAAAATTAAATGAAATTATTTTAATATTAAATTAAATTTTGTTCAAATTAAATTAAATTATTTTCAAATTGAATTAAATTATTTTTAAATTAAATTAAATTAAATTATTTTAAAATTAAATTAAATTGATTTAAAATTAAATTAAATTATTTTTAAATTAAATTAAATTAAATTATTTTAAAATTAAATTAAATTATTTTAAAATTAAATTAAATTATTTTCAAATTAAATTAAATTAGTTTCAAATTAAATTAAATTATTTTAAAATTAAATTATTTTAAAATTAAATTAAATTATTTTAAAATTAAATAAATTATTTTCAAATTAAATTAAATTATTTTCAAAATAAATTATATTATTTTAAAATAAATTAAATTATTTTAATATTAAAGTAAATTATGTTTAAATTAAATTAAATTATTTTCAAATTGAATTAAATTATTTTCAAATTAAAATAAAATAAATTATTTTCAAATTAAATTAAAATATTTTAAAATTAAATTGAATTATTTTTAAATTAAATTTAATTATTTTCAAATTAAATCAAATTATTTTAAAATTAAATTAAATTATTTTCAAATTAAATTAAATTATTTTCAAATTAAATTAAATTATTTTCAAATTAAATTAAATTATTTTAAAATAGAAATTAAATTACTTTCAAATTTAATTAAATTATTTTCAAATTAAATTAAATTATTTTAAAATAAAATAAAATTATTTTTAAATTAAATTAAATTATTTTTAAATTAAATTAAATTATTTTCAAATTAAATTAAAGTATTTTCAAATTAAATTAAATTATTTTAAAATAGAAATTAAATTACTTTCAAATTTAATTAAATTATTTTCAAATTAAATTAAATTATTTTAAAATTAAATTTAATTATTTTTAAATTAAATTAAATTATTTTTAAATTAAATTAAATTATTTTCAAAAAAAATTAAATTATTTTCAAATTAAATTAAATTATTTTAAAATTAAATTAAATGATTTACAAATTAAATTAAATTATATTAAAATTAAATTAAATTATTTTAAAATTAAATTAAATTTTTTTCAAATTAAATTTAATTTTTTTGAAATTATATTAAACTATTTTCAAATTAAATAAAATTATTTTAAAATTAAATTAAATTATTTTCAAATTAAATTAACTTATTTTAAAACTAAATTAAATTATTTAAAAAAAAATTAATTTATTTTCAAATTAAATTAATTTATTTTCAAATTAAATTAAATTAATTTAAAATTAAATTAAATTATTTTCAAATTAAATTAAATTATTTTCAAATTATATTAAACTATTTTCAAATTAAATTAAAATGTTTTCAAATTAAATTAAATTATTTTAAAATTAAATTAAATTATTTTCAAATTATATTAAATTATTTTCAAATTAAATAAATTATTTTCAAATTAAATAAAATTATTTTAATATTAAATTAAATTATGTTCAAATTAAATTAAATTATTTTCAAATTGAATTAAATTATTTTCAAATTAAATTAAATTAAATTATTTTAAAATTAAATTAAATTATTTTTAAATAAAATTAAATTATTTTAAAATTAAAATAAATTATTTTAAAATTAAATTAAATTATTTTCAAATTTAATTAAATTATTTTCAAATTGAATTAAATTAGTTTCAAATTAAATTAAATTATTTTAAAACTGAATTTAATTATTTTAAAATTAAATAAATTATTTTCAAATTAAATTAAATTATTTTCAAATTAAATTATTTTAAAATAAATTAAATTATTTTAATATTAAAGTAAATTATGTTTAAATTAAATTAAATTATTTTCAAATTGAATTAAATTATTTTCAAATTAAATTAAATTAAATTATTTTAAAATTAAATTAAAATATTTTAAAATTAAATTGAATTATTTCTAAATTTAATTAAATTATTTTCAAATTAAATTAAAATATTTTAAAAATAAATTAAATTATTTTCAAATTAAATTAGATTATTTTCAAATTAAATATAATTATTTTAAACTTATATTAAATTATTTTCAAATTAAATTAAATTATTTTAAAATTAAATTAAATTATTTTCAAATTAAATTAAATTATTTTCAAATTTAATTAAATTATTTTCAAATTAAATTAAGTTATTTTCAAATTAAATTTAATTATTTTCAAATTAAATTAAATTATTTTCAAATTAAATTCTTTTAAAATTAAATTCAATTATTTTCAAATAAAATTAAATTATTTTAAAATAAAATTAAATTAAATTATTTTCAAATTAAATTAAATTATTTTCAAATTAAATTAAATTATTTTCAAATTAAATTCTTTTAAAATTAAATTAAATTGTTTTCAAATTAAATTAAATTATTTTAAAATTTAATTAAATTATTTTCAAATTAAATTATTTTAAAATTAAATTAAATTACTTTAAAATTAAATTAAATTAGTTTACAATTAAATTAAATTATTTTCAAATTAAATTAATTTATTATAAATATAAATTAAATTATTTTAAAACTAAATTAAATTATTTTAAATTTAAATTAAATTATTTTAAAATTAAATTAAATTATTTTAAAATTAAATTAAATTATTTTTAAATTAAATTAAATTATTTTAAAATTAAATTAAATTATTTTAAAATTAATTTAAATTATTTTTAAATTTAATTAAATTATTTTAAAATTAAATTAAATTATTTTTAAATTAAATTAAGTTATTTTAAAATTAAATTAAATTATTTTCAAATTAAATTAAATTATTTTAAAATTAATTTAAATTATTTTTAAATTAAATTAAATTATTTTTAAATTAAATTAAATTATTTTAAAATTAAATTAAATTATTTTAAAATTAAATTAAATTATTTTAAAATTAATTTAAATTATTTTAAAATTAAATTAAATTATTTTAAAATTAAATTAAATTATTTTTAAATTAAATTAAATTATTTTTAAATTAAATTAAATTATTTTAAAATTAAATTAAATTATTTTAAAATTAATTTAAATTATTTTTAAATTTAATTAAATTATTTTAAAATTAAATTAAATTATTTTTAAATTAAATTAAATTATTTTAAAATTAAATTAAATTATTTTTAAATTAAATTAAATTATTTTAAAATTAAATTAAATTATTTTAAATTTAAATTAAATTATTTTAAAATTAAATTAAATTATTTTAAAATTAAATTAAATTATTTTTAAATTAAATTAAGTTATTTTAAAATTAAATTTAATTATTTTCAAATTAAATTAAATTATTTTAAAATAAATTAAATTATTTTCAAATTAATTTAAATTATTTTCAAATTAAATTTAATTATTTTCAAATTAAATTCTTTTAAAATTAAATTAAATTATTTTCAAATTAAATTAAAATATTTTAAAATTAAATTAAATTATTTTCAAATTAAATTATTTCAAAATTAAATTAAATTAGTTTACAATTAAATTAAATTAGTTTCAACTTAAATTAGATTATTATAAAATTAAATTGTTATTTTAAAACTAAATTAAATTATTTTAAATTTAAATTAAATTATTTTAATATTAAATTAAATTATTTTAAAATTAAATTAAATTATTTTTAAATTAAATTAATTTAAAATTTAATTAAATTATTTTCCAATTAAAAGTATATTATTTTAAAATAAAATTAAATTATTTTAAAATTAAATTAAATTATTTTCAAATTAAATTAAATTAAACTAAATTAAATTATTTTCAAACTAAATGAAAATATTTTAAAATTAAATTAAATTATTTTCAAATTAAATTAAATTATTTTCAAATTAAATTAAATTATTTTAAAATTAAATTAAAATATTTTACAATTAAATTAAATTAATTCCAAATTAAATTAAAATATTTTAAAATTAAATTAAATTATTTTAAAATTAAATTAAATTATTTTCAAATTAAATTAAATTAGTTTCAAATTAAATTAAATTATTTTAAAATTAAATTATTTTAAAATCAAGTTAAATTATTTTAAAATTAAATAAATTATTTTCAAATTTAATTAAATTATTTTCAAATTAAATTAAATTATTTTCAAATTAAATTAAATTATTTTCAAATTAAATTAAATTATTTTCAAATAAAATTCTTTTAAAATTAAATTAAATTGTTTTTAAATTAAATTAAATTATTTTAAAATTTAATTAAATTATTTTCAAATTAAATTATTTTAAAATTAAATTAAATTACTTTAAAATTAAATTAAATTAGTTTACAATTAAATTAAATTATTTTCAAATTAAATTAATTTATTATAAATATAAATTAATATATTTTAAAACTGAATTAAATTATTTTAAATTTAAATTAAATTATTTTAAAATTAAATTAAATTATTTTAAAATTAAATTAAATTATTTTTAAATTAAATTAAATTATTTTAAAATTAAATTAATTTATTTTAAAATTAATTTAAATTATTTTTAAATTTAATTAAATTATTTTAAAATTAAATTAAATTATTTTTAAATTAAATTAAGTTATTTTAAAATTAATTTAAATTATTTTTAAATTAAATTAAATTATTTTTAAATTAAATTAAATAATTTTAAAATTAAATTAAATTATTTTAAAATTAAATTAAATTATTTTAAAATTAATTTAAATTATTTTAAAATTAAATTAAATTATTTTAAAATTAAATTAAATTATTTTTAAATTAAATTAAATTATTTTTAAATTAAATTAAATTATTTTAAAATTAAATTAAATTATTTTAAAAATAATTTAAATTATTTTTAAATTTAATTAAATTATTTTAAAATTAAATTAAATTATTTTTAAATTAAATTAAATTATTTTAAAATTAAATTAAATTATTTTTAAATTAAATTAAATTATTTTAAAATTAAATTAAATTATTTTAAATTTAAATTAAATTATTTTAAAATTAAATTAAATTATTTTAAAATTAAATTAAATTATTTTTAAATTAAATTAAGTTATTTTAAAATTAAATTTAATTATTTTCAAATTAAATTAAATTATTTTAAAATTAAATTAAATTATTTTCAAATTAATTTAAATTATTTTCAAATTAAATTTAATTATTTTCAAATTAAATTCTTTTAAAATTAAATTAAATTATTTTCAAATTAAATTAAATTATTTTAAAATTAAATTAAATTATTTTCAAATTAAATTATTTTAAAATTAAATTAAATTAGTTTACAATTAAATTAAATTAGTTTCAACTTAAATTAAATTATTATAAAATTAAATTAAGTTATTTTAAAACTAAATTAAATTATTTTAAATTTAAATTAAATTATTTTAATATTAAATTAAATTATTTTAAAATTAAATTAAATTATTTTAAAATTTAATTAAATTATTTTCCAATTAAAAGTATATTATTTTAAAATAAAATTAAATTATTTTAAAATTAAATTAAATTATTTTCAAATTAAATTAAATTAAATTAAACTAAAGTAAATTATTTTCAAACTAAATGAAAATATTTTAAAATTAAATTAAATTATTTTCAAATTAAATTAAATTATTTTCAAATTAAATTAAATTATTTTAAAATTAAATTAAAATATTTTACAATTAAATTAAATTAATTCCAAATTAAATTAAAATATTTTAAAATTAAATTAAGTTATTTTAAAATTAAATTAAATTATTTTCAAAATAAATTAAATTTCTTTCAAATTAAATTAAATTATTTTCAAATTAAATTATTTTAAAATAAATTAAATTATTTTAATATTAAAGTAAATTATGTTTAAATTAAATTAAATTATTTTCAAATTGAATTAAATTATTTTCAAATTAAATTAAATTAAATTATTTTAAAATTAAATTAAAATATTTTAAAATTAAATTGAATTATTTTTAAATTTAATTAAATTATTTTCAAATTAAATTAAAATATTTTAAAAATAAATTAAATTATTTTCAAATTAAATTAGATTATTTTCAAATTAAATTTATTTATTTTAAACTTATATTAAATTATTTTCAAATTAAATTAAATTATTTTAAAATTAAATTAAATTATTTTCAAATTAAATTAAATTATTTTCAAATTTAATTAAATTATTTTCAAATTAAATTAAATTATTTTTAAATTAAATTTAATTATTTTCAAATTAAATTAAATTATTTTAAAATTAAATTCAATTTTTTAAAATTAAATTAAATTATTTTCAAATTAAATTAAATTATTTTAAAATTAAATTAAATTATTTTCAAATTAAATTAAATTATTTTCAAATTAAATTAAATTATTTTCAAATTAAATTAAATTATTTTAAAATTAAATTCAATTTTTTAAAATTAAATTAAATTATTTTCAAATTAAATTAAATTATTTTAAAATTAAATTAAATTATTTTCAAATTAAATTAAATTATTTTCAAATTAAATTAAATTATTTTCAAATTAAATTAAATTCTTTTAAAATTAAATTAAATTATTTTCAAATAAAATTAAATTATTTTAAAATAAAATTAAATTAAATTATTTTCAAATTAAATTAAATTATTTTCAAATTAAATTAAATTATTTTAAAATAAAATTCTTTTAAAATTAAATTAAATTGTTTTCAAATTAAATTAAATTATTTTAAAATTTAATTAAATTTTTTTCAAATTAAATTATTTTAAAATAAAATTAAATTATTTTAAATTTAAATTAAATTATTTTAAAATTAAATTAAATTATTTTAAAATTAAATTAAATTATTTTTAAATTAAATTAAATTATTTTAAAATTAAATTAAATTATTTTAAAATTAATTTAAATTATTTTTAAATTTAATTAAATTATTTTCTAATTAAATTAAGTTATTTTAAAATTAAATTTAATTATTTTCAAATTAAATTAAATTATTTTAAAATTAAATTAAATTATTTTCAAATTAATTTAAATTATTTTCAAATTAAATTTAATTATTTTCAAATTAAATTCTTTTAAAATTAAATTAAATTATTTTCAAATTAAATTAAATTATTTTAAAATTAAATTAAATTATTTTCAAATTAAATTATTTTAAAATTAAATTAAATTAGTTTACAATTAAATTAAATTAGTTTCAACTTAAATTAAATTATTATATATATATATATATATAATCAGTAACCTTGTGTACCCTAAGGTGTAAGGTGTTACATTTCATATCCTAATTCCTACATTTAATCTTTACAATACATTATATACACTTTACAATACATTTCTTTCGCTATATATGAACTTTTTCCACTCCCGTTTTCCTTTTGCCATTTTTGATGCTTGAACCATTGTGAGTCCTCTGTCCTCTACTATTTTCTCTATGTTACGATTCCATGTTGTCTTTGGTCTTCCTCTACTTTTCTTTTTTTGACCTTTAGCTTCCCATATTCTCTTGACTGGTCTTTTGTCCTCCATTCGCTTGAGGTGTCCATACCATCTCAGTTGGCAGTTCTCGATTCGCTTTGCTACTGGTTGCACATTTAACTGTTCTCTGATGGTGTCATTTCTTATGCGATCTCGCCTTGTGACTCCTAACACTCTTCTTAGGTATTTCATCTCTATACTTTGGATCTTGCTCTTTAGTCTCTTCGTTAATACCCAGCTTTCGCAGCCAAATGTTAGTATAGGTACGAATACAGCTCTGTATATACTCATTTTTGCTTTTAGCGAAATTTCTTTCTTTCCCAAGAAACTATTTCTGAGGCTGTGGTACACCCTTGCTGAACTCTCTATTCTGTCATTAATTTCTATTTCATGGTGTCCCTTGCTATCTAGACGTACTCCCAAATATTTAAAGGTGTCAACCTGTTCTAATACCTTTCCATTTAGCTCAATGTTTACTTTTGTATCTGGTTTCCCACTAACCATGATTTTTGTTTTCTCTTCGTTTATCCTGAGGTTCTTCTCTGCTAATTTCTCGTTCCATATCTCCAAGTTTCTCCTCAGTTCAACTTCATTTCTCGCGAATATAACAAGGTCGTCGGCAAACGCACATTCCCTTATACGGATTGGTTCTAGGTTTCTATACCCCACACTAAATGAAGACGTTCTTTTCCTCGTTTCTTTCATTACTTCGTCCATAACTAGGTTGAATAAAGTTGGACTCAAAACGCCTCCTTGCCGTACACCCTCGTTTACCGTAAACTCGCGTGATTGCATGTTGTCTGTTCTAACAATATTTCTACTATTTTTGTACATGCCCATTATTGCTCTTATTAGTTTTAGGTTAATTTTCCTTTTGATCAGGGTTTCTTCTATAATTGATCTTGATATTCTGTCGAATGCCTTTTCCAGGTCAAGGAATGCTTGATATATTTCATCCTCTGTATTGCTTATTCGTTCCATCATCTGTTTAATCGTAAATATATGATCCTGTATACTTCTGCCTTTCCTGAAACCACTCTGTGACTCTTCTAGCTGTGGCTCTAGTTCCCTACTCAGTTTTGTTTCTAATATTCTCTCGTACACTTTCGATGCTATGCTTAGCAGGGTGATTCCTCGGTAGTTGTTACAGTCTCTTCTGTCCCCTTTCTTATATATTGGCACAATGACCCCTATCTCCCAGTCTTTTGGTACTCTGCCTCCGTCCCAAGCCATATGGCATATTTTTGATAATAACTGATCTCCTTTTTCGCCCATATTTTTCAGCATTTCTCCTGTTATATTATCATGCCCAGCAGCCTTACCTCTTTTGAGTCTATTTATGGCATTCTTAACCTCTTCTAATTGTATGTGCTCTCTTTGTTGTTCTGTTTCTTCTATGACAACATAGGTTCTTTCGGTTCTGTCCACAATACTTTCTTTGTTCAGCAGATTTTCAAAGTATCTTCTCCATCTTTCTATTATGTCTTCTTCCTCCGTTAATATTGCTTCATGTTCATCCTTAATTTGCTTAATTACTTCATTCTTCTTCCCAGATCTTATGTTTTTCAGAGTTTTGTAAAATAGCTTTTGGTTTGTATGGAAGTCAGCTTCAATTTTTCGTCCAAACTCTTCCCAGGTTTCTCTTTTTGCTTCTAATACTATCTCTTTGACTGTGTCTCTCTGTCTTTTATAATCTTGGTAAGTGGTATTATCTCCTTTACGTAGATATATTTTCCATTTCTCTTTCTTTAGTTTAACTTCCTTTTTAACATTGTCGTTCCACCAAGCCGTTTGCTTTTTGTTTCTATTTATTTTCGTGGTTCCACATGTTTCTTTTGCTGCGCTAATTAGGGTGTTTCTGAATGTTTCCCATGCTTCCTCCACATTACAATATTTATTAGTTCTTGTCTCATCTAACATTTCCTCAACTTTCTTTGCATAATTGTTCGCCACTTCTTTTATCAATAGTCTGTAGTTTTTTATAGTCTCCTTACTATTGTTGTTTCGCAGTTCTATTTTGTTCTTATTATTTCCCGCTCTCTGGCAGCTTATTGTCGTTTTCGCTTTTAGTAGATAATGATCACTATTCATCTCGGATCCTCTTATAACTCTAACATCCCTTATTTCCCGCCTAGAGTTCCTATTTATGAGTACATAGTCTATTATGGATTTTTCCCCTCTGCTTGGGACCTCTCTTGTGTATTTATGGGCGTCTTTGTGTTTAAAGAATGAGTTCATTACTAATAGGTTATTTTGTACACAGAAATCAATAATTCTGTGTCCATTGTTGTTTCTCGTTTTTTCTCCAAACTGTCCTATTACATCACTTGTCCTTTCATCTTTTATGCCGACTCTACCGTTTAAGTCTCCTAGCATCACAATTTTTCCGTTGCAATTCTCCACTATTTCTGATGCTTCTTCCCAAAATTTGTCTTTAGTTTCTGCTTTATCGTTATTATTTGGGCCATACAGAATTACCAGATGTAATCTGCTGTTTCTTTCTATTTCTAATTCAATTTTCATTATTCTTCCAGATATGCATTCCCATTTTTTTAAGTATTTTATTACATTTTTGTGTATTATACACCCAACTCCTCGTTTTGCTCTATCTGCATACGTGACGCCGCTTAGGATCATCATATGACCTTCCTCTAGCTCTGTGACCTTTTTTCCTTTATCTTTAGTTTCTGTAATTGCTAAGATGTTTATATCTCTTTCTTTAAATTCCTCAATTAGTTCTTTTTCTTTTCCATTTAGTCCTCTAATGTTCCATGTTGCCAAATTTATTCCTCGTAAACCATTTACATGCCGTGTCGTTGCCGTATTTCCCTTATCGTTAATTTCTGTTAATCGTTTTTTGAAGTATTATCTTCTGCCTTCTTTACTAGTACTAGCCTTTCTTCATCTTCACACCATTTCCATTCTTGGTCATCAATAAATACTTTCTGGTACCCTATTTTAGTTTTCTTCCCCTTCTTCCCTTCTTCTTGGGCAGCTTTCCTAATTTTTCCTTGTATCTCTCTTTCTTTTCTTGACATATCATCATTAATGTATACTTTTCCTTCCTCATAGTTACGTAATTTATTTTTATTTTTCATGACTTTCATTTTTTCATTTGCATTGATAAGTTCCACGAGGTACGTTTTCATACCTAGTTTCACAGCTGATTTTACGCCTATATCCGATTCGAGTTGGTTTTTCATGAAGTTTTCCATAGATTTCTTTGGTGTTAACATTTCATCATCTCCCAGCATTAGTCCTTGTACTACAATATTATTTCTTCTTTTTTCTTTTTCCATCGCATCTAGCCTAGCATTTATTGTCTTAACTTCCTCCTTTAATTTTGCATTTTCGCGTTTGGTTTGTTCATTTTCTTTTCTCAGTTTCCTTATCTCGTTTCTGTACTCTCTTTGTTCTAATCTGATCCCTTTTACCTCATCTGTTAGTTGTTTCATCGTTTCTAGTATCTTTTCTAGCTTATCACTCTCGGTTTTAGATTTACTTTTCCCAGGGGAGCGTTCTATTTTCTTGGTTTTGTTGCGGGTCTCATCCTCTTCATCTTCCCAGTTTTTCCTTCGTTTTCCTTCATCAGTTGTGTATTCGTCACTACTCATATTTAATTTCCTTTAAATATTCTTACTAAATACGGTCCTGTGCTCAGCTGTTTGAATTTATTTACAGCTGATTTCGGCTGTCGTCTTTATCTTGGATCGCGCCGCGATAAAAAGCCGCTTGCCCGGATCGACTCCTCGGAGGTTGGGCTTTTTTTTAAGGAACGTAAATTTCTACTTTTTATCTTTTTATTCCAGTCTTTCTTTACTTCTCTATTAACTTTAATTACTCTATTAATGTCTTACTTTACTTACTTTAATTCTTTATCAGATCTTTTGGGTTGCACTCACTACTACTTCACATACACTTTACAGATATAAATCGTGAATTAAATTGCTCAGAACCTCCCGAAATTTGAGATTAGTTTCGGAGCTGCTAAAACACGACCACACCGCACCAGCGCTCTCTATCTTCTAAATTAAATTATTATAAAATTAAATTAAGTTATTTTAAAACTAAATTAAATTATTTTAAATTTAAATTAAATTATTTTAATATTAAATTAAATTATTTTAAAATTAAATTAAATTATTTTTAAATTAAATTAATTTAAAATTTAATTAAATTATTTTCCAATTAAAAGTATATTATTTTAAAATAAAATTAAATTATTTTAAAATTAAATTAAATTATTTTTAAATTAAATTAAATTATTTTAAAATTAAATTATTTTAAAATTAATTTAAAGTATTTTAAAATTAAATTAAAATATTTTCACATTAAATTAAATTATTTTAAAATTAAATTAAATAATTTTAAAATTTAATTAAATTATTTTTAAATTAAATTAAATTATTTTCAAATTAAATTTAATTATTTTAAAATTATATTAAATTATTTTCAAATTAAATTAAATTATTTTAAAATTAAATTAAATTATTTTCAAATTAAATTAAATTATTTTCAAATTTAATTATTTTCAAATTAAATTAAGTTATTTTCAAATTAAATTTAATTATATTCAAATTAAATTAAATTATTTTCAAATTTAATTATATTATTTTAAAATTAAATTATATTATTTTCAAATTAAATAAATTATTTTAAATTTAATTTAAATTAAATTATTTTCAAATTCAATTAAATTATTTTCAAATTAAATTAAATTATTTTCAAATTAAATTCTTTTAAAATTAAATTAAATTGTTTCCAAATTAAATTAAATTATTTTAAAATTAAATTAAATTATTTTTAAATTAAATTATTGTAAAATTAAATTAAATTATTTTAAAATTAAATTAAATTACTTTTAAATTAAATTAAATTATTTTAAAATTAAATTAAATTATTTTCAAATTAAATTAAATTATTTTAAATTTAAATTAAATTAAATTATTTTCAAATTCAATTAAATTATTTTCAAATTAAATTAAATTATTTTCAAACTAAATTCTTTTAAAATTAAATTAAATTGTTTCCAAATTAAATTAAATTATTTTAAAATTAAATTAAATTATTTTAAAATTAAATTAAATTATTTTAAAATTAAATTAAATTATTTTTAAATTGAATTAAATTATTTTCAAATTTAATTAAATTATTTTCAAATTAAATTACATTATTTTAAAATTAAATTAAAATATTTTACAATTAAATTAAATTAATTCCAAATTAAATTAAATTATTTTAAAATTAAATTATTTTAAAATTAAATTAAATTATTTTCAAAATAAATTAAACTTCTTTCAAATTAAATTAAATTATTTTCAAATTAAAGTAAATTATTTTCAAATTAAATTAAATTATTTTAAAATTAAATTAAATTATTTTAAAACTAAATTAAATTATTTTAAAACTAAATTAAAGTATTTTAAAATTAATTTATTTTCAAATTAAATTAAATTATTTTAAAATTAAATTAAATTATTTTAATATTAAATTAAATTATTTTAAAAATAAATTAAATTATTTTAAAACAAAATTAAATTATTTAAAAAATATATATATTTTCAAATTAAATTAAATTATTTTCAAATTAAATTAAATTGTTTTAAAATTAAATTAAATTATTTTCAAATTTAATTAAATTATTTTCAAATTAAATTAAATTATTTTCAAATAAAATTAAATTATTTTAAAACTAAATTAAACTATTTTAAAATTAAATTAAATTATTTTCAAATTAAATTAAATTATTTTAAAACTAAATGAAATTATTTTAAAATTAAATTTAATTATTTTAAAAATAAATTAAATTATTTTAAAATTAAATTAAATCATTTTAAAATTAAATTATTTTCAAATTAAATTAAAATGTTTTCAAATTAAATTAATTTTTTTTTTAATTAAATTAAATTATTTTCAAATTAAATAAAATTATTTTCAAATTAAAATAAATTATTTTCAAAATAAATTAAATTACTTTCAAATGAATTTAATTTATTTTCAAATTAAATTAAATTATTTTAAAACTAAATTAAATTATTTTCAAATTAAATTAAATCATTTTAAAATTAAATTATTTTCAAATTAACTTAAATTATTTTCAAATTAAATTAAATTATTTTAAAATTAAATGAAAATATTTTACAATTAAATTAAATTAAATTATTTTAAAATTAAATTATTTTAAAATTAAATTAAATTATTTTCAAAATAAATTAAACTTCTTTCAAATTAAATTAAATTATTTTCAAAATAAATTAAACTTCTTTCAAATTAAATTAAATTATTTTCAAATTGAAATAAATTATTTTCAAATTAAATTAAATTATTTTAAAATTAAATTAAATTATTTTAAAACTAAATTAAATTATTTTAAAACTAAATTAAACTATTTTAAAATTAAATTATTTTCAAATTAAATTAAATTATTTTAAAATTAAATTAAATTATTTTAATATTAAATTAAATTATTTTAAAAATAAATTAAATTATTTTAAAACAAAATTAAATTATTTAAAAAAAATATATATTTTCAAATTAAATTAAATTATTTTCAAATAAAATTAAATTGTTTTAAAATTAAATTAAATTATTTTCAAATTTAATTAAATTATTTTCAAATTAAATTAAATTATTTTCAAATAAAATTTAATTATTTTAAAACTAAATTAAACTATTTTAAAATTAAATTAAATTATTTTCAAATTAAATTAAATTATTTTAAAATTAAATGAAATTATTTTAAAATTAAATTTAATTATTTTAAAAATAAATTAAATTATTTTAAAATTAAATTAAATCATTTTAAAATTAAATTATTTTCAAATTAAATTAAAATGTTTTCAAAATAAATTAATTTTTTTTTTAATTAAATTAAATTATTTTCAAATTAAATAAAATTATTTTCAAATTAAAATAAATTATTTTCAAAATAAATTAAATTACTTTCAAATGAATTTAATTTATTTTCAAATTAAATTAAATTGTTTTAAAATTAAATTAAATTATTTTCAAATTAAATTATTTTAAAATTAAATTAAATTATTTTTAAATTAAATTAACTTATTTTCAAATTAAATTAATTTTTTTTTAAATTAAATTAAATTATTTTCAAATTAAATTTAATTATTTTAAAATTAAATTAAATTATTTTAAAATTAAATTAAATTATTTTTAAATTAAATTAAATTATTTTCAAATTAAATTTAATTATTTTAAAATTAAATGAATTTTTTTTTTAACTAAATTAAATTATTTTCAAATTAAATTTAATTATTTTCAAATTAAATTAAATTAAATTATTTTAAAATTAAATTAAATTGTTTTAAAATTAAATTAAATTATTTTAAAATTAAATTAAATTATTTTAAAATTAAATTAAATTATTTTAAAATTAAATTAAATTATTTTCAAATAAAATTAAATTATTTTCAAATTAAATTCAATAATTTTCAAATTAAATTAAATTATTTTAAAATAAAATTAAATTATTTTCAAATTAAATTAAATTATATTAAAACTAAATTAAATTATTTTAAAATTAAATTATTTTCAAATTAAATTAAATTATTTTCAAATTAAATTAAATTAGTTTCAAATTAAATTAAATTATTTTAAAACTAAATTAAATTATTTTAAATTAAATAAATTATTTTCAAATTAAATTAAATTATTTTAAAATTAAATTAAATTATTTTCAAATTAAGTTAAATTAGTTTCAAATTAAATTAAATTATTTTAAAATTAAATTAAATTATTTTCAAATTAAGTTAAATTAGTTTCAAATTAAATTAATTTATTTTCAAATTAAATTAAATTATTTTAAAATTAAATTAAATTATTTTCAAATTAAATTAAATTTTTTTAAAATTAAATTAAATTATTTTCAAATTAAGTTAAATTAGTTTCAAATTAAATTAAATTATTTTAAAAATAAATTAAACTAGTTTCAAATTAAATTAAATTATTTTAAAATTAAATGAAATTATTTAAATATTAAATTAAATTTTGTTCAAATTAAATTAAATTATTTTCAAATTGATTTAAATTATTTTCAAAAAAAATTAAATTATTTTCAAATTAAATTAAATTAAATTATTTTAAAATTAAATTAAAATATTTTAAAATTAAATTGAATTATTTTTAAATTAAATTAAATTATTTTCAAATTAAATCAAATTATTAAATTATTTTCAAATTAAATTAAATTATTTTCAAATTAAATTAAATTATTTTCAGATTAAATTAAATTATATTCAAATTAATTTATTTTCAAATTAAATTAAATTATTTTCAAATTAAATTAAATTATTTTAAAATATAAATTAAATTATTTTCAAATTTAATTAAATTATTTTCAAATTAAATTAAATTATTTTAAAATTAAATTAAATAATTTTCAATTTAAATTAAATTATTTTTAAATTAAATTAAACTATTTTCAAATTAAATTAAATTATTTTCAAATCAAATTAAATTATTTTAAAATTAAATTAAATTATTTTCAAATTAAATTAAATTATTTTAATTAATTAAAAATATTTTAAAAATACTTTAATTTAATTTTAAAATAATTTAATTTAAATTGAAAATAATTTAATTTTTTTTTTAAATAATTTAATTTAGTTTTAAAATATGTTAATATTTTAAAACTAAACTAAATTATTTAAAAAAAAAATTAAATTATTTTTAATTTAAATTAAATTATTTTAAAATTAAATTAAAGTATTTTTAAAATAAATTAATTTTTTTTCAAATTAATTTAAATTATTTTCAAATTAAATTAAATTATTTTCAGAATAAATTAAATTATTTTCAAATTAAATTAAATTATTTTCGAATAATATTAAATTATTTTCAAATTAAATTAAATTATTTTCAAATTAAATTAAATTATTTTAAAATTAAATTAAATTATTTTCACATTAAATTAAATTATTTTAAAATTAAATTATTTTCAAATTAAATTAAATTATTTTAAAATTAAATTAAATTATTTTGAAATTAAATTAAATTATTTTCAAATTAAATTAAATTATTTTCAAATTAAATTAAATTATTTTAAAATTAAATTAAATCATTTTCTAATTAAATTAAATTATTTTCAAATTAAATTAAATTATTTTACAATTAAATTAAATTATTTTCAAATTAAATTTAATTATTATAAAATTAAATTAAATTATTTTCAAATTAAATTAAATCATTTTTAAATAAAATTAATTTATTTTAAAATTAAATTAAATTTTTTCATAATTAATTTAAATTATTTTAAAATTAAATTAATATATTTTTCTATTAAATTAAATTATTTTAAAATTAAATTAAATTATTTTCAAATTAAATTAAATTATTTTCAAATGAAATTAAATTTCTTTCAAATTAAATTAACTTATTTTAAAACTAAATTAAATTATTTTTAAAATAATTAAATTATTTTCAAATTAAATTAAATTATTTTAAAATTAAATTAAAGTATTTTTAAATTAAATTAAATTATTTTAAAATTAAATTAAAATATTTTCATATTAAATTAAATTATTTTCTAATTAAATTAAATTATTTTCAAATTAAATTAAGTTATTTACAAATTAAATTCAATTATTTTAAAATTAAATTGAATTATTTTCAAATTAAATTATTTTAAAATTAAATTAAATTATTTTCAAATTAAACTAAATTATTTTAAAATTAAATTAAATTGTTTTCAAATTAAATTAAAATATTTTAGAAATAAATTAAATTATTTTCAAATTAAATTAAATTATTTTCAAATTAAATTTAATTATTTTAAAATTATATTAAATTATTTTCAAATTAAATTAAATTGTTTTAAAATTAAATTAAATTATTTTCAAATTAAATTAAATTATTTTCAAATTTAATTAAATTATTTTCAAATTAAATTAAGTTATTTTCAAATTAAATTTAATTATTTTCAAATTAAATTAAATTATTTTAAAATAAAATTCAATTATTTTAAAATTAAATTAAATTATTTTCAAATTAAATTTAATTATTTTAAAATTAAATTAAATTATTTTCAAATTAAATTAAATTTTTTTCAAATTAAATTAAATTATTTTCAAATTAAATTAAATTATTTTCAAATTAAATTCTTTTAAAATTAAATTAAATTATTTTCAAATTAAATTAAGTTTTTTTAAATTAAATTAAATTATTTTCAAATTAATTTATTTTAAAATTAAATTAAATTTTTTCATAATTAATTTAAATTATTTTAAAATTAAATTAATATATTTTCATATTAAATTAAATTATTTTAAAATTAAATTAAATTATTTTCAAATTAAATTAAAATATTTTCAAATTAAATTAAATTATTATAAAATTAAATTAAATTATTTTCAAATTAAATTAAATTATTTTTAAATAAAATTAATTTATTTTAAAATTAAATTAAATAATTTCATAATTAATTTGAATTATTTTAAAATTAAATTAATATATTTTCATATTAAATTAAATTATTTTAAAATTAAACTAAATTATTTTAAAATTAAATAAAATTATTTTCAAATTAAATTAAATTATTTTCTAATGAAATTAAATTATTTTCAAACTATATTAAATTATTTTCAAATTAAATTAAATTATTTTCAAATGAAATTAAATTATTTTCAAATTAAATTAACTTATTTTAAAACTAAATTAAATTATTTTTAAAATAATTAAATTATTTTCAAATTAAATTAAATTATTTTAAAATTAAATTAAAGTATTTTTAAATTAAATCAAATTATTTTAAAATTAAATTAAAATATTTTCATATTAAATTAAATTATTTTCTAATTAAATTAAATTATTTTCAAATTAAATTAAATTATTTAAAAATTAAATTAAATTATTTTAAAATTAAAGTAAATTATTTTCAAATTAAATTATATTATTTTAAAATTAAATTAAATTATTTTTAAATTAAATTAAATTATTTTTAAATTAAATTAAATTATTTTCAAATTAAATTAAATTATTTTCAAATTAAATTAATTTATTTTAAAATTAAATTGAATTATTTTCAAATTAAATTATATTATTTTCAAATTAAATTAAATTAATTTAAAATTAAATTAAATTATTTTCAAATTAAATTAAATTATTTTAAAACTAAATTAAATTATTTTCAAATTAAATTAAATTATTTTCAAATTAAATTTAATTATTTTCAAATTAAATTTAATTATTTACAAATTAAATTCAATTATTTTAAAATTAAATTAAATTATTTTCAAATTAAATTATTTTAAAATTAAATTAAATTATTTTCAAATTAAACTAAATTATTTTAAAATTAAATTAAATTGTTTTCAAATTAAATTAAAATATTTTAGAAATAAATTAAATTATTTTCAAATTAAATTAAATTATTTTCAAATTAAATTTAATTATTTTAAAATTATATTAAATTATTTTAAAATAAAATTCAATTATTTTAAAATTAAATTAAATTATTTTCAAATTAAATTTAATTATTTTAAAATTAAATTAAACTATTTTCAAATTAAATTAAATTATTTTCAAATTAAATTAATTTTTTTTTAAATTAAATTAAATTATTTTCAAATTAAATTCTTTTAAAATTAAATTAAATTATTTTCAAATTAAATTAAATTTTTTTAAATTAAATTAAATTATTTTCAAATTAGATTATTTTAAAATTAAATTAAATTAGTTTACAATTAAATTAAATTATTTTCAAATTAAATTAAATTATTATAAAATTAAATTAAGTTATTTTAAAACTAAATTAAATTATTTTAAATTTAAATTAAATTATTTTAAAATTAAATTAAATTATTTCAAAAATAAATTAAATTATTTTTAAATTAAATTAAATTATTATTTTATTTAAATAAATTATATTATTTTAAAATTAAATTAAATTATTTTAAAATTAAATTAAATTATTTTAAATTTAAATTAAATTATTTTCAAATTAAATTTAATTATTTTAAAATTAAATTAAATTATTTTAAAATTAAATTAAATTATTTTAAATGAAATTAAATAATTTTAAAATTAAATTAAAGTATTTTTAAATTAAATTAAATTATTTTAAAATTAAATTAACTTATTTTAAATTAAATTATTTAAAGAAAAATTAATGTATATTCAAATTAAATTAAATTATTTTAAAATTAAGGTAAAGCATTTTTAAATTAAATTAAATTATTTTCAAAATAAAATTAAATTATTTTTAAATTAAATTAAATTATTTTAAATTAAATTAAATTATTTTAAAATTAAATTAAAGTATTTTTAAATTAAATTAGTTTATTTTCAAATTAAATTAACATATTTTAAAACTAAATTAAATTATTTAAAAAAAAAATTAAATTATTTTCAATTTAAATTAAATTATTTTAAAATTAATTTATAGTATTTTTAAAATAAATTAAATTATTTTCAAATTAATTTAAATTATTTTCAAATTAAATTAAATTATTTTCAGAATAAATTAAATTATTTTCAAATTAAATTAAATTATTTTCAAATTAATTAAAATTATTTTCAAATTAAATTAAATTATTTTCAAATTATATTAATTTATTTTCAAGTTAAAATAAATTATTTTCAAATTAAATTAAATTATTTTAAAATTAAATTAAATTATTTTCACATTAAATTAAATTATTTTAAAATTAAATTAAATTATCTTCAAATTAAATTAAATTATTTTAAAATTAAATTAAATTATTTTGAAATTAAATTAAACTATTTTCAAATTAAATTAAATTATTTTCAAATTAAATTAAATTATTTTCAAATTAAATTAAATTATTTTCAAATTAATTAAAATTATTTTCAAATTAAATTAAATTATTTTCAAATTATATTAATTTATTTTCAAGTTAAAATAAATTATTTTCAAATTAAATTAAATTATTTTAAAATTAAATTAAATTATTTTCACATTAAATTAAATTATTTTAAAATTAAATTAAATTATCTTCAAATTAAATTAAATTATTTTAAAATTAAATTAAATTATTTTGAAATTAAATTAAACTATTTTCAAATTAAATTAAATTATTTTTAAATTAAATTAAATTATTTTAAAATTAAATTAAATTATTTTCTAATTAAATTAAATTAATTTCAAATTAAATTAAATTATTTTACAATTAAATTAAATTATTTTCAAATTAAATTAAATTATTTTCAAATTAAATTAAATTATTTTAAAATTAAATTAAATTATTTTCTAATTAAATTAAATTATTTTCAAATTAAATTAAATTATTTTACAATTAAATTAAATTATTTTCAAATGAAATTAAATTATTATAAAATTAAATTAAATTATTTTCAAATTAAATTAAATTATTTTTAAATAAAATTAATTTATTTTAAAATTAAATTAAACTATTTCATAATTAATTTAAATTATTTTAAAATTAAATTAATATATTTTCAAATTTAATTAAAATATTTTAAAATTAAATTAAATTATTTTCAAATTAAATTAAATTATTTTCAAATTAAATTAAATTATTATAAAATTAAATTAAATTATTTTCAAATTAATTAAAATTATTTTCAAATTAAATTAAATTATTTTCAAATTATATTAATTTATTTTCAAGTTAAAATAAATTATTTTCAAATTAAATTAAATTATTTTAAAATTAAATTAAATTATTTTCACATTAAATTAAATTATTTTAAAATTAAATTAAATTATCTTCAAATTAAATTAAATTATTTTAAAATTAAATTAAATTATTTTGAAATTAAATTAAACTATTTTCAAATTAAATTAAATTATTTTTAAATTAAATTAAATTATTTTAAAATTAAATTAAATTATTTTCTAATTAAATTAAATTAATTTCAAATTAAATTAAATTATTTTACAATTAAATTAAATTACATTCAAATTAAATTAAATTATTTTCCGAATAAATTAAATTATTTTCAAATTAATTTAATATATTTTCAAATTAAATTAAATTATTTTCTAAAAAAATTAAATTATTTTCAAACTATAATAAATTATTTATTTTCAAATTAAATTAAATTATTTTCAAATGAAATTAAATTATTTTCAAATTAAATTAACTTATTTTAAAACTAAATTAAATTAATTTTAAAATAATTAAATTATTTTCAAATTAAGTTAAATTATTTTAAAATTAAATTAAAGTATTTTTAAATTAAATTAAATTATTTTAAAATTAAATTAAAATATTTTCATATTAAATTAAATTATTTTCTAATTAAATTAAATTATTATCAAATTAAATTAAATTATTTTAAAATTAAATTAAATTATTTTAAAATTAAAGTGAATTATTTTCAAATTAAATTAAATTATTTTAAAATTAAATTGTATTATATTTAAATTAAATTAAATTATTTTTAAATTAAATTAAATTATTTTCAAATTAAATTAAATTATTTTTAAATTAAATTATTTTAAAATTAAATTGAATTATTTTCAAACTAAATTAAATTATTTTCAAATTAAATTAAATTATTTTAAAAATAAATTAAATTATTTTCAAGTTAAATTAAATTATTTTAAAACTAAATTAAATTATTTTTAAATTAAATTAAATTATTTTCAAATTAAATTTAATTATTTTCAAATTAAATTTAATTATTTACAAATTAAATTCAATTATTTTAAAATTAAATAAAATCATTTTCAAATTAAATTATTCTAAAATTAAACTAAATTATTTTCAAATTAAACTAAATTATTTTAAAATTAAAATAAATTATTTTCAAATTAAATTAAAATATTTTAAAAATAAATTAAATTATTTTCAAATTAAATTAAATTATTTTCAAATTAAATTTAATTATTTTAAATTATATTAAATTATTTTCAAATTAAATTAAATTGTTTTAAAATTAAATTATTTTCAAATTAAATTAAATTATTTTCAAATTTAATTAAATTATTTTCAAATTAAATTATATTTTTTTAAAATTAAATTAAATTATTTTAAAATTAAATTAAATTATTTTAAATTTAAATTAAATTATTTTCTAATTAAATTAAATTATTATCAAATTAAATAAAATTATTTTAAAAAAAATTAAATTATTTTCAAATTAAATTAAATTATTTTAATGTTAAGTTAAAGCATTTTTAAATTAAATTAAATTATTTTAAAATAAAATTAAATTATTTTAAATTTAAATTAAATTATTTTCAAATTAAATTAAATTTTTTTATAATTAAATTAAATTATTTTAAAATTAAATTAAATTATTTTAAATTAAATTAAATTATTTTAAAATTAAATTAAAGTATTTTTAAATTAAATTAATTTATTTTCAAATTAAATTAACATATTTTAAAACTAAATTAAATTAGTTAAAAAAAAATTAAATTATTTTAAATTTAAATTAAATTATTTTAAAATTAAATTAAAGTATTTTTAAAATAAATTAAATTATTTTCAAATTATTTTAAATTATTTTTAAATTAAATTAAATTATTTTCAGAATAAATTAAATTATTTTCAAATTAAATTAAATTATTTTCCAATTAATTTAAATTATTTTCAAATTAAATTAAATTATTTTTAAATTATATTCAATTATTTTCAAATTAAATTAAATTATTTTCAAATTAAATTAAATTGTTTTAAAATTAAATTAAATTATTTTGAAATTAAATTAAACTATTTTCAAATTAAATTAAATTATTTTCAAATTAAATTTAATTATTTTAAAATTAAATTAAATTATTTTCTAATTAAATTAAATTATTTTCAAATTAAATTAAATTATTTTACAATTAAATTAAATTATTTTCAAATTAAATTAAATTATTATAAAATTAAATTAAATTATTTTTAAATTAAATTAAATTATTTTTAAAAAAAATTAACTTATTTTAAAATTAAATTAAATTATTTCATAATTAATTTAAATTATTTTAAAATTAAATTAATATATTTTTATATTAAATTAAATTATTTTAAAATTAAATTAAATTATTTTCAAATTAAATTAAATTATTTTCAAATTAAATTAAATTATTATAAAATTAAATTAAATTATTTTCAAATTAAATTAAATTATTTTTAAATAAAATTAATTTATTTTAAAATTAAATTAAATTATTTCATAATTAATTTAAATTATTTTAAAATTAAATTAATATATTTTCATATTAAATTAAATTATTTTAAAATTAAATTAAATTATTTTAAAATAAAATTAAATTATTTTAAAATTAAATAAAATTATTTTCAAATTAAATCAACTTATTATCAAATTAAATTAGATTACTTTCAAATTAAATTAAATTATTTTCCGATTAAATTAAATTATTTTCAAATTAATTTAATATATTTTCAAATTAAATTAAATTATTTTCAAATTAAATTAAATTATTTTCAAACTGTATTACATTATTTTCAAATTAAATTAAATTATTTTCAAATGAAATTAAATTATTTTTAAATTAAATTAACTTATTTTAAAACTAAATTAAATTATTTTTAAAATAATTAAATTATTTTCAAATTAAATAAAATTATTTTAAAATTAAATTAAAATATTTTCATATTAAATTAAATTATTTTCTAATTAAATTAAATTATTTTTAAATTAAATTAAATTATTTTTAAATTAAATTAAATTATTTTTAAAATAAACTAAATTATTTTCAAACTAAATTAAATTATTTTTAAATTAAATTAAATTATTTTAAAATTAAATTGAATTATTTTAAAATTAAATTAAATTATTTTCAAATTAAATTAAATTATTTTCAAATTAAATTAAATTATTTTCAAATTAAATTAAATTATTTTAAAACTAAATTAAATTATTTTCAAATTAAATTAAATGATTTTCAAATTAAATTTAATTATTTTCAAATTAAATTTAATTATTTACAAATTAAATTAAATTATTTTAAAATTAAATTAAATTATTTTCAAATTAAATTATTTTAAAATTAAATTAAAATAATTTCAAATTAAACTAAATTATTTTAAAATTAAATTAAATTATTTTCAAATTAAATTAAATTTTTTTTAAAATAAATTAAATTATTTTCAAATTAAATTATTTTCAAATTAAATTTAATTATTTTAAAATTATATTAAATTATTTCCAAATTTAATTAAATTGTTTTAAAATTAAATTATATTATTTTCAGAATAAATTAAATTATTTTCAAATTAAATTAAATTATTTTCAAATTAATTTAAATTATTTTCAAATTAAATTAAATTATTTTCAAATTATATTAAATTATTTTCAAATTAAATTAAATTATTTTACAATTAAATTAAAATATTTTCACATTAAATTAAATTATTTTAAAATTAAATTAAATTATTTTCAAATTAAATTAAATTATTTTAAAATTAAATTAAAATATTTTCATATTAAATTAAATTATTTTCTAATTAAATTAAATTATTTTCAAATTAAATTAAATTATTTTCAATTAAATTAAATTATTTTCAAATTAAATTAAATTATTATAAAATTAAATTAAATTATTTTCAAATTAAATTAAATTATTTTTAAATAAAATTAATTTATTTTAAAATTAAATTTAATTATTTCATAATTAATTTAAATTATTTTAAAATTAAATTAATATATTTTCTAATTAAATTAAATTATTTTCAAACTAAATTAAATTATTATAAAATTAAATTAAATTATTTTTAAATAAAATTAATTTATTTTAAAATTAAATTAAATTATTTCATAATTAATGTACATTATTTTTAAATTAAATTAATATATTTTCATATTAAATTAAATTTTTTTAAAATTAAATTAAATTATTTTAAAATTAAATAAAATTATTTTCAAATTAAATCAAATTATTTTCAAATTAAATTAAATTAGTTTCCAATTAAATTAAATTATTTTCCGATTAAATAAAATTATTTTCAAATTAATTTAATATATTTTCAAATTAAATTAAATTATTTTCTAATTTATATTATTTTCAAACTATATTAAATTATTTTCAAATTAAATTAAATTATTTTCAAATTAAATTAACTTATTTTAAAACTAAATTAAATTATTTTTTAAATAATTAAATTATTTTCAACATAAATTAAATTATTTTAAAATTAAATTAAAGCATTTTCAAATTAAATTAAATTATTTTAAAATTAAATTAAAATATTTTCATATTAAATTATATTATTTTCTAATTAAATTAAATTATTTTCAAATTAAATTAAATTATTTTAAAATTAAATTTAATTATTTTAAAATTAAAGTAAATTATTTTCAAATTAAATTAAATTATTTTAAAATTAAATTAAATTATTTTTTAATTAAATTAAATTATTTTTAAATTAAATTAAATTATTATAAAATTAAATTAAATTATTTTCAAATTAAATTAAATTATTTTTAAATAAAATTAATTTATTTTAAAATTAAATTAAATTATTTCATAATTAATTTAAATTATTTTAAAATTAAATTAATATATTTTCATATTAAATTAAATTATTTTAAAATTAAATTAAATTATTTTAAAATTAAATTAAATTATTTTAAAACTAAATAAAATTATTTTCAAATTAAATCAACTTATTATCAAATTAAATTAGATTACTTTCAAATTAAATTAAATTATTTTCCGATTAAATTAAATTATTTTCAAATTAATTTAATATATCTTCAAATTAAATTAAATTATTTTCAAATTAAATTAAATTATTTTCAAACTGTATTACATTCTTTTCAAATTAAATTAAATTATTTTCAAATAAAATTAAATTATTTTCAAATTAAATTAACTTATTTTAAAACTAAATTAAATTATTTTTAAAATAATTAAATTATTTTCAAATTAAATAAAATTATTTTAAAATTAAATTAAAATATTTTCATAATAAATTAAATTATTTTCTAATTAAATTAAATTATTTTTAAATTAAATTAAATTATTTTTAAATTAAATTAAATTAGTTTTAAATTAAACTAAATTATTTTCAAACTAAATTAAATTATTTTTAAATTAAATTAAATTATTTTAAAATTAAATTGAATTATTTTAAAATTAAATTAAATAATTTTCAAATTAAATTAAATTATTTTCAAATTAAATTAAATTATTTTCAAATTAAATTAAATTATTTTAAAACTAAATTAAATTATTTTCAAATTAAATTAAATTATTTTCAAATTAAATTTAATTATTTTCAAATTAAATTTAATTATTTACAAATTAAATTAAATTATTTTAAAATTAAATTAAATTATTTTCAAATTAAATTATTTTAAAATTAAATTAAAATAATTTCAAATTAAACTAAATTATTTTAAAATTAAATTAAATTATTTTCAAATTAAATTAAAATATTTTTAAAATAAATTAAATTATTTTCAAATTAAATTAAATTATTTTCAAATTAAATTTAATTATTTTAAAATTATATTAAATTATTTCCAAATTAAATTAAATTGTTTTAAAATTAAATTATATTATTTTCAGAATAAATTAAATTATTTTCAAATTAAATTAAATTATTTTCAAATTAATTTAAATTATTTTCAAATTAAATTAAATTATTTTCAAATTATATTAAATTATTTTCAAATTAAATTAAATTATTTTAAAATTAAATTAAAATATTTTCACATTAAATTAAATTATTTTCAAATTAAATTAAATTATTTTAAAATTAAATTAAATTATTTTGAAATTAAATTAAACTATTTTCAAATTAAATTAAATTATTTTCAAATTAAATTAAATTATTTTAAAATTAAATTAAATTATTTTCTAATTAAATTAAATTATTTTCAAATTAAATTAAATTATTTTCAATTAAATTAAATTATTTTCAAATTAAATTAAATTATTATAAAATTAAATTAAATTATTTTCAAATTAAATTAAATTATTTTTAAATAAAATTAATTTATTTTAAAATTAAATTTAATTTTTTCATAATTAATTTAAATTATTTTAAAATTAAATTAATATATTTTCAAATTAAATTAAATTATTTTCAAACTAAATTATATTATTATAAAATTAAATTAAATTATTTTCAAATTAAATTAAATTATTTTTAAATAAAATTAATTTATTTTAAAATTAAATTAAATTATTTCATAATTAATGTAAATTATTTTTAAATTAAATTAATATATTTTCATATTAAATTAAATTTTTTTAAAATTAAATTAAATTATTTTAAAATTAAATAAAATTATTTTCAAATTAAATCAAATTATTTTCAAATTAAATTAAATTAGTTTCCAATTAAATTAAATTATTTTCCGATTAAATAAAATTATTTTCAAATTAATTTAATATATTTTCAAATTATATTAAATTATTTTCTAATTTATATTATTTTCAAACTATATTAAATTGTTTTCAAATTAAATTAAATTATTTTCAAATTAAATTAACTTATTTTAAAACTAAATTAAATTATTTTTAAAATAATTAAATTATTTTCAAATTAAATTAAATTATTTTAAAATTAAATTAAAGTTTATTTCAAATTAAATTAAATTATTTTAAAATTAAATTAAAATATTTTCATATTAAATTAAATTATTTTCTAATTAAATTAAATTATTTTCAAATTAAATTAAATTATTTTAAAATTAAATTTAATTATTTTAAAATTAAAGTAAATTATTTTCAAATTAAATTAAATTATTTTAAAATAAATTAAATTATTTTTTAATTAAATTAAATTATTTTTAAATTAAATTAAATTATTTTCAAATTAAATTAAATTATTTTTAAATTAAATTAAATTATTTTAAAATTAAATTGAATTATTTTCAAATTAAATTAAATTATTTTCAAATTAAAAAATATTATTTTCAAATTAAATTAAATTATTTTCAAATTAAATTAAATTATTTTAAAACTAAATTAAATTATTTTCAAATTAAATTAAATTATTTTCAAATTAAATTTAGTTATTTTCAAATTAAATTTAATTATTTACAAATTAAATTAAATTATTTTAAAATTAAATTAAATTATTTTAAAATTAAATTAAATTATTTTCAAATTAAACTAAATTATTTAAAAAAAAATTAAATTATTTTCAAATTAAATTAAAATATTTTAAAAATAAATTAAATTATTTTCAAATTAATTTAAATTAATTTCAAATTAAATTTAATTATTTTAAAATTATATTAAATTATTTTCAAATTAAATTATATTGTTTTAAAATTAACTTAAATTATTTTCAAATTAAATTAAATTATTTTCAAATTTAATTAGATTATTTTCAAATTAAATTAAGTTATTTTCAAATTAAATTAAATTATTTTCAAATTAAATTAAATTATTTTCAAATTAAATTCTTTTAAAATTAAATTAAATTATTTTCAAATTAAATTAAAATATTTTTAAAATAAATTAAATTATTTTCAAATTAAATTAAATTATTTTCAAATTAAATTTAATTATTTTAAAATTATATTAAATTATTTCCAAATTAAATTAAATTGTTTTAAAATTAAATTATATTATTTTCAGAATAAATTAAATTATTTTCAAATTAAATTAAATTATTTTCAAATTAATTTAAATTATTTTCAAATTAAATTAAATTATTTTCAAATTAAATTTAATTATTTTCAAATTAAATTTAATTATTTACAAATTAAATTAAATTATTTTAAAATTAAATTAAATTATTTTCAAATTAAATTATTTTAAAATTAAATTAAAATAATTTCAAATTAAACTGAATTATTTTAAAATTAAATTAAATTATTTTCAAATTAAATTAAAATATTTTTAAAATAAATTAAATTATTTTCAAATTAAATTAAATTATTTTCAAATTAAATTTAATTATTTTAAAATTATATTAAATTATTTCCAAATTAAATTAAATTGTTTTAAAATTAAATTATATTATTTTCAGAATAAATTAAATTATTTTCAAATTAAATTAAATTATTTTCAAATTAATTTAAATTATTTTCAAATTAAATTAAATTATTTTCAAATTATATTAAATTATTTTCAAATTAAATTAAATTATTTTAAAATTAAATTAAAATATTTTCACATTAAATTAAAATATTTTAAAATTAAATTAAATTATTTTCAAAATAAATTAAATTATTTTAAAATTAAATGAAATTATTTTGAAATTAAATTAAACTATTTTCAAATTAAATTAAATTATTTTCAAATTAAATTAAATTATTTTAAAATTAAATTAAATTATTTTCTAATTAAATTAAATTATTTTCAAATTAAATTAAATTATTTTCAATTAAATTAAATTATTTTCAAATTAAATTAAATTATAAAATTAAATTAAATTATTTTCAAATTAAATTAAATTATTTTTAAATAAAATTAATTTATTTTAAAATTAAATTTAATTATTTCATAATTAATTTAAATTATTTTAAAATTAAATTAATATATTTTCAAATTAAATTAAATTATTTTCAAACTAAATTATATTATTATAAAATTAAATTAAATTATTTTCAAATTAAATTAAATTTTTTTTAAATAAAATTAATTTATTTTAAAATTAAATTAAATTATTTCATAATTAATGTAAATTATTTTTAAATTAAATTAATATATTTTCATATTAAATTAATTTTTTTTTAAATTAAATTAAATTATTTTAAAATTAAATAAAATTATTTTCAAATTAAATCAAATTAGTTTCAAATTAAATTAAATTAGTTTCCAATTAAATTAAATTATTTTCCGATTAAATAAAATTATTTTCAAATTAATTTAATATATTTTCAAATTAAATTAAATTATTTTCTAATTTATATTATTTTCAAACTATATTAAATTGTTTTCAAATTAAATTAAATTATTTTCAAATTAAATTAAATTATTTTAAAATTAAATTGAAATATTTTCATATTAAATTAAATTATTTTCTAATTAAATTAAATTATTTTCAAATTAAATTATTTTCAAATTAAATTAAATTATTATAATATTAAATTAAATTATTTTTAAATAAAATTAATCTATTTTAAAATAAAATTAAATTATTTCATAATTAATTTAAATTATTTTAAAATTAAATTAATATATTTTCATATTAAACTAAATTATTTTAAAATTAAATTAAATTATTTTAAAATTAAATTAAATTATTTTCAAATTAAATTAAATTATTTTCAAATTAAATTAAATTACTTTCAAATTAAATTTAATTATTTTCCGATTAAATTAAATTATTTTCCAATTAATTTAATATATTTTTAAATTAAATTAAATTATTTTCTAATTAAATTAAATTATTTTCAAACTATATTAAATTATTTTCAAATTAATTTAAATTAGTTTCAAATTAAATTAAATTATTTTCAAATTAAATTAACTTATTTTAAAGCTAAATTAAATTATTTTTAAAATAATTAAATTATTTTTAAATTAAATTAAATTATTATAAAATTAAATTAAAATATTTTCATATTAAATTAAATTATTTTCTAATTAAATTAAATTATTTTCAAATTAAATTAAATTATTTTAAAATTAAATTAAATTATTTTAAAATTAAAGTAAATTATTTTCAAATTAAATTAAATTATTTTAAAATTAAATTAAATTATTTTTAAATTAAATTAAATTATTTTTAATTTAAATTAAATTATTTTCAAATTAAATTCATTTATTTTTAAATTAAATTAAATTATTTTCAAATTAAATTAAATTATTTTAAAACTAAATTAAATTATTTTCAAATTAAATTAAATTATTTTCAAATTAAATTTAATTATTTTCAAATTAAATTTAATTATTTTCAAATTAAATTAAATTATTTTCAAATTAAATTAAATTATTTTCTAATTAAATTCTTTTAAAATTAAATTAAATTATTTTCAAATTAAATAAATTTTTTTTAAATTAAATTAAATTATTTTCAAATTAAATTATTTTAAAATTAAATTAAATTAGTTTACAATTAAATTAAATTATTTTCAAATTAAATTTAATTATTTTAAAATTATATTAAATTATTTTCAAATTAAATTAAATTGTTTTAAAATTAAATTAAGTTATTTTCAAATTAAATTAAATTATTTTCAAATTTAATTAAATTATTTTCAAATTAAATTAAATTATTTTAAAATTAAATTAAATTATTTTAAAATTAAAGTAAATTATTTTCAAATTAAATTCAATTATTTTAAAATTAAATTAAATTATTTTCAAACTAAATTATTTTAAAATTAAGTTAAATTATTTTCAAATTATACTAAATTATTTTAAAATTAAATTAAATTATTTTCAAATTAAATTAAAATATTTAACAAAAAAATTAAATTATTTTCAAATTAAATTAAATTATTTTCAAATTAAATTTAATTATTTTAAAATTATATTAAATTATTTTCAAATTAAATTAAATTGTTTTAAAATTAAATTAAGTTATTTTCAAATTAAATTAAATTATTTTCAAATTAAATTAAATTATTTTCAAATTAAATTAAATTATTTTCTAATTAAATTCTTTTAAAATTAAATTAAATTATTTTCAAATTAAATAAAATTTTTTTAAATTAAATTAAATTATTTTCAAATTAAATTATTTTAAAATTAAATTAAATTAGTTTACAATTAAATTAAATTATTTTAAAATTAAATTAAATTATTTTAAAATTAAATTAATTTATTTTAAACTTAAATTAAATTAAACTAAATTAAATTATTTTAAAATTAAATTAAATTATTTTTAAATTAAATTAAATTATTTTCCAATTAAATTAAATTATTTTCAAATTAAATTAAATTATTTTCAAATTAAATTAAATTATTCTAAAATTAAATTAAAATATTTTACAATTAAATTAAATTAATTCCAGATTAAATTAAATTATTTTAAAATTAAATTAAATTATTTTAAAATTAAATTAAATTATTTTCAAAATAAATTAAATTTCTTTCAAATTAAATTAAATTATTATCAAATTAAAATAAATTATTTTCAAATTAATATAAATTATTTTAAAATTAAATTAAATCATTTTAAAACTAAATTAAATTATTCTAAAATTAAATTAAATTATTTTCAAATTAATTTAAATTATTTTAAAATTAAATTAAAATATTTTCACATTCAATTAAATTATTTCAAATTAAATTATTTTAAAATTAAATTAAATTATTTTAAAATTTAATTAAATTATTTTCAAATTAAATTAAATAATTTTCAAATTAAATTTAATTATTTTAAAATTATAATAAATTATTTTCAAATTAAACTAAATTATTTTAAAATTAAATTAAATTATTTTCAAATTAAATTAAAATATTTTAAAAATAAATTAAATTATTTTCAAATTAAATTAAATTATTTTCAAATTAAATTTAATTTATTTTCAAATTATATTAAATTATTTTCAAATTAAATTATTGTTTTAAAATTAAATTAAATTATTTTCAAATTAAATTATTTTCAAATTTAATTAAATTATTTTCAAATTAAATTAAGTTATTTTCAAATTAAATTTAATTATTTTCAAATTAAATTAAATTATTTTAAAATTAAATTAAATTATTTTAAAATTAAATTAAATTATTTTCAAATTAAATTAAATTATTTTAAAATTAAATTAAATTATTTTCAAATTAAATTAAATTATTTTCAAATTAAATTAAATTATTTTGAAATTAAATTAAATTATTTTCAAATTAAATTCTTTTAAAATTCAATTATATTATTTTCAAATTAAATTAAATTATTTTCAAATTAAATTAAATTACTTTTAAATTAAATTAAATTATTTTCCGATTAAATTAAATTATTTTCAAATTAATTTAATATATTTTCAAATTAAATTAAATTATTTTCAAACTATATTAAATTATTTTCAAATTAAATTAAATTATTTTCAAATGAAATTAAAATATTTTCAAATTAAATTAACTTATTTTAAAACTAAATTAAATTATTTTTAAAATAATTAAATTATTTTCAAATTAAATAAAATTATTTTAAAATTAAATTAAAATATTTTCATATTAAATTAAATTATTTTCTAATTATTTTTAAATTAAATTAAATTATTTTTAAATTAATTTAAATTATTTTTAAATTAAACTAAATTATTTTCAAACTAAATTAAATTATTTTTAAATTAAATTAAATTATTTTAAAATTAAATTGAATTATTTTAAAATTAAATTAAATTATTTTCAAATTAAATTAAATTATTTTCAAATTAATTTAAATTATTTTCAAATTAAATTAAATTATTTTCAAATTATATTAAATTATTTTCAAATTAAATTAAATTATTTTAAAATTAAATTAAAATATTTTCACATTAAATTAAATTATTTTAAAATTAAATTAAATTATTTTCAAATTAAATTAAATTATTTTAAAATTAAATTAAATTATTTTGAAATTAAATTAAACTATTTTCAAATTAAATTAAATTATTTTCAAATTAAATTAAATTATTTTAAAATTAATTTAAATTATTTTCTAATTAAATTAAATTATTTTCAAATTAAATTAAATTATTTTCAATTAAATTAAATTATTTTCAAATTAAATTAAATTATTATAAAATTAAATTAAATTATTATAAAATTAAATTAAATTATTTTCAAATTAAATTTAATTATTTTTAAATAAAATTAATTTATTTTAAAATTAAATTAAATTATTTCATAATTAATGTAAATTATTTTTAAATTAAATTAATATATTTTCATATTAAATTAAATTTTTTAAAAATTAAATTAAATTATTTTAAAATTAAATAAAATTATTTTCAAATTAAATCAAATTATTTTCAAATTAAATTAAATTAGTTTCCAATTAAATTAAATTATTTTCCGATTAAATAAAATTATTTTCAAATTAATTTAATATATTTTCAAATTAAATTAAATTATTTTCTAATTTATATTATTTTCAAACTATATTAAATTGTTTTCAAATTAAATTAAATTATTTTCAAATTAAATTAACTTATTTTAAAACTAAATTAAATTATTTTTAAAATAATTAAATTATTTTCAAATTAAATTAAATTATTTTAAAATTAAATTAAAGTATTTTTCAAATTAAATTAAATTATTTTAAAATTAAATTAAAATATTTTCATATTGAATTAAATTATTTTCTAATTAAATTAAATTATTTTCAAATTAAATTAAATTATTTTAAAATTAAATGTAATTATTTTAAAATTAAAGTAAATTATTTTCAAATTAAATTAAATTATTTTAAAACTAAATTAAATTATTTTTTAATTAAATTAAATTATTTTTAAATTAAATTAAATTATTTTCAAATTAAATTAAATTATTTTTAAATTAAATTAAATTATTTTAAAATTAAATTGAATTATTTTCAAATTAAATTAAATTATTTTCAAATTAAATTAAATTATTTTTAAATTAAATTAAATTATTTTCAAATTAAATTAAATTATTTTAAAACTAAATTAAATTATTTTCAAATTAAATTAAATTATTTTCAAATTAAATTTAATTATTTTCAAATTAAATTTAATTATTTACAAATTAAATTCAATTATTTTAAAATTAAATTAAATTATTTTCAAATTAAATTATTTTAAAATTAAATTAAATTATTTTCAAATTAAACTGAATTATTTAAAAAAAAATTAAATTATTTTCCAATTAAATTAAAATATTTTAAAAATAAATTAAATTATTTTCAAATTAATTTAAATTAATTTCAAATTAAATTTAATTATTTTAAAATTATATTAAATTATTTTCAAATTAAATTAAATTGTTTTAAAATTAACTTAAATTATTTTCAAATTAAATTAAATTATTTTCAAATTTAATTAGATTATTTTCAAAATAAATTAAGTTATTTTCAAATTAAATTAAATTATTTTCAAATTAAATTAAATTATTTTCAAATTAAATTCTTTTAAAATTAAATTAAATTATTTTTAAATTAAATTAAATTATTTTCAAATTAAATTAATTATTTTTATATTAAATTAAATTATTTTAAAATTAAATTAAATTCTAATTAAATTAAATTATTTTCAAATTAAATTAAATTATTTTACAATTAAATTAAATTATTTTCAAATTAAATTAAATTATTATAAAATTAAATTAAATTATTTTCAAATTAAATTAAATTATTTTTAAATAAAATTAATTTATTTTAAAATTAAATTAAATTATTTCATAATTAATTTAAATTATTTTAAAATTAAATTAATATATTTTCATATTAAATTAAATTATTTTAAAATTAAATTAAATTATTTTCAAATTAAATTAAATTATTTTCAAATTAAATTAAATTATTATAATATTAAATTAAATTATTTTTAAATAAAATTAATCTATTTTAAAATAAAATTAAATTATTTCATAATTAATTTAATTTATTTTAAAATTAAATTAATATATTTTCATATTAAATTAAATTATTTTAAAATTAAATTAAATTATTTTAAAATTAAATTAAATTATTTTCAAATTAAATCAAATTATTTTCAAATTAAATTAAATTACTTTCAAATTAAATTTAATTATTTTCCGATTAAATTAAATTATTTTCCAATTAATTTAATATATTTTCAGATTAAATTAAATTATTTTCTAATTAAATTAAATTATTTTCAAACTATATTAAATTATTTTCAAATTAAATTAAATTATTTTCAAATTAAATTAAATTATTTTCAAATTAAATTAACTTATTTTAAAACTAAATTAAATTATTTTTAAAATAATTAAATTATTTTTAAATTAAATTAAATTATTATAAAATTAAATTAAAATATTTTCATATTAAATTAAATTATTTTCTAATTAAATTAAATTATTTTCAAATTAAATTAAATTATTTTAAAATTAAATTAAATTATTTTAAAATTAAAGTACATTATTTTCAAATTAAATTAAATTATTGTAAAATTAAATTAAATTATTTTTAAATTAAATTAAATTATTTTTAATTTAAATTAAATTATTTTCAAATTAAATTAATTTATTTTTAAATTAAATTAAATTATTTTCAAATTAAATTAAATTATTTTAAAACTAAATTAAATTATTTTCAAATTAAATTAAATTATTTTCAAATTAAATTTAATTATTTTCAAATTAAATTTAATTATTTTCAAATTAAATTCAATTATTTTAAAATTAAATTAAATTATTTTCAAACTAAATTATTTTAAAATTAAGTTAAATTATTTTCAAATTATACTAAATTATTTTAAAATTAAATTAAATTATTTTCAAATTAAATTAAAATATTTAACAAAAAAATTAAATTATTTTCAAATTAAATTAAATTATTTTCAAATTAAATTTAATTATTTTAAAATTATATTAAATTATTTTCAAATTAAATTAAATTGTTTTAAAATTAAATTAAATTATTTTCAAATTAAATTAAATTATTTTCAAATTTAATTAAATTATTTTCAAATTAAATTATTTTAAAATTAAATTAAATTATTTTAAAATTAAATAAAATTATTTGCAAATTAAATTTAATTATTTTAAAATTAAATTAAACTATTTTCAAATTAAATTAAATTATTTTCAAATTAAATTAAATTATTTTCAAATTAAATTAAATTATTTTCAAAGTAAATTCTTTTAAAATTAAATTAAATTATTTTCAAATTAAATAAAAATTTTTTAAACTAAATTAAATTATTTTCAAATTAAATTATTTTAAAATTAAATTAAATTAGTTTACAATTAAATTAAATTATTTTCAAATTAAATTAAATTATTATAAAATTAAATTAAGTTATTTTAAAACTAAATTAAATTATTTTAAATTTAAATTAAATTATTTTAAAATTAAATTAAATTATTTTAAAATTAAATTAAATTATTTTTAAATTAAATTAAATTATTTTTAAATATTATTAAATTATTTTAAAATTAAATTATATTATTTTAAAATTAAATTAAATTATTTTAAAATTAAATTAAATTATTTTAAAATTAAATTAAATTAAATTATTTTAAAATTAAATTAAATTATTTTTAAATTAAATTAAATTATTTTCCAATTAAATTAAATTATTTTCAAATTAAATTAAATTATTTTCAAATTAAATTATTTTAAAATTAAATTAAAATATTTTACAATTAAATTAAATTAATTCCAGATTAAATTAAATTATTTTAAAATTAAATTAAATTATTTTAAAATTAAATTAAATTATTTTCAAAATAAATTAAATTTCTTTCAAATTAAATTAAATTATTTTCAAATTAAATTTAATTATTTTAAAACTATAATAAATTATTTTCAAATTAAACTAAATTATTTTAAAATTAAATTAAATTATTTTCAAATTAAATTAAAATATTTTAAAAATAAATTAAATTATTTTCAAATTAAATTAAATTATTTTCAAATTAAATTTAATTTATTTTCAAATTATATTAAATTATTTTCAAATTAAATTATTGTTTTAAAATTAAATTAAATTATTTTCAAATTAAATTAAATTATTTTCAAATTTAATTAAATTATTTTCAAATTAAATTAAGTTATTTTCAAATTAAATGTAATTATTTTCAAATTAAATTAAATTATTTTAAAATTAAAATAAATTATTTTAAAATTAAATTAAATTATTTTCAAATTAAATTAAATTATTTTAAAATTAAATTAAATTATTTTCAAATTAAATTAAATTATTTTCAAATTAAATTAAATTATTTTGAAATTAAATTAAATAATTTTCAAATTAAATTAAATTATTATAAAATTAAATTAAGTTATTTTAAAACTAAATTAAATTATTTTAAATTTAAATTAAATTATTTTAAAATTAAATTAAATTATTTTAAAATTAAATTAAATTATTTTTAAATTAAATTAAATTATTTTTAAATATTATTAAATTATTTTAAAATTAAATTATATTATTTTAAAATTAAATTAAATTATTTTAAAATTAAATTAAATTATTTTAAAATTAAATTAAATTAAATTATTTTAAAATTAAATTAAATTATTTTTAAATTAAATTAAATTATTTTCCAATTAAATTAAATTATTTTCAAATTAAATTAAATTATTTTCAAACTAAATTAAATTATTTTAAAATTAATTTAAAATATTTTACAATTAAATTAAATTAATTCCAGATTAAATTAAATTATTTTAAAATTAAATTAAATTATTTTAAAATTAAATTAAATTATTTTCAAAATAAATTAAATTTCTTTCAAATTAAATTAAATTATTTTCAAATTAAAATAAATTATTTTCAAATTAATAATAATAATATAAATTATTTTAAAATTAAATTAAATTATTTTAAAACTAAATTAAATTATTTTAAAATTAAATTAAATTATTTTCAAATTAAATTAAATTATTATAAAATTAAATTAAATTAATTTAAAATTAAATTAAATTATTTTTAAATTAAACTAAATTATTTTAAAAATAAATTAAATTATTTTAAAATTAATTTAAATTATTTTAAAATTAAATTAAAATATTTTCACATTCAATTAAATTATTTCAAATTAAATTATTTTAAAATTAAATTAAATTATTTTAAAATTTAATTAAATTATTTTCAAATTAAATTAAATTATTTTCAAATTAAATTTAATTATTTTAAAACTATAATAAATTATTTTCAAATTAAACTAAATTATTTTAAAATTAAATTATTATATAATTAAATTATATTATTTTCAAATTAAATTAAAATATTTTAAAAATAAATTAAATTATTTTCAAATTAAATTAAATTATTTTCAAATTAAATTTAATTTATTTTCAAATTATATAAAATTATTTTCAAATTAAATTATTGTTTTAAAATTAAATTAAATTATTTTCAAATTAAATTAAATTATTTTCAAATTTAATTAAATTATTTTCAAATTAAATTAAGTTATTTTCAAATTAAATTTAATTATTTTCAAATTAAATTAAATTATTTTAAAATTAAATTAAATTATTTTAAAATTAAATTAAATTATTTTCAAATTAAATTAAATTATTTTAAAATTAAATTAAATTATTTTCAAATTAAATTAAATTATTTTCAAATTAAATTAAATTATTTTGAAATTAAATTAAATAACTTTCAAATTAAATTCTTTTAAAATTAAATTATATTATTTTCAAATTAAATTAAATTATTTTCAAATTAAATTAAATTACTTTCAAATTAAATTAAATTATTTTCCGATTAAATTAAATTATTTTCAAATTAATTTAATATATTTTCAAATTAAATTAAATTATTTTCTAATTAAATTAAATTATTTTCAAACTATATTAAATTATTTTCAAATTAAATTAAATTATTTTCAAATGAAATTAAATTATTTTCAAATTAAATTAACTTATTTTAAAACTAAATTAAATTATTTTTAAAATAATTAAATTATTTTAAAATTAAATTAAATTATTTTAAAACTAAATTGAAGTATTTTTAAATTAAATTAAATTATTTTAAAATTAAATTAAAATATTTTCATATTAAATTAAATTATTTTCTAATTAAATAAAATTATTTTAAAATTAAATTAAATTATTTTAAAATTAAATTAAATTACTTTAAAATAAAGTAAATTATTTTCAAATTAAATTAAATTATTTTAAAATTAAATTAAATTATTTTGAAATTAAATTAAATTATTTTAAAATTAAATTAAATTATTTTCAAATTAAATTAAACTATTTTTAAATTAAATTAAATTATTTTAAAATAAATTGAATTATTTTCAAATTAAATTAAATTATTTTCAAATTAAATTAAATTATTTTCAAATTAAATTCAATTATTTTCAAATTAAATTCAATTATTTTAAAAATAAATTAAATTGTTTTCAAATTAAATTATTTTAAAATTAAATTAAGTTATTTTCAAATTAAACTAAATTATTTTAAAATTAAATTAAATTATTTTCAAATTAAATTAAAATATTTTAAAAATAAATTAAATTATTTTCAAATTAAATTAAATTATTTTCAAATTAAATTTAATTATTTTAAAATTATATTAAATTATTTTCAAATTAAACTAAATGTTTTAAAATTAAATTATTTTCAAATTAAATTAAATTATTTTCAAATTTAATTAAATTATTTTCAAATTAAATTAAGTTATTTTCAAATTAAATTTAATTATTTTCAAATAAAATTAAATTATTTTAAATTTAAATTCAATTATTTTAAAATTAAATTTAAATATTTTCAAATTAAATTAAATTGTTTTAAAATTAAATTAAACTATTTTCAAATTAAATTAAATTATTTTCAAATTAAATTAAATTATTTTCAAATTAAATTAAATTATTTTCAAATTACATTCTTTTAAAATTAAATTAAATTATTTTCAAATTCAATTAATTTTTTTTAAATTAAATTATATTATTTTCAAATTAAATTATTTTAAAATTAAATTAAATTAGTTAACAATCAAATTAAATTATTTTCAAATTAAATTAAATTATGATAAAATTAAATTAAGTTATTTTAAAACTAAATTAAATTATTTTAAATTTAAATTAAATTATTTTAAAATTAAATTAAATTATTTTCAAATGAAATTAAATTATTTTCAAATTAAATTAACTTATTTTAAAACTAAATTAAATTATTTTTAAAATAATTAAATTATTTTAAAATTAAATTAAATTATTTTAAAACTAAATTGAAGTATTTTTAAATTAAATTAAATTATTTTAAAATTAAATTAAAATATTTTCATATTAAATTAAATTATTTTCTAATTAAATTAAATTATTTTCAAATTAAATTAAATTATTTTAAAATTAAATTAAATTATTTTAAAATAAAGTAAATTATTTTCAAATTAAATTAAATTATTTTAAAATTAAATTAAATTATTTTTAAATTAAATTAAATTATTTTAAAATTTAATTAAATTATTTTCAAATTAAATTATATTATTTTAAAATTAAATTAAATTATTTTAAAATTAAATTAAATTATTTTTAAATTAAATTAAATTAAACTAAATTAAATTATTTTCAAACTAAATTAAATTGTTTTAAAATTAAATTAAATTATTTTCAAATTAAATTAAATTATTTTCAAATTAAATTAAATTATTTTCAAATTAAATTAAATTATTTTCAAATTAAATTAAATTATTTTAAAATTAAATTAAAATATTTTACAATTAAATTAAATTAATTCCAAATTAAATTAAATTATTTTAAAATTAAAATAAATTATTTTAAAATTAAATAAAATTATTTTCAAAATAAATTAAATTTCTTTCAAATTAAATTAAATTATTTTCAAATTAAAATAAATTATTTTCAAATTAAATTAAATTATTTTAAAATTAAATTAAATTATTTTAAAACTAGATTAAATTATTTTAAAATTAAATTAAATTATTTTCAAATTAAATTAAATTATTATAAAATTAAATTAAATTATTTTAAAAGTAAATTAAATTATTTTTAAATTAAATTGAATTTTTTTAAAATTAAATTAAAATATTTTAAAATTAATTTAAATTATTTTAAAATTAAATTAAAATATTTTTACATTAAATTAAATTATTCCAAATTAAATTATTTTAAAATTTAATTAAATTATTTTCAAATTAAATTAAATTATTTTCAAATTAAATTTAATTATTTTAAAATTATATTAAATTATTTTCAAATTAAACTAAATTATTTCAAAATTAAAATAAATTATTTTCAAATTAAATTAAAATATTTTAAAAATAAATTAAATTATTTTCAAATTAAATTAAATTAATTTCAAATTAAATTTAATTATTTTAAAATTAAATTCAATTATTTTAAAATTAAATTCAATTATTTTAAAATTAAATTAAATTATTTTAAAATTAAATTAAATTATTTTTAAATTAAATTAAATTATTTTAAAATTTAATTAAATTATTTTCAAATTAAATTATATTATTTTAAAATTAAATTAAATTATTTTAAAATTAAATTAAATTATTTTTAAATTAAATTAAATTAAACTAAATTAAATTATTTTCAAACTAAATTAAATTGTTTTAAAATTAAATTAAATTATTTTCAAATTAAATTAAATTATTTTCAAATTAAATTAAATTATTTTCAAATTAAATTAAATTATTTTCAAATTAAATTAAATTATTTTAAAATTAAATTAAAATATTTTACAATTAAATTAAATTAATTCCAAATTAAATTAAATTATTTTAAAATTAAAATAAATTATTTTAAAATTAAATAAAATTATTTTCAAAATAAATTAAATTTCTTTCAAATTAAATTAAATTATTTTCAAATTAAAATAAATTATTTTCAAATTAAATTAAATTATTTTAAAATTAAATTAAATTATTTTAAAACTAAATTAAATTATTTTAAAATTAAATTAAATTATTTTCAAATTAAATTAAATTATTATAAAATTAAATTAAATTATTTTAAAAATAAATTAAATTATTTTTAAATTAAATTGAATTTTTTTAAAATTAAATTAAAATATTTTAAAATTAATTTAAATTATTTTAAAATTAAATTAAAATATTTTTACATTAAATTAAATTATTTCAAATTAAATTATTTTAAAATTTAATTAAATTATTTTCAAATTAAATTAAATTATTTTCAAATTAAATTTAATTATTTTAAAATTATATTAAATTATTTTCAAATTAAACTAAATTATTTCAAAATTAAAATAAATTATTTTCAAATTAAATTAAAATATTTTAAAAATAAATTAAATTATTTTCAAATTAAATTAAATTAATTTCAAATTAAATTTAATTATTTTAAAATTAAATTCAATTATTTTAAAATTAAATTCAATTATTTTAAAATTAAATTAAATTATTTTAAAATTAAATTAAATTATTTGAAAATTAAATTAAATTATTTTCAAAATAAATTAAATTTCTTTCAAATTAAATTAAATTATTTTCAAATTAAATTAAATTATTTTCAAATTAAATTAAATTATTTTAAAATTAAATTAAATTATTTTAAAACTGAATTAAATTATTTTAAAATTAAATTAAATTATTTTCAAATTAAATAAATTATTATAAAATTAAATTAAATTATTTTGAAATTAAATTAAATTATTTTTAAATTAAATTAAATTATTTTAAAATTAAATTAAATTATTTTAAAATTAATTTAAATTATTTTAAAATTAAATTAAAATATTTTCACATTAAATTAAATTATTTCAAATTAAATTATTTTAAAATTAAATTAAATTATTTTAAAATTTAATAAAATTATTTTCAAATAAAATTATTTAAAAATTAAATTTAATTATTCTAAAATTATATTAAATTATTTTCAAATTAAATTAAATTGTTTGAAAATTAAATTAAATTATTTTCAAATTAAATTAAATTATTTTCAAATTTAATTATTTTCAAATTAAATTAAGATATTTTCAAATTAAATTTAATTATTTTCAAATTAAATTAAATTATTTTAAAATTAAATTCAATTATTTTAAAATTAAATTAAATTATTTTCAAATTAAATTAAATTATTTTAAAATTTAATTAAATTAAATTAAATTATTTTCAAATTAAATTAAATTATTTTCAAATTAAATTAAATTATTTTCAAATAAAATTCTTTTAAAATTAAATTAAATTGTTTTCAAATTAAATTAAATTATTTTAAAATTAAATTAAATTATTTTCAAATTAAATTATTTTAAAATTAAATTAAATTACTTTAAAATTAAATTAAATTAGTTTACAATTAAATTAAATTATTTTAAAATTAAATTAAATTATTATAAAATTAAATTAAATTATTTTAAAACTAAATTAAATTATTTTAAATTTAAATTAAATTATTTTAAAATTAAATTAAATTATTTTCAAACTAAATTTAATTATTTTAAAATTAAATTAAAATATTTTCAAATTAAATTAAATTAATTTCAAATTAAATTAAATTATTTTCAAATTAAATTAAATTATTTTCAAATTAAACTAAATTATTTTCAAATTAAATTAAATTATTTTAAAATTAAATTAAATTATTTTAAAATTAAATTAAATTATTTTCAAAATAAATTCAATTTCTTTCAAATTAAATTAAATTATTTTCAAATTAAAATAAATTATTTTCAAATTAAATTAAATTATTTTAAAACTAAATTCAATGTTTTTAAAATTAAATTAAATTATTTTCAAATTAAATTAAATGATTACAAAATTAAATTAAATTATTTTAAAATTAAATTAAATTATTTTTAAATTAAATTAAATTATTTTAAAATTAAATTAAATTATTTTAAAATTAATTTAAATTATTTTAAAATTAAATTAAAATATTTTCACATTAAATAAATTATTTCAAATTAAATTATTTTGAAATTAAATTAAATTATTTTAAAATTAATTAAATTATTTTCAAATTAAATTAAATTATTTTCAAATTAAATTTAATTATTTTAAAATTATATTAAATTATTTTCAAATTAAACTAAATTATTTTAAAATTAAATTAAATTATTTTCAAATTAAATTAAAATATTTTAAAAATAAATTAAATTATTTTCAAATTAAATTAAATTATTTTCAAATTAAATTTAATTATTTTAAAATTATATTAAATTATTTTCAAATTAAATTAAATTGTTTTAAAATTAAATTAAATTATTTTCAAATTAAATTAAATTATTTTCAAATTTAATTAAATTATTTTCAAATTAAATTAAGTTATTTTAAAATTAAATTGAATTATTTTAAAATTAAATTAAATTATTTTCAAATTAAATTAAATTATTTTAAAATTAAATTAAATTATTTTCAAATTAAATTAAATTATTTTCAAATTAAATTATTTTAAAATTAAATTAAATTACTTTAAAATTAAATTAAATTAGTTTACAATTAAATTAAATTATTTTCAAATTAAATTAAATTATTATAAAATTAAATTAAATTATTTTAAAATTAAATTAAATTATTTTAAAATTAAATTAAATTATTTTTAAATTAGATTAAATTATTTTCAAATTTAATTAAATTATTTTCAAATTAAATTATATTATTTTTAAATTAAACTAAATTATTTTAAAACTAAATTAATTTATTTTAAAATTAAATTAAATTATTTTCAAATTAAATTAAATTAAACTAAATTAAATTATTTTCAAACTAAATAAAATCATTTTAAAATTAAACTAAAATATTTTCAAACTAATTAAATTATTTTCAAATTAAATTAAATTATTTTCAAATTAAATTAAATTATTTTCAAATTAAATTAAATTATTTTAAAATTAAATTAAATTATTTTCAAAATAAATTAAATTTCTTTCAAATTAAATTAAATTATTTTCAAATTAAAATAAATTATTTTCAAATTAAATTAAATTTATTTAAAAGTAAATTAAATTATTTTAAAATTAAATTAAATTATTTTCAAATTAAATTAAATTATTATAAAATTAAATTAAATTATTTTAAAATTAAATTAAATTATTTTTAAATTAATTTAAATTATTTTAAAATTAAATTAAAATATTTTCACATTAAATTAAATTATTTCAAATTAAATTATTTTAAAATAAAATTAAATTATTTTAAAATTTAATTAAATTATTTTCAAATTAAATTAAATTATTTGCAAATTAAATTTAATTATTTTAAAATTATATTAAATTATTTTCAAATTAAACTAAATTATTTTAAAATTAAATTAAATTATTTTCAAATTAATTTAAATTATTTTAAAAATAAATTAAATTATTTTCAAATTAAATTAAATTATTTTCAAATTAAATTTAATTTTTTTAAAATTATATTAAATTATTTTCAAATTAAATTAAATTGTTTTAAAATTAAATTAAATTATTTTCAAATTAAATTAAAATATTTTAAAAATAAATTAAATTATTTTCAAATTAAATTAAATTATTTTCAAATTAAATTTAATTATTTTAAAATTATATTAAATTATTTTCAAATTAAATTAAATTGTTTTAAAATTAAATTAAATTATTTTCAAATTAAATTAAATTATTTTCAAATTTAATTAAATTATTTTCAAATTAAATTAAGTTATTTTCAAATTAAATTTAATTATTTTCAAATTAAATTAAATTATTTTAAAATTAAATTCAATTATTTTAAAATTAAATTAAATTATTTTCAAATTAAATTAAATTATTTTAAAATTTAATTAAATTAAATAAAATTATTTTCAAATTAAATTAAATTATTTTCAAATTAAATTAAATTATTTTCAAATAAAATTCTTTTAAAATTAAATTAAATTGTTTTCAAATTAAATTAAATTATTTTAAAATTAAATTAAATTATTTTCAAATTAAATTATTTTAAAATTAAATTAAATTACTTTAAAATTAAATTAAATTAGTTTACAATTAAATTAAATTATTTTAAAATTAAATTAAATTATTATAAAATTAAATTAAATTATTTTAAAACTAAATTAAATTATTTTAAATTTAAATTAAATTATTTTAAAATTAAATTAAATTATTTTCAAACTAAATTTAATTATTTTAAAATTCAATTAAAATATTTTCAAATTAAATTAAATTAATTTCAAATTAAATTAAATTATTTTCAAATTAAATTAAATTATTTTCAAATTAAATTAAATTATTTTCAAATTAAATTAAATTATTTTAAAATTAAATTAAATTATTTTCAAAATAAATTCAATTTCTTTCAAATTAAATTAAATTATTTTCAAATTAAAATAAATTATTTTCAAATTAAATTAAATTATTTTAAAACTAAATTCAATGTTTTTAAAATTAAATTAAATTATTTTCAAATTAAATTAAATTATTACAAAATTAAATTAAATTATTTTAAAATTAAATTAAATTATTTTTAAATTAAATTAAATTATTTTAAAATTAAATTAAATTATTTTAAAATTAATTTAAATTATTTTAAAATTAAATTAAAATATTTTCACATTAAATAAATTATTTCAAATTAAATTATTTTGAAATTAAATTAAATTTTTTTAAAATTAATTAAATTATTTTCAAATTAAATTAAATTATTTTCAAATTAAATTTAATTATTTTAAAATTATATTAAATTATTTTCAAATTAAACTAAATTATTTTAAAATTAAATTAAATTATTTTCAAATTAAATTAAAATATTTTAAAAATAAATTAAATTATTTTCAAATTAAATTAAATTATTTTTAAATTAAATTTAATTATTTTAAAATTATATTAAATTATTTTCAAATTAAATTAAATTGTTTTAAAATTAAATTAAATTATTTTCAAATTAAATTAAATTATTTTCAAATTTAATTAAATTATTTTCAAATTAAATTAAGTTATTTTAAAATTAAATTGAATTATTTTAAAATTAAATTAAATTATTTTCAAATTAAATTAAATTATTTTCAAATTAAATTAAATTATTTTCAAATTAAATTATTTTAAAATTAAATTAAATTACTTTAAAATTAAATGAAATTAGTTTACAATTAAATTAAATTATTTTCAAATTAAATTAAATTATTATAAAATTAAATTAAATTATTTTAAAATTAAATTAAATTATTTTAAAATTAAATTAAATTATTTTTAAATTAGATTAAATTATTTTCAAATTTAATTAAATTATTTTCAAATTAAATTATATTATTTTTAAATTAAACTAAATTATTTTAAAACTAAATTAAATTTTTTTAAAATTAAATTAAATTATTTTCAAATTAAATTAAATTAAACTAAATTAAATTATTTTCAAACTAAATAAAATCATTTTAAAATTAAACTAAAATATTCTCAAACTAAATTAAATTATTTTCAAATTAAATTAAATTATTTTCAAATTAAATTTAATTATTTTCAAATTAAATTAAATTATTTTAAAATTAAATTAAATTATTTTCAAAATAAATTAAATTTCTTTCAAATTAAATTAAATTATTTTCAAATTAAAATAAATTATTTTCAAATTAAATTAAATTTATTTAAAAGTAAATTAAATTATTTTAAAATTAAATTAAATTATTTTCAAATTAAATTAAATTATTATAAAATTAAATTAAATAATTTTAAAATTAAATTAAATTATTTTTAAATTAAATTAAATTATTTTAAAATTAAATTAAATTATTTTAAAATTAATTTAAATTATTTTAAAATTAAATTAAAATATTTTCACATTAAATTAAATTATTTCAAATTAAATTATTTTAAAATAAAATTAAATTATTTTAAAATTTAATTAAATTATTTTCAAATTAAATTAAATTATTTGCAAATTAAATTTAATTATTTTAAAATTATATTAAATTATTTTCAAATTAAACTAAATTATTTTAAAATTAAATTAAATTATTTTCAAATTAATTTAAATTATTTTAAAAATAAATTAAATTATTTTCAAATTAAATTAAATTATTTTCAAATTAAATTTAATTTTTTTTAAATTATATTAAATTATTTTCAAATTAAATTAAATTGTTTTAAAATTAAATTAAATTATTTTCAAATTAAATTAAATTATTTTCAAATTTAATTAAATTATTTTCAAATTAAATTAAGTTATTTTCAAATTAAATTTAATTATTTTCAAATTAAATTAAATTATTTTAAAATTAAATTCAATTATTTTAAAATTAAATTAAATTATTTTCAAATTAAATTAAATTATTACAAAATTAAATTAAATTATTTTAAAATTAAATTAAATTATTTTTAAATTAAATTAAATTATTTTAAAATTAAATTAAATTATTTTAAAATTAATTTAAATTATTTTAAAGTTAAATTAAAATATTTTCAAATTAAATAAATTATTTCAAATTAAATTATTTTGAAATTAAATTAAATTATTTTAAAATTAATTTAATTATTTTCATATTAAATTAAATTATTTTAAAATTAAATTGAATTATTTTAAAATTAAATTAAATTATTTTCAAATTAAATTAAATTATTTTAAAATTAAATTAAATTATTTTCAAATTAAATTAAATTATTTTCAAATTAAATTATTTTAAAATTAAATTAAATTACTTTAAAATTAAATTAAATTAGTTTACAATTAAATTAAATTATTTTCAAATTAAATTAAATTATTATAAAATTAAATTAAATTATTTTAAAATTAAATTAAATTATTTTAAAATTAAATTAAATTATTTTTAAATTAAATTAAATTATTTTCAAATTTAATTAAATTATTTTCAAATTAAATTATATTATTTTTAAATTAAACTAAATTATTTTAAAACTAAATTAAATTATCTTAAAATTAAATTAAATTATTTTCAAATTAAATTAAATTAAACTAAATTAAATTATTTTCAAACTAAATTAAATCATTTTAAAATTAAACTAAATTATTTTCAAACTAAATTAAATTATTTTCAAATTAAATTAAATTATTTTCAAATTAAATTAAATTATTTTAAAATTAAATTAAATTATTTTAAAATTAAATTAAATTATTTTCAAAATAAATTAAATTTCTTTCAAATTAAATTAAATTATTTTCAAATTAAAATAAATTATTTTCAAATTAAATTAAATTTATTTAAAAGTAAATTAAATTATTTTAAAATTAAATTAAATTATTTTCAAATTAAATTAAATTATTATAAAATTAAATTAAATTATTTTAAAATTAAATTAAATTATTTTTAAATTAAATTAAATTATTTTAAAATTAAATTAAATTATTTTAAAATTAATTTAAATTATTTTAAAATTAAATTAAAATATTTCACATTAAATTAAATTATTTCAAATTAAATTATTTTAAAATAAAATAAAATTATTTTAAAATATAATTAAATTATTTTCAAATTAAATTAAATTATTTGCAAATTAAATTTAATTATTTTAAAATTATATTAAATTATTTTCAAATTAAACTAAATTATTTTAAAATTAAATTAAATTATTTTCAAATTAATTTAAATTATTTTAAAAATAAATTAAATTATTTTCAAATTAAAATAAATTATTTTCAAATTAAATTTAATTTTTTTAAAATTATATTAAATTATTTTCAAATTAAATTAAATTGTTTTAAAATTAAATTAAATTATTTTCAAATTAAATTAAATTATTTTCAAATTTAATTAAATTATTTTCAAATTAAATTAAGTTATTTTCAAATTAAATTTAATTATTTTCAAATTAAATTAAATTCTTTTAAAATTAAATTCAATTATTGTAAAATTAAATTAAATTATTTTCAAATTAAATTAAATTATTTTAAAATTAAATTAAATTATTTTCAAATTAAATTAAATTATTTTCAAATTAAATTGAATTATTTTCAAATTAAATTTAATTATTTTCAAATTAAATTCTTTTAAAATTAAATTAAATTATTTTCAAATTAAATTAAATTATTTTAAAATTAAATTAAATTATTTTCAAATTAAATTATTTTAAAATTAAATTAAATTAGTTTACAATTAAATTAAATTATTTTCAAATTAAATTAAATTATTATAAAATTAAATTAAGTTATTTTAAAACTAAATTAAATTATTTTAAATTTAAATTAAATTATTTTAAAATTAAATTAAATTATTTTAAAATTAAATTAAATTATTTTTAAATTAAATTAATTTAAAATTTAATTAAATTATTTTCAAATTAAATTGTATTATTTTAAAATTAAATAAAATTATTTTAAAATTAAATTAACTTATTTTCAAATTAAATTAAATTAAACTAAATTAAATTATTTTCAAACTAAATTAAATTATTTTAAAATTAAATTAAATTATTTACAAATTAAATTAAATTATTTTCAAATTAAATTAAATTATTTTCAAATTAAATTACATTATTTTCAAATTAAATTAAATTATTTTAAAATTAAATTAAAATATTTTACAATTAAATTATATTAATTCCAAATTAAATTAAATTATTTTAAAATTAAATTAAGTTATTTTAAAATTAAATTAATTTATTTTCAAAATAAATTAAATTTCTTTCAAATTAAATTAAATTATTTTCAAATTAAAATAAATTATTTTAAAATTAAATTAAATTATTTGAAAATTAAATTAAATTATTTTAAAACTAAATTAAATTACTTTAAAATTAAATTAAATTATTTTCAAATTAAATTAAATTATTATAAAATTAAATTAAATTATTTTAAAATTAAATTAAATTATTTTTAAATTAAATTAAATTATTTTAAAATTAAATTAAATTATTTTGAAATTAATTTAAATTATTTTAAAATTAAATTAAAATATTTTCACATTAAATCAAAATATTTCAAATTAAATTATTTTAAAATTAAATTAAATAATTTTGAAATTTAATTAAATTATTTTCAAATTAAATTAAATTATTTTCAAATTAAATTTAATTATTTTAAAATTATATTAAATTATTTTTAAATTAAATTAAATTGTTTTAAAGTTAAATTAAATTATTTTCAAATTAAATTAAATTATTTTCAAATTTAATTATTTTCAAATTAAATTAAGTTATTTTCAAATTAAATTTAATTATATTCAAATTAAATTAAATTATTTTCAAATTTAATTATATTATTTTAAAATTAAATTCAATTATTTTCAAATTAAATTCAATTATTTTAAAATTAAATTAAATTAAATTATTTTCAGATTAAATTATTTTCAAATTAAATTTTTTTAAAATTAAATTAAATTGTTTTCAAATTAAATTAAATTATTTTAAAATTAAATTAAATTATTTTCAAATTAAATTATTTTAAAATTAAATTAAAATACTTTCAAATTAAATTAAATTTATTTACAATTAAATTAAATTATTTTCAAATTAAATTAAATTATTATAAAATTAAATTAAATTATTTTAAAACTAAATTAAATTATTTTAACTTTAAATTAAATTATTTTAAAATTAAATTAAATTATTTTAAAATTAAATTAAATTATTTTTAAATTAAATTAAACTATTTTTAAATTTAATTAAATTATTTTCAAATAAAATTATATTATTTTAAAATTAAATTAAATTATTTTAAAACTAAATTAAAATTATATTAAATTATTTTCAAATTAAATTAAATTAAACTAAATTAAATTATTTTTAAACTAAATTAAATTATTTTAAAATTAAATTATTTGCAAATTAAATTAAATTATTTTCAAATTAAATTAAATTATTTTCAATTTAAATTAAATTATTTTCAAATTAAATTAAATTATTTTCAAATTAAATTAAATTATTTTAAAATTAAATTAAAATATTTTACAATTAAATTTAATTAATTCCAAATTAAATTAAATCATTTTAAAATTAAATTATTTTAAAATTAAATTAAATTATTTTCAAAATAAATTAAATTTCTTTCAAATTAAATTAAATTATTTTCAAATTAAAATAAATTATTTTCAAATTAAATTAAATTATTTTAAAATTAAATTTAATTATTTTAAAACTAAATTAAATTATTTTAAAACTAAATTAATCTATTTTAAAATTAAATTAACTTATTTTCAAATTAAATTAAATTATTTTCAAATTAAATTAAATTATTAAACTTAATAAAGACGGAACAAAGCTTGAATATATAAATATACTCAACCCTTCCGGAACTCTATAATACTAATGAGTCTTTTTAGGACTACCAAAAACAAATCTCTTATGAAATTTGTCAGTTATTCTATAGCTTTCAGTCCACCTTCGTGGCACTCAACAAAAACCATAAAAATAACATTGAGTTTTAAGATCATGTCTTTCCGATACCTTGAGTGGATAGCCATCTGTGGACGCGTTTCGAGATCTATCTCTCATCAGCACAGCTATGCTTCCATGAACAATATTTTGTAAATCACTCACTTGAAAACCCATGTGGTGTTGGGGTTAGATGTTTTTAATTTTGACATTTTGTGAGAGAGACAACTTAGCAGGTTATTGATATAAATGATAAATTTTGAATTGGTAAAACCATAAAACATTATAGATAATCAGATAAACTTAATAAAGACGGAACAAAGCTTGAATATATAAATATACTCAACCCTTCCGGAACTCTATAATACTAATGAGTCTTTTTATGACTACCAAAAACAAATCTCTTATGAAATTTGTCAGTTATTCTATAGCTTTCAGTCCACCTTCGTGGCACTCAACAAAAACCATAAAAATAACATTGAGTTTTAAGATCATGTCTTTCCGATACCTTGAGTCGATAGCCATCTGTGGACGCGTTTCGAGATCTATCTCTCATCAGCACAGCTATCCTTCCATGAACAATATTTTGTAAATCACTCACTTGAAAACCCATGTGGTGTTGGGGTTAGATGTTTTCAATTTTGACATTTTGTGAGAGAGACATGAACTTAGCAGGATATTGATATAAATGATAAATTTTGAATTGGTAAAACCATACAACATTATAGATAATCAGATAAACTTAATAAAGACGGAACAAAGCTTGAATATATAAATATACTCAACCCTTCCGGAACTCTATAATACTAATGAGTCTTTTTAGGACTACCAAAAACAAATCTCTTATGAAATTTGTCAGTTATTCTATAGCTTTCAGTCCACCTTCGTGGCACTCAACAAAAACCATAAAAATAACATTGAGTTTTAAGATCATGTCTTTCCGATACCTTGAGTGGATAGCCATCTGTGGACGCGTTTCGAGATCTATCTCTCATCAGCACAGCTATGCTTCCATGAACAATATTTTGTAAATCACTCACTTAAAAACCCATGTGGTGTTGGGGTTAGATGTTTTTAATTTTTACATTTTGTGAGAGAGACATGAACTTAGCAGGTTATTGATATAAATGATAAATTTTGAATTGGTAAAACCATACAACATTATAGATAATCAGATAAACTTAATAAAGACGGAACAAAGCTTGAATATATAAATATACTCAACCCTTCCGGAACTCTATAATACTAATGAGTCTTTTTAGGACTACCAAAAACAAATCTCTTATGAAATTTGTCAGTTATTCTATAGCTTTCAGTCCACCTTCGTGGCACTCAACAAAAACCATAAAAATAACATTGAGTTTTAAGATCATGTCTTTCCGATACCTTGAGTGGATAGCCATCTGTGGACGCGTTTCGAGATTTATCTCTTATCAGCACAGCTATGCTTCCATGAACAATATTTTGTAAATCACTCACTTGAAAACCCATGTGGTGTTGGGGTTAGATGTTTTTAATTTTGACATTTTGTGAGAGAGACATGAACTTAGCAGGTTATTGATATAAATGATAAATTTTGAATTGGTAAAACCATACAACATTATAGATAATCAGATAAACTTAATAAAGACGGAACAAAGCTTGAATATATAAATATACTCAACCCTTCCGGGACTCTATAATACTAATGAGTCTTTTTAGGACTACCAAAAGCAAATCTCTTATGAAATTTGTCAGTTATTCTATAGCTTTCAGTCCACCTTCGTGGCACTCAACAAAAACCATAAAAATAACATTGAGTTTTAAGATCATGTCTTTCCGATACCTTGAGTGGATAGCCATCTGTGGACGCGTTTCGAGATCTATCTCTCATCAGCACAGCTAAGCTTCCATGAACAATATTTTGTAAATCAATCACTTGAAAACCCATGTGGTCAAAATTAAAAACATCTAACCCCAACACCACATGGGTTTTCAAGTGAGTGATTTACAAAATATTGTTCATGGAAGCATAGCTGTGCTGATGAGAGATAGATCTCGAAACGCGTCCACAGATGGCTATCCACTCAAGGTATCGGAAAGACATGATCTTAAAACTCAATGTTATTTTTATGGTTTTTGTTGAGTGCCACGAAGGTGGACTGAAAGCTATAGAATAACTGACAAATTTCATAAGAGATTTGTTTTTGGTAGTCCTAAAAAGACTCATTAGTATTATAGAGTTCCGGAAGGGTTGAGTATATTTATATATTCAAGCTTTGTTCCGTCTTTATTAAGTTTATCTGATTATCTATAATGTTGTATGGTTTTACCAATTCAAAATTTATCATTTATATCAATAACCTGCTAAGTTCATGTCTCCCTCACAAAATGTCAAAATTAAAAACATCTAACCCCAACACCACATGGGTTTTCAAGTGAGTGATTTGCAAAATATTGTTCATGGAAGCATAGCTGTGCTGATGAGAGATAGATCTCGAAACGCGTCCACAGATGGCTATCCACTCAAGGTATCGGAAAGACATGATCTTAAAACTCAATGTTATTTTTATGGTTTTTGTTGAGTGCCACGAAGGTGGACTGAAAGCTATAGAATAACTGACAAATTTCATAAGAGATTTGTTTTTGGTAGTCCTAAAAAGACTCATTAGTATTATAGAGTTCCGGAAGGGTTGAGTATATTTATATATTCAAGCTTTGTTCCGTCTTTATTAAGTTTATCTGATTATCTATAATGTTGTATGGTTTTACCAATTCAAAATTTATCATTTATATCAATAACCTGCTAAGTTCATGTCTCTCTCACAAAATGTCAAAATTAAAAACATCTAACCCCAACACCACATGGGTTTTCAAGTGAGTGATTTACAAAATATTGTTCATAGAAGCATAGCTGTGCTGATGAGAGATAGATCTCGAAACGCGTCCACAGATGGCTATCCACTCAAGGTATCGGAAAGACATGATCTTAAAACTCAATGTTATTTTTATGGTTTTTGTTGAGTGCCACGAAGGTGGACTGAAAGCTATAGAATAACTGACAAATTTCATAAGAGATTTGTTTTTGGTAGTCCTAAAAAGACTCATTAGTATTATAGAGTTCCGGAAGGGTTGAGTATATTTATATATTCAAGCTTTGTTCCGTGTTTATTAAGTTTATCTGATTATCTATAATGTTGTATGGTTTTACCAATTCAAAATTTATCATTTATATCAATAACCTGCTAAGTTCATGTCTCTCTCACAAAATGTCAAAATTAAAAACATCTAACCCCAACACCACATGGGTTTTCAAGTGAGTGATTTACAAAATATTGTTCATGGAAGCATAGCTGTGCTGATGAGAGATAGATCTCGAAACGCGTCCACAGATGGCTATCCACTCAAGGTATCGGAAAGACATGATCTTAAAACTCAATGTTATTTTTATGGTTTTTGTTGAGTGCCACGAAGGTGGACTGAAAGCTATAGAATAACTGACAAATTTCATAAGAGATTTGTTTTTGGTAGTCCTAAAAAGACTCATTAGTATTATAGAGTTCCGGAAGGGTTGAGTATATTTATATATTCAAGCTTTGTTCCGTCTTTATTAAGTTTATCTGATTATCTATAATGTTGTATGGTTTTACCAATTTAAAATTTAAATTAAATTATTTTCAAATTAAATTAAATTATTTTCAAATTAAATTAAATTATTTTAAAATTAAATTAAAATATTTTACAATTAAATTATATTAATTCCAAATTAAATTAAATTATTTTAAAATTAAATTAAGTTATTTTAAAATTAAATTAAATTATTTTCAAAATAAATTAAATTTCTTTCAAATTAAATTAAATTATTTTCAATTTAAAATAAATTATTTTAAAATTAAATTAAATTATTTGAAAATTAAATTAAATTATTTTAAAACTAAATTAAATTATTTTCAAATTTAATTATTTTCAAATTAAATTTAATTATATTCAAATTAAATTAAATTATTTTCAAATTTAATTATATTATTTTAAAATTAAATTAAATTATTTTCAAATTAAATTAAATTATTATAAAATTAAATTATTTTAAAATTAAATTAAATTATTTTTAAATTAATTTAAATTATTTTAAAATTAAATTAAATTATTTTGAAATTAATTTAAATTATTGTAAAATAAATTAAAATATTTTCACATTAAATTAAAATATTTCTAATTAAATTATTTTAAAATTAAATTAAATAATTTTGAAATTTAATTAAATTATTTTCAAATTAAATTAAATTATTTTCAAATTAAATTTAATTATTTTAAAATTATATTAAATTATTTTCAAATTAAATTAAATTGTTTTAAAATTAAATTAAATTATTTTCAAATTAAATTAAATTATTTTCAAATTTAATTATTTTCAAATTAAATTTAATTATATTCAAATTAAATTAAATTATTTTCAAATTTAATTATATTATTTTAAAATTAAATTCAATTATTTTCAAATTAAATTAAATTATTTTAAAATTAAATTAAATTAAATTATTTTCAAATTAAATTATTTTCAAATTAAATTCTTTTAAAAATAAATTAAATTGTTTTCAAATTAAATTAAATTATTTTAAAATTAAATTAAATTATTTTCAAATTAAATTATTTTAAAATTAAATTAAAATACTTTCAAATTAAATTAAATTGATTTACAATTAAATTAAATTATTTTCAAATTAAATTAAATTATTATAAAATTAAATTAAATTATTTTAAAACTAAATTAAATTATTTTAAATTTAAATTAAATTATTTTAAAATTAAATTAAATTATTTTAAAATTAAATTAAATTATTTCTAAATTAAATTAAACTATTTTTAAATTTAATTAAATTATTTTCAAATTAAATTATATTATTTTAAAATTAAATTTAATTATTTTAAAACTAAATTAAATTATTTTAAAATTATATTAAATTATTTTCAAATTAATTTAAATTAAAGTAAATTAAATTATTTTCAAACTAAATTAAATTATTTTAAAATTAAATTATTTTCAAATTAAATTAAATTATTTTCAAATTAAATTAAATTATTTTCAAATTAAATTAAAATACTTTCAAATTAAATTAAATTGATTTACAATTAAATTAAATTATTTTCAAATTAAATTAAATTATTATAAAATTAAATTTAATTATTTTAAAACTAAATTAAATTATTTTAAATTTAAATTAAATTATATTAAAATTAAATTAAATTATTTTCAAAATAAATTAAATTTCTTTCAAATTAAATTAAATTATTTTCAAATTAAAATAAACTATTTTAAAATTAAATTAAATTTTTTAAAAATTAAATTAAAGTATTTTTATTTTAAAATTAAATTAAATTATTTTCAAAATAAATTTATTTTATTGTTAATTTTATTGTTAAGTTATTTTTATTATAAATTCATTTAATTTAAAAATATCGTAATTTGATTTTAAAATAATTTAATTTAAATTTAAAATTAAATTATTTTAAAATTAAATTAAATTATTTTCAAATTAGATCAAATTATTTTAAAATTAAATTAAATTATTTTAAAATTAAAAAAAATTATTTTCAAACTAAATTAAATTATTTTAAAATTAAATTAAATTATTTTAAAATTTAATTAATGTATTTTAAAATTAAATTAAATTATTTTAAAATTAAATTAAATTATTTTAAAATTAAATTAAATTATTTTTAAATTAAATTAAATTATTTTTAAATTAAATTAAATTATTTTCAAATTTAATTAATTTATTTTAAAATTAAATTAAATTATTTTAAAATTTAAATAAATTATTTTACAATTAAATTAAATTATTTTTATTTTAAAATTAAATTAAATTATTTTCAAATTAAATTAAATTATTTTAAAATTAAATTAAAGTATTTTAAAATTAAATTAAATTATTTAAAAACTAAATTAAATTATTTTCAAATTAAATTAAATTATTTTCAAATAAAATTAAATTATTTTCAAAATAAATTTAATTATTTTAAAATTAAATTAAAGTATTTTTATTTTAAAATTAAATTAAATTGTTTTCAAATTTATTTAAATTATTATTAAATTAAATTAAATTATTTTCAAATTAAATTAAATTATTTTAAAATTAAATTTAATTATTTTCATATTAAATTAAATTATTTTCAAATTAAATTAAATTATTTTTAAATTAAACTAAATTATTTTTAAATTAAATTAAATTATTTTCAAATTTAATTAATTTATTTTAAAATTAAATTAAATTATTTTAAAATTTAATTAAATTATTTTACAATTAAATTAAATTATTTTTATTTTAAAATTAAATTAAATTATTTTCAAATTAAATTTAATTATTTTCAAATTAAATTAAATCATTTTAAAACTAAATTAAATTATTTTCAAATTAAATTACAATATTTTAAAATCAAATTACATTATTATAAAAATAAATTATTTTAAAATTAAATTAAATTTTTTTTAAATTAAATTAAAGTATTTTTATTTTAAAATTAAATTAAATTATTTTCAAAATAAATTTATTTTATTGTTAATTTTATTGTTAAGTTATTTTTATTATAAATTCATTTAATTTGAAAATATCGTAATTTGATTTTAAAATAATTTAATTTAAATTTAAAATTAAATTATTTTAAAATTAAATTAAATTATTTTCAAATTAGATCAAATTATTTTAAAATTAAATTAAATTATTTTAAAATTAAAAAAAAAATATTTTCAAACTAAATTAAATTATTTTAAAATTAAATTAAATTATTTTAAAATTTAATTAATGTATTTTAAAACTAAATTAAATTATTTTAAAATTAAATTAAATTATTTTAAAATTAAATTAAAGTATTTTCAAATTAAATTATTTTAAAACTAAATTAAATTATTTTCAAATTAAATTGAATTATTTTAAAATTATATTATATTATTTTCAAATTAAATTAAATTATCTTCTAATTAAATTAAATTTTTTTCAAATTAAATTATTTTAAAATTAAATTAAATTATTTTCAAAATAAATTAAATTATTTTCAAATTAAATTATTTTAATATTAAATTAAATTATTTTTAAATTTAATTAAATTATTTTCAAATGAAATTAAATTACTTTAAAATTAAATTAAATTATTTTTAAATTAAATTAAATTATTTTCAAAATAAATTATATTATTTTAAAATTAAATTAAATTATTTTCAAATTAAACTAAATTATTCTAAAAATATATTAAATTGCTTTATAACTAAACTAAATTATCTTTAAATTTAATTAAATTATTTTCAAATGAAACTAAATTAATTTAAAATTAAATTAAAGTATTTTTAAATTAAATTAAATTATTTTCAAATTAAACTAAATTATTTTAAAAATGAATTAAATTATTTTAAAACTAAATTAAATTATTTTTAAATTTAATTAAATTATTTTCAAATAAAATTAAATTACTTTAAAATTAAATTAAATTATTTTTAATTTAAATTAAATAATTTTCAAAATAAATTAAATTATTTTAAAATTAAATTAAATTATTTTCAAATATAATTAAATTATTTTCAAATTAAATTAAATTATTTTCAAATTAATATAAATTATTTTCAAATTAAATTATTTTCAAATTACATTTAAATATTTTCAAATTAAATTAAATTTTTTTCAATTTAAATTATTTTAAAATTAAATTATTTTCAAATTTAATTAAATTATTTTAGAATTTAATTAAAATGTTTTAAAATTAAATTAAACTATTTTAAAATTAAATTAATTTTTTTTTTAATTTAATTAAATTCTTTTAAAATTAAATTAATAAACTTTAAAATTAAATTAAAATATTTTAAAATTCAATTAAATTATTTTCAAATATAATTAAATTATTTTAGAATTAAATTAAATTATTTTTAAATTAAATTATTTTCAAATTAAATAAATTATTTTCAAATTAATTTAAATTATTTTCAAATTAATTTAAATTATTTTCAAATTAAATTATTTTTAAATTCAATTAAATTATTTTCAAATTAAATTAAATTATTTTCAAATTAAATTAAATTTTTTTCAAATTTAATTGAATTATTTGAAAATTAAATTAAATTAGTTTCAAAATAAATTAAATTATTTTAAAATTAATTAAAATTAATTTTAAAATAAATTAAATTATTTTAAAATTAAATTAAATTAAAATATTTTCAAATCTAATTAAATTATTTACAAACTAAATTATTTTAAAACTAAATTAAAGTATTTTCAAATTAAATTAAATCATTTTCAAAATAAATTAAATTACTTTAAAATTAAATTAAATTATTTTAAAATTAATTAAATTATTTTAAAATTAAATTAAATTATTTTAAAATTAAATTAAATTATTTTCAAATATAATTAAATCATTTTCAAATTTAATTAAATTATTTTAAAAAAAATATTTTAAATATAAATATTTTAATAATAATTATTTTAAAATTAAACTAAATTATTTTAAAAATAAATTAAATTATTTTAAAACTAAATTAAATTATTTTTAAATTTAATTAAATTCTTTTCAAATGAAATTAAATTACTTTAAAATTAAATTAAATTATTTTTAATTTAAATTAAATTATTTCAAAATAAATTAAATTATTTTAAAATTAAATTAAATTATTTTCAAATTAAACTAAATTATTTTAAAAATAAATTAAATTATTTTAAAACTAAATTAAATTATTTTTAAATTTAATTAAATTATTTTCAAATGAAATTAAATTAATTTAAAATTAATTAAAAGTATTTTCAAATTAAATTAAGTTATTTTTAAATTAAATTAAATTATTTTCCAAATTAATTAAATTACTTTAAAATTAAATTAAATTATTTTAAAATTAAATTATATTATTTTCAAATTAAATCAAATTATTTACAAATTAATTTAAATTATTTTCAAATTTAAATAAATTATTTTAAAATTAAATTAATTATTTTAAAATTAAATTAAATTATTTTAAAATTTAATAAAATTATTTTAAAATTAAATTAATATATTTTAAAATTAAATTATTTTAAAATTAAATTAAATTATTTTCAAATTTAATTAAATTATTTTCAAATTAAATTAAATTATTTTCAAATTAAATTATTTTCAAATTAAATTAAATTATTTTCAAATTAAATTATTTTCAAATTAAATTAAATTATTTTCAAATTAAATTAAATTATTTTCAAATTTAAATAAATTATTATAAAATTAAATCAAATTATTTTCAAATTAAATTATTTTCAAATTAAATTAAATTATTTTCAAATTAAATTAAATTATTTTCAGATTTAAATAAATTATTTTAAAATTAAATTAATTATTTTAAAATTAAATTAAATTATTTTAATATTTAATAAAATTATTTTAAAATTAAATTAATATATTTTAAAATTAAATTATTTTAAAATTAAATTAAATTATTTTCAAATTTAATTAAATTATTTTCAAATTAAATTAAATTATTTTAAAATTACATTAAATTATTTTCAAATTAAATTATTTTAAAAATAAATTATTTTAAAATTAAACTATTTTCAAATTTAATTAAATTATTTTCAAATTAAATTGAATTATTTTCAAATTTAATTAAATTATTTTCAAATTTATTTAAATTATTTTAAAATTAAATTAAATTATTTTAAAATTAAATTAATTTTTTTTGAAATTTAATTAAATTTTTTAAAATTGAATTAATAAATTTTAAAATTAAATGAAAATATTTTAAAATTAAATTAAATTATTTTCAAAATAAATTAAATTATTTTAAAATTAATTAAAATTAATTTTAAAATAAATTAAATTATTTTAAAATTAAATTAAATTAAAATATTTTCAAATCTAATTAAATTATTTACAAACTAAATTATTTTAAAACTAAATTAAAGTATTTTCAAATTAAATTAAATCATTTTCAAAATAAATTAAATTACTTTAAAATTAAATTAAATTATTTTAAAATTAATTAAATTATTTTAAAATTAAATTAAATTATTTTAAAATTAAATTAAATTATTTTCAAATATAATTAAATCATTTTCAAATTTAATTAAATTATTTTAAAAAAAATATTTTAAATATAAATATTTTAATAATAATTATTTTAAAATTAAACTAAATTATTTTAAAAATAAATTAAATTATTTTAAAACTAAATTAAATTATTTTTAAATTTAATTAAATTCTTTTCAAATGAAATTAAATTACTTTAAAATTAAATTAAATTATTTTTAATTTAAATTAAATTATTTCAAAATAAATTAAATTATTTTAAAATTAAATTAAATTATTTTCAAATTAAACTAAATTATTTTAAAAATAAATTAAATTATTTTAAAACTAAATTAAATTATTTTTAAATTTAATTAAATTATTTTCAAATGAAATTAAATTAATTTAAAATTAATTAAAAGTATTTTCAAATTAAATTAAGTTATTTTTAAATTAAATTAAATTATTTTCCAAATTAATTAAATTACTTTAAAATTAAATTAAATTATTTTAAAATTAAATTATATTATTTTCAAATTAAATCAAATTATTTACAAATTAATTTAAATTATTTTCAAATTTAAATAAATTATTTTAAAATTAAATTAATTATTTTAAAATTAAATTAAATTATTTTAAAATTTAATAAAATTATTTTAAAATTAAATTAATATATTTTAAAATTAAATTATTTTAAAATTAAATTAAATTATTTTCAAATTTAATTAAATTATTTTCAAATTAAATTAAATTATTTTCAAATTAAATTATTTTCAAATTAAATTAAATTATTTTCAAATTAAATTATTTTCAAATTAAATTAAATTATTTTCAAATTAAATTAAATTATTTTCAAATTTAAATAAATTATTATAAAATTAAATCAAATTATTTTCAAATTAAATTATTTTCAAATTAAATTAAATTATTTTCAAATTAAATTAAATTATTTTCAGATTTAAATAAATTATTTTAAAATTAAATTAATTATTTTAAAATTAAATTAAATTATTTTAATATTTAATAAAATTATTTTAAAATTAAATTAATATATTTTAAAATTAAATTATTTTAAAATTAAATTAAATTATTTTCAAATTTAATTAAATTATTTTCAAATTAAATTAAATTATTTTAAAATTACATTAAATTATTTTCAAATTAAATTATTTTAAAAATAAATTATTTTAAAATTAAACTATTTTCAAATTTAATTAAATTATTTTCAAATTAAATTGAATTATTTTCAAATTTAATTAAATTATTTTCAAATTTATTTAAATTATTTTAAAATTAAATTAAATTATTTTAAAATTAAATTAATTTTTTTTGAAATTTAATTAAATTTTTTAAAATTGAATTAATAAATTTTAAAATTAAATGAAAATATTTTAAAATTAAATTAAATTATTTTCAAATATAATTAAATTATTTTTAAATTAAATTAAATTATTTTTAAATTAAATTATTTTCAAATTAAATAAATTATTTTCAAATTAATTCAAATTATTTTTAAATTAAATTAAATTATTTTCAAATTAAATTAAATTATTTTCAAATTAATATAAATTTTTTTCAAATTAAATTATTTTCAAATTACATTAAAATATTTTCAAAAAAATTAAATTATTTTCAAATTAAATTATTTTAAAATTAAATTATTTTCAAATTTAATTAAATTGATTTCAAATTAAATTAAATTATTTTCAAATTTAAACAAATTATTTTAAAATTTAATTAAGTTGCTTTAAAATTAAATTAATTTATTTTAAAATTAAATTAAATTTTTTTTTAATTTAATTAAATTCTTTTAAAATTAAATTAATAAATTTTAAGATTAAATTAAAATATTTTAAAATTCAATTAAATTATTTTCAAATATAATTAAATCATTTTCAAATTTAATTAAATTATTTTAAAAAAAATATTTTAAATATAATTATTTTAATAATAATTATTTTAAAATTAAACTAAAATATTTTACAATTAAATTAAATTGTTTTCAAATTTAATTAAATTATTTTCAAAATAAATTATTTTCAAATTATATTAAATTATTTTCAAATTAAATTTAATTATTTTCAAATTAAACAAAATTATTTTAAAATTAAATTAAAGTATTTTCAAATTAAATTAAATTATTTTCAAATAAAATTAAATTATTTTCAAAATAAATTAAATTATTTTAAAATTAAATTAGTCTTTTAATTTTAAAATTAAATTAAATTATTTTTAAATTAAATTAAAATATTTTCAAAATAAATTAAATTACTTTAAAATTAAATTATTTTTAAATTAAATTAAATTATTTTCAAATTAAATTAAATTATTTTAAAATTGAATTAAATTATTTTAAAATTAAATTAAATTATTTTCAGATTAAATTAAATTATTTTTAAATTAAATTAAATTATTTTTAAATTAAATTAAATTATTTTAAAATTAAATTAAATTATTTTCAAATTAAATTAAATTATTTTAAAATTAAATTAAAGTATTTTAAAATTAAATTAAGTTATTTTAAAACTAAATTAAATTATTTTCAAATTAAATTAAATTATTTTCAAATTAAATTAAATTATTTTCAAATTTAATTAAACTAAATTATTATCAAATTAAATTAAATTATTTTAAAATTAAAATAAATTATTTTCAAATTAAATTAAATTATTTTCAAATTAAATTATTTTAAAATTAAATTGAAATATTTTCAAACTAAATTAAATTATTTTAAAATTAAATTAAAGTATTTTCAAATTAAATTATTTTAAAACCAAATTACATTATTTTCAAATTAAATTGAATTATTTTAAAATTAAATTATATTATTTTCAAATTAAATTAAATTATCTTCAAATTAAATTAAATTATTTTTAAATTAAATTAATTTATTTTCAAAATAAATTATATTATTTTCAAATTAAATTAAATTATTTTCAAATTAAACTAAATTATTTTAAAAATAAATTAAATTATTTTAAAACTAAATTAAATTATTTTTAAATTTAATTAAATTATTTTCAAATGAAATTAAATTACTTTAAAATTAAATTAAATTATTTTTAATTTAAATTAAATTATTTTCAAAATAAATTAAATTATTTTAAAATTAAATTAAATTATTTTCAAATTAAACTAAATTATTTTAAAAATAAATTAAATTATTTTAAAACTAAATTAAATTATTTTTAAATTTAATTAAATTATTTTCAAATGAAATTAATTTTTTTTTAAATTAAATTAAAGTATTTTCAAATTAAATTAAGTTATTTTTAAATTAAATTAAATTATTTTCAAAATTAATTAAATTACTTTAAAATTAAATTAAATTATTTTCAAATTAAATTATATTATTTTCAAATTAAATCAAATTATTTACAAATTAATTTAAATTATTTACAAATTAAATTAAATTATTTTCAAAATAAATTAATATATTTTAAAATTAAATTATTTTCAAATTTAATTAAATTATTTTCAAATTAAATTAAATTATTATAAAATTTAATTAAATGATTTTCAAAAAAAATTAAATTATTTTAAAATTAAAATAAATTATTTTAAAATTAAATTGAATTATTTTCAAACTTAATTAAATTATTTTTAAATGAAATTAAATTAATTTAAAATTAAATTAAAGTATTTTAAAATCAAATTAAATTATTTTCAAATTATATTAAATTATTTTTAAATTAAATTAAATTAAATTATTTTCAAATTAAATTAAATTATTTTCAAATTAAATTAAATTATTTTAAATATAAAATAAATTGTTTTAAAATTAAACTAAATTATTTTAAAATTAAATTAAATTATTTTCAAATTTAATTAAATTATTTTCAAATTAAATTAAATTATTTTTAAATTAAATTAAATTATTTTCAAATTTAATTAAATTATTTTAAAATTAAATTAATTATTTTAAAATTAAATTAAAATATTTTAAAATTTAATAAAATTATTTTAAAATTAAATTAATATATTTTAAAATTAAAATATTTTTAAATTAAATTAAATTATTTTTAAATGAAATTAAATTATTTTAAAATTCAATTAAATTATTTTAGAACTAAATTAAATTATTTTCAAATTAAATTGAATTATTTTAAAATTAAATTATATTATTTTCAAATTAAATTAAATTATTTTCAAATTAAATTAAATTATTTTCAAATTAAATAATTTTAAAATTAAATTAAATAATTTTAAAAATAAATTGTAATATTTTCAAATTAACTTAAATTATTTTCAAATTAAATTATTTTAAAATTAAATTAAATTATTTTAAAATTAAATTATATATTTTTAAATTAAATTAAATTATTTTCAAAAAAATTAAATTATTTTCAAATTAAATTATTTTAGAATTAAATTATATATTTTAAAATTAAATTAAATTATTTTCAAATTAAATTAAATTATTTTCAAATTAAATTAAATTATTTTCAAATTTAATTAAATTATTTTCAAATTAAATTAAATTATTTTCAAATTAAATTAATTTAAAATTAAATTAAATTATTTTAAAATTGAATTAAATAATTTTCAAATTTAATTAAATTATTTTCAAATTAAATTAAATTATTCTACAATTAAATAAAATTATTTTCAAACTAAATTAAACTATTTTTAAATTAAATCGAATTATTTTAAAATTAAATTATATTATTTTCAAATTAAATTAAATTATTTTCAAATTAAATTAAATTATTTTCAAATTAAATTAAATTATTTTAAAATTAAATTAAATTATTTTAAAATTAAATTAAATTGTTTTCAAATTAAATTAAATTATTTTAAAATTAAATTAAATTATTTTCAAATTTAAATAAATTATTTTAAAATTAAAAATAAGTATTTTAAAATTTTATTAAATTATTTTTAAATTAAATTAAATTATTTTAAAATTAAAATAAATTATTTTAAAATTAAATTGAATTATTTTCAAATTTAATTAAATTATTTTTAAATGAAACTAAATTAATTTAAAATTAAATTAAAGTATTTTCAAATCAAATTAAATTATTTTCAAATTATTTTAAATTATTTTTAAATTAAATTAAATTAAATTATTTTTAAATTAAATTAAATTATTTTTAAATTAAATTAAATTATTTTTAAATTAAATTAAATTATTTTAAAATTAAATTATATATTTTCAAATTAATTTAAATTATTTTCAAAAAAAATAAATTATTTTCAAATTAAATTATTTTAAAACTAAATTAAATATTTTAAAATTAAATTGAATTAAATTATTTTCAAATTAAATTAAATTAGTTTAAAATTAAATTAAATTATTTCCAAATATAATTAAATTATTTTCAAATTAAATTAAATTATTTTAAAATTAAATTAAAATATTTTAAAATTTAATTAAATTATTTTATAATTAAATCAAGTTATTTTAAAATTAAACTAAATTATTTTTAAATTTAATAAAATTATTTTAAAATAAAATTAAATTAATTTAAAATTAAATTAAATTATTTTAAAATTAAATTAAATTATTTTCAAATTAAATTAAATTATTTTAAAATTAAATTAAATTATTTTAAAATTAAATTAAATTGTTTTCAAATTAAATTAAATTATTTTAAAATTAAATTAAATTATTTTCAAATTTAAATAAATTATTTTAAAATTAAATTAAAGTATTTTAAAATTTAATTAAATTATTTTTAAATTAAATTAAATTATTTTAAAATTAAAATAAATTATTTTAAAATTAAATTGAATTATTTTTAAATTTAATTAAATTATTTTTAAATGAAACTAAATTAATTTAAAATTAAATTAAAGTATTTTCAAATCAAATTAAATTATTTTCAAATTATTTTAAATTATTTTTAAATTAAATTATTTTTAAATTAAATTAAATTATTTTTAAATTAAATTAAATTATTTTCAAATTTAATTAAATGATTTTAAAATTACATTAATTATTTTAAAATTAAATTAAATTATTTTAAAATTTAATAAAAGTATTTTAAAATTAAATTAATATATTTTAAAATTAAATTATTTTAAAATTAAATTAAATTATTTTCAAATTTAAATAAATTATTTTCAAATTAAATTAAAATATTTTTAAATTAAATTAAATTATTTTCAAATTAAATTAAATTATTTTAAAATTTAATTAAATTATTTTAGAACTAAATTAAATTATTTTCAAATTAAATTGAATTATTTTAAAATTAAATTATATTATTTTCAAATTAAATTAAATTATTTTCAAATTAAATTAAATTATTTTCAAATTAAATGATTTTAAAATTAAATTAAATTATTTTAAAATTAAATTATATATTTTTAAATTAAATTAAATTATTTTCAAAAAAAATTAAATTATTTTCAAATTAAATTATTTTAAAATTAAATTATATATTTTAAAACTAAATTAAATTATTTTCAAATTAAATTAAATTATTTTCAAATTAAATTAAATTATTTTCAAATTTAATTAAATTATTTTCAAATTAAATTAAATTATTTTAAAATTAAATTAAGGTATTTTAAATTTTAATTAAATTATTTTAAAATTAAATTAAATTATTTTAAAATTAAAATAAATTATTTTCAAATTTAATAAAATTATTTTAAAATTAAATTAATTTAAATTTAAATTATATTATTTTAAAATTAAATTAAATTATTTTCAAATTAAATTAAATTATTTTCAAATTAAATAATTTTAAAATTAAATTAAATAATTTTAAAATTAAATTGAAATATTTTCAAACTAACTTAAATTATTTTCAAATTAAATTATTTTAAAATTAAATTAAATTATTTTAAAATTAAATTATATATTTTTAAATTAAATTAAATTATTTTCAAAAAAATTAAATTATTTTCAAATTAAATTATTTTAGAATTAAATTATATATTTTAAAATTAAATTAAATTATTTTCAAATTAAATTAAATTATTTTCAAATTAAATTAAATTATTTTCAAATTTAATTAAATTATTTTCAAATTAAATTAAATTATTTTCAAATTAAATTAATTTAAAATTAAATTAAATTATTTTAAAATTGAATTAAATAATTTTCAAATTTAATTAAATTATTTTCAAATTAAATTAAATTATTCTAAAATTAAACTAAATTATTTTCAAACTAAATTAAACTATTTTCAAATTAAATCGAATTATTTTAAAATTAAATTATATTATTTTCAAATTAAATTAAATTATTTTCAAATTAAATTTAATTATTTTCAAATTAAATAATTTTAAAATTAAATTAAATAATTTTAAAAGTAAATTGAAATATTTTCAAACTAAATTAAATTATTTTCAAATTAAATTATTTTAAAATTAAATTAAATTATTTTAAAATTAAATTATATATTTTCAAATTAAGTTAAATTATTTTCAAAAAAAATAAATTATTTTCAAATTAAATTATTTTAAAATTAAATTAAATATTTTAAAATTAAATTAAATATTTTAAAATTAAATTGAATTAAATTATTTTCAAATTAAATTAAATTAGTTTAAAATTAAATTAAATTATTTTCAAATATAATTAAATTATTTTCAAATTAAATTAAATTATTTTAAAATTAAATTAAAATATTTTAAAATTTAATTAAATTATTTTTTAATTAAATTAAGTTATTTTAAAATTAAACTAAATTAGTTTTAAATTTAATAAAATTATTTTAAAATAAAATTAAATTAATTTAAAATTAAATTATTTTAAAATTAAATTAAATTATTTTCAAATTAAATTAAATTATTTTAAAATTAAATTAAATTATTTTAAAATTAAATTAAATTATTTTCAAATTAAATTAAATTATTTTAAAATTAAATTAAATTATTTTCAAATTTAAATAAATTATTTTAAAATTAAATTAAAGTATTTTAAAATTTAATTAAATTATTTTTAAATTAAATTAAATTATTTTTAAATTAAAATAAATTATTTTAAAATTAAATTGAATTATTTTCAAATTTAATTAAATTATTTTTAAATGAAACTAAATTAATTTAAAATTAAATTAAAGTATTTTCAAATCAAATTAAATTATTTTCAAATTATTTTAAATTATTTTTAAATTAAATTAAATTAAATTATTTTTAAATTAAATTAAATTATTTTTAAATTAAATTAAATTATTTTCAAATTTAATTAAATGATTTTAAAATTAAATTAATTATTTTAAAATTAAATTAAATTATTTTAAAATTTAATAAAAGTATTTTAAAATTAAATTAATATATTTTAAAATTAAATTATTTTAAAATTAAATTAAATTATTTTCAAATTTAATTAAATTATTTTCAAATTAAATTAAAATATTTTTAAATTAAATTAAATTATTTTCAAATTAAATTAAATTATTTTAAAATTTAATTAAATTATTTTAGAACTAAATTAAATTATTTTCAAATTAAATTGAATTATTTTAAAATTAAATTATATTATTTTCAAATTAAATTAAATTATTTTCAAATTAAATTAAATTATTTTCAAACTAAATAATTTTAAAATTAAATTAAATTATTTTAAAATTAAATTATATATTTTTAAATTAAATTAAATTATTTTCAAAAAAAATTAAATTATTTTCAAATTAAATTATTTTAAAATTAAATTATATATTTTAAAACTAAATTAAATTATTTTCAAATTAAATCAAATTATTTTCAAATTAAATTAAATTATTTTCAAATTTAATTAAATTATTTTCAAATTAAATTAAATTATTTTAAAATTAAATTAAGGTATTTTAAATTTTAATTAAATTATTTTAAAATTAAATTAAATTATTTTAAAATTAAAATAAATTATTTTCAAATTTAATAAAATTATTTTAAAATTAAATTAAATTAATTTAAAATTAAATTATATTATTTTAAAATTAAATTAAATTTTTTTCAAATTAAATTAAATTATTTTAAAATTAAATTAAATTATTTTAAAATTAAATTAATTTATTTTCAAATTAAATTAAATTATTTTAAAATTAAATTAAATTATTTTCAAATTTAAATAAATTATTTTCAAATTAAATTAAATTATTTTAAAATTAAATTAAATTGTTTTCAATTTTCATTAAATTATTTTCAAATTAAATTAAATTATTTTAAAATTAAATTAAATTATTTTAAAATTAAAATAAATTATTTTCAAATTTAATAAAATTATTTTAAAATTAAATTAATTTAAAATTAAATTAAATTATTTTAAAATTGAATTAAACAATTTTCAAATTTAATTAAATTATTTTCAAATTAAATTAAATTATTTTTAAATTATTTTCAAATTAAATTAAATTAAATTATTTTAAAATTAAATTAAATTATTCTAAAATTATATAAAATTATTTTCAAACTAAATTAAACTATTTTCAAATTAAATTGAATTATTTTAAAATTAAATTATATTATTTTCAAATTAAATTAAATTATTTTCAAATTAAATTAATTTATTTTCAAATTAAATAATTTTAAAATTAAATTAAATAATTTTAAAATTAAATTGAAATATTTTTAAACTAAATTAAATTATTTTCAAATTAAATTATTTTAAAATTAAATTAAATTATTTTAAAATTAAATTATATATTTTCAAATTAAATTTAATTATTTTTAAAAAAAATAAATTATTTTCAAATTAAATTATTTTAAAATTAAATTAAATATTTTAAAATTCAATTAAATTATTTTCAAATTAAATTAAATTATTTAAAAATTAAATTAAATTATTTTCAAATTTAATTAAATTATTTTCAAATTAAATTAAATTATTTTAAAATTAAATTAAAATATTTTAAAATTTAATTTAATTATTTTATAATTAAATTAAATTATTTTAAAATTAAACTAAATTATTTTTAAATTTAATAAAATTATTTTAAAATTAAATTAAATTAATTTTAAATTAAATTAAATTATTTTAAAATTAAATTAAATTATTTTCAAATTAAATTAAATTATTTTAAAATTAAATTAAATTATTTTAAAATTAAATTAAATTATTTTTAAATTAAATTAAATTATTTTAAAATTAAATTAAATTATTTTCAAATTTAAATAAATTATTTTAAAATTAAATTAAAGTATTTTAAAATTTAATTATATTATTTTAAAATTAAATTCAATTATTTAAAAATTAAATTAAATTATTTTCAAATTTAATTAAATTATTTTTAAATTAAATTAAATTATTTTTAAATTAAATTAAAATATTTTAAAATTTAATTTAATTATTTCATAATTAAATTAAATTATTTTAAAATTAAACTAAATTATTTTCAAATTTAATAAAATTATTTTAAAATTAAATTAAATTAATTTAAAATTAAATTAAATTATTTTAAAATTGAATTAAATTATTTTCAAATTAAATTAAAATAATTTAAAATTAAATTAAATTATTTTAAAATTAAATTAAATTATTTTCAAATTAAATTAAATTATTTTAAAATTAAATTAAATTATTTTCAAATTCAAATAAATTATTTTAAAACTAAATTAAAGTATTTTAAAATTTAATTAAATTATTTTAAAATTAAATTAAATTATTTTAAAATTAAAATAAATTATTTTAAAATTAAATTGAATTATTTTCAAATTTAATTAAATTATTTTTAAATGAAATTAAATTAATTTAAAATTAAATTAAAGTATTTTCAAATCAAATTAAATTATTTTCAAATTATAATAAATTATTTTTAAATTAAAAAAAATTAAATTATTTTCAAATTAAATTAAATTATTTTCAAATTAAATTAAATTATTTTAAATATAAAATAAATTGTTTTAAAATTAAACTAAATTATTTTAAAATTAAATTAAATTATTTTCAAATTTAATTAAATTATTTTCAAATTAAATTAAATTATTTTTAAATTAAATTAAATTATTTTCAAATTAAATTAAATTATTTTAAAATTTAATTTAGTTATTTTAGAAATAAATTAAATTATTTTTAAATAAAATTGAATTATTTTAAAATTAAATTATATTATTTTCAAATTAAATTAAATAATTTTCAAATTAAATTAAATTATTTTCAAATTAAATAATTTTAAAATTAAATTAAATTATTTTTCAATTAAATTATATATTTTTAAATTAAATTAAATTATTTTCAAAAAAAATGAAATTATTTTCAAATTAAATTATTTTAAAATTAAATTATATATTTTAAAATTAATTTAAATTATTTTCAAATTAAATTAAATTATTTTCAAATTAAATTAAATTATTTTCAAATTTAATTAAATTATTTTCAAATTAAATTAAATTATTTTAAAATTAAATTAAAGTATTTTAAAATTTAATTAAATTATTTTAAAATTAAATTAAATTATTTTAAAATTAAAATAAATTATTTTCAAATTTAATAAAATTATTTTAAAATTAAATTAATTTAAAATTAAATTGAATTATTTTAAAATTGAATTAAATAATTTTCAAATTTAATTAAATTATTTTCAAACTAAATTAAATTATTTTTAAATTATTTTCAAATTAAATTAAATTAAATTATTTTAAAATTAAATTAAATTATTCTAAAATTAAATAAAATTATTTTCAAACTTAATTAAACTATTTTCAAATTAAATTGAATTATTTTCAAATTAAATTAAATTATTTTCAAATTAAATAATTTTAAAATTAAATTAAATAATTTTAAAATTAAATTGAAATATTTTCAAACTAAATTAAATTATTTTTAAATTAAATTATTTTAAAACTAAATTAAATTATTTTAGAATTAAATTATATATTTTCAAATTAAATTAAATTATTTTCAAAAAAAATAAATTATTTTCAAATTAAATTATTTTAAAATTAAATTAAATATTTTAAAATTAAATTAAATTATTTTCAAATTAAATTAAATTATTTTAAAATTAAATTAAATTATTTTCAAATTTAATTAAATTATTTTCAAACTAAATTAAATTATTTTTAAATTATTTTCAAATTAAATTAAATTAAATTATTTTAAAATTAAATTAAATTTTTCTAAAATTAAATAAAATTATTTTCAAACTAAATTAAACTATTTTCAAATTAAATTGAATTATTTTCAAATTAAATTAATTTATTTTCAAATTAAATCATTTTAAAATTAAATTAAATAATTTTAAAATTAAATTTAAATATTTTCAAACTAAATTAAATTATTTTTAAAATAAATTATTTTAAAATTAAATTAAATTATTTTTAAATTAAATTATATATTTTTAAATTAAATTAAATTATTTTCAAAAAAAATTAAATTATTTTCAAATTAAATAATTTTAAAATTAAATTATATATTTTAAAATTAATTTAAATTGTTTTCAAATTAAATTAAATTATTTTCAAATTAAATTAAATTATTTTTAAATTTAATTAAATTATTTTCAAATTAAATTAAATTATTTTAAAATTAAATTAAAGTATTTTAAAATTAAAATAAATTATTTTCAAATTTAATAAAATTATTTTAAAATTAAATTAATTTAAAATTAAATTGAATTATTTTAAAATTGAATTAAATAATTTTCAAATTAAATTAAATTATTTTCAAACTAAATTAAATTATTTTTATATTATTTTCAAATTAAATTATTTTAAAATTAAATTAAATTATTCTAAAATTAAATAAAATTATGTTCAAACTAAATTAAACTATTTTCAAATTAAATTGAATTATTTTCAAATTAAATTAAATTATTTTCAAATTAAATAATTTTAAAATTAAATTAAATAATTTTAAAATTAAATTGAAATATTTTCAAACTAAATTAAATTATTTTAAAATTAAATTATTTTAGAATTAAATTATATATTTTCAAATTAAATTAAATTATTTTCAAAAAAAATAAATTATTTTCAAATTAAATTATTTTAAAATTAAATTAAATATTTTCAAATTAAATTAAATTATTTTCAAATTAAATTAAATTATTTTAAAATGAAATTAAATTATTTTCAAATATAATTAAATTATTTTCAAATTCAATTAAATTATTTTAAAATTAAATTAAAATATTTTAAAATTTAATTAAATTATTTTCAAATTAAATTAAATTATTTTAAAATTAAATTAAATTATTTTCAAATTAAATTAAATTGTTTTAAAATTAAATTAAATTATTTTAAAATTAAATTAAATTATTTTCAAATTAAATTAAATTATTTTAAAATTAAATTAAATTATTTTCAAATTTAAATAAATTATTTTCAAATTAAATTAAATTATTTTAAAACTAAATTTAATTGTTTTCAATTTTAATTAAATTATTTTAAAATTAAATTAAATTATTTTAAAATTAAAATAAATTATTTTCAAATTTAATAAAATTATTTTAAAATTAAATTAAATTAATTTAAAATTAAATTAAATTATTTTAAAATTAAATTAAATTATTTTCAAATTAAATTAAATTATTTTAAAATTAAATTAAAATATTTTCAAACTAAATTAAATTATTTTAAAATTAAATTAAATTATTTTAAAATTAAATTATATATTTTTAAATTAAATTAAATTATTTTCAAAAAAAATAAATTATTTTCAAATTAAATTATTTTAAAACTAAATTAAATTATTTTCAAATTAAATTGAATTATTTTAAAATTAAATTATATTATTTTCAAATTTAATTAAATTATCTTCAAATTAAATTAAATTATTTTTAAATTAAATTAATTTATTTTCAAAATAAATTATATTATTTTAAAATTAAATTAAATTATTTTCAAATTAAACTAAATTGTTCTAAAAATAAATTAAATTGCTTTATAACTAAATTAAATTATCTTTAAATTTAATTAAATTGTTTTCAAATGAAATTAAATTAATTTAAAATTAAATTAAAGTATTTTCAAATTAAATTAAATTATTTTCAAATTAAACTAAATTATTTTAAAAATAAATAAAATTATTTTAAAACTAAATTAAATTATTTTTAAATTTAATTAAATTATTTTCAAATGAAATTAAATTACTTTAAAATTAAATTAAATTATTTTTAATTTAAATTAAATTATTTTCAAAATAAATTAAATTATTTTAAAATTAATTTAAATTATTTTCAAATTAAATTAAATTATTTTAAAATTAAATTAAATTATTTTCAAATTAAATTAAATTATTTTAAAAATAAATTAAATTATTTTCAAATTTAAATAAATTATTTTAAAATTAAATTAAAGTATTTTAAAATTTAATTAAATTATTTTAAAATTAAATTCAATTATTTAAAAATTAAATTAAATTATTTTCAAATTTAATTAAATTATTTTTAAATTAAATTAAATTATTTTAAAATTAAATTAAAATATTTTAAAATTTAATATAATTATTTTATAATTAAATTAAATTATTTTAAAATTAAACTAAATTATTTTCAAATTTAATAAAATTATTTTATAATTAAATTAAATTAATTTAAAATTAAATTAAATTATTTTAAAATTAAATTAAATTATTTTCAAATTTAAATAAATTATTTTAAAATTAAATTAAAGTATTTTAAAATTTAATTAAATTATTTTAAAATTAAATTAAATTATTTAAAAATTAAATTAAATTATTTTCAAATTTAATTAAATTATTTTTAAATTAAATTAAATTATTTTTAAATTAAATTAAAATATTTTGAAATTTAATTTAATTATTTTATAATTAAATTAAATTATTTTAAAATTAAACTAAATTATTTTCAAATTTAATAAAATTATTTTAAAATTAAATTAAATTATTTTAAAATTAAATTAAATTATTTTAAAATTAAATTAAATTATTTTCAAATTAAATAAAATTATTTTATAATTAAATTAAATTATTTTTAATTTAAATTAAATTATTTTCAAATTAAATAAAATTATTTTTAAATTATATTATTTTCAAATTAAATAAATTATTTTCAAATTAATTTAAAATATTTTTAAATTAAATTAAATTATTTTCAAATTAAATTAAATTATTTTCAAATTAATATAAATTATTTTCAAATTAAATTATTTTCAAATTACATTAAAATATTTTCAAATTAAATTAAATTATTTTCAAATTAAATTATTTTAAAATTAAATTATTTTCAAATTTAATTAAATTATTTTCAAATTAAATTAAAATATTTTCAAATTTAATTAAATTATTTTAAAATTTAATTAAATTGTTTTAAAATTAAATTAAACTATTTTAAAATTAAATTAATTTTTTTTTTAATTTAATTAAATTCTTTTAAAATTAAATTAATAAATTTTAAAATTAAATTAAAATATTTTAAAATTCAATTAAATTATTTTCAAATTCAATTAAATTTTTTTCAAATTTAATTAAATTATTTTAAATTAAATTAAATTTTTTTTAAAATAAATTAATATATTTTAAAATTTAAGTAATTTAATTTCAAAATAAATTAAATTATTTTAAAATTAAATTAAATTAAAATATTTTCAAATCTAATTAAATCATTTTCAAATTTAATTAAATTATTTTAAAAAAAATATTTTAAATATAATTATTTCAATAATAATTATTTTAAAATTAAACTAAATTATTTTAAAAATAAATTAAATTATTTTAAAACTAAATTAAATTATTTTTAAATTTAATTAAATTATTTTCAAATGAAATTAAATTACTTTAAAATTAAATTAAATTATGTTCAAATTAAACTAAATTATTTTAAAAATAAATTAAATAATTTTAAAACTAAATTAAATTATTTTTAATTTTAATTAAATTATTTTCAAATGAAATTAAATTAATTTAAAATTAAATAAAAGTATTTTCAAATTAAGTTAAGTTATTTTTAATTTAAATTAAATTATTTTCAAAATTAATTAAATTACTTTAAAATTAAATTAAATTATTTTCAAATTAAATTAAATTATTTTCAAATTAAATTAATTTATTTTCAAATTAAATAATTTTAAAATTAAATTAAATAATTTTAAAATTAAATTGAAATATTTTCAAACTAAATTAAATTATTTTCAAATTAAATTATTTTAAAACTAAATTAAATTATTTTTAAATTTAATAAAATTATTTTCAAATGAAATTAAATTACTTTAAAATTAAATTAAATTATTTTTAATTTAAATTAAATTATTTTCAAATTAAATAAAATTATTTTTAAATTATATTATTTTCAAATTAATAAATTATTTTCAAATTAATTTAAAATATTTTTAAATTAAATTAAATTATTTTCAAATTAAATTAAATTATTTTCAAATTAATATAAATTATTTTCAAATTAAATTATTTTCAAATTACATTAAAATATTTTCAAATTAAATTAAATTATTTTCAAATTAAATTATTTTAAAATTAAATTATTTTCAAATTTAATTAAATTATTTTACAATTAAATTATAATATTTTCAAATTTAATTAAATTATTTAAAAATTTAATTAAATTGTTTTAAAATTAAATTAAACTATTTTAAAATAAATTAATTTTTTTTTTAATTTAATTAAATTCTTTTAAAATTAAATTAATAAATTTTAAAATTAAATTAAAATATTTAAAAATTCAATTAAATTATTTTCAAATATAATTAAATTATTTTCAAATTAAATTTAATTATTTTTAAATTAAATTATTTTCAAATTAAATAAATTATTTTCAAATTAATTTAAATTATTTTCAAATTAATTTAAATTATTTTCAAATTAAATTATTTTCAAATTCAATTAAATTATTTTCAAATTAAATTAAATTATTTTCAAATTAAATTAATTTTTTTTCAAATTTAATTAAATTAATTTAAATTAAATTAAATTTTTTTCAAAATAAATTAATGTATTTTAAAATTAAAGTAATTTAATTTCAAAATAAATTAAATTATTTTAAAATTAAATTAAATTAAAATATTTTCAAATCTAATTAAATTATTTTCAAACTAAATTATTTAAAACTAAATTAAAGTATTTTCAAATTAAATTAAATCATTTTCAAAATAAATTAAATTACTTTAAAATTAAATTAAATTATTTTAAAATTAAATTAAATTATTTTAAAATTAAATTAAATTATTTTAAAATTAAATTAAATTATTTTCAAATATAATTAAATCATTTTCAAATTTAATTAAATTATTTAAAAAAATATATTTTAAATATAATTATTTCAATAATAATTATTTTAAAATTAAACTAAATTATTTTAAAAATAAATTAAATTATTTTAAAACTAAATAAAATTATTTTTAAATTTAATTAAATTATTTTCAACTGAAATTAAATTACTTTAAAATTAAATTAAATTATTTTAAATTAAACTAAATTATTTTAAAAATTAATTAAATAATTTTAAAACTAAATTAAATTATTTTTAAATTTAATTAAATTATTTTCAAATGAAATTAAATTAATTTAAAATTCAATAAAAGTATTTTCAAATTAAGTTAAGTTATTTTTAATTTAAATTAAATTATTTTCAATATTAATTAAATTACTTTAAAATTAAATTAAATTATTTTCAAATTAAATTATTTTCAAATTAAATTAAATTATTTTAAAATTAAATTAATTTATTTTCAAATTAAATAATTTTAAAATTAAATTAAATAATTTTAAAATTAAATTGAAATATTTTTAAACTAAATTAAATTATTTTCAAATTAAATTATTTTAAAATTAAATTAAATTATTTTAAAATTAAATTATATATTTTCAAATTAAATTAAATTATTTTCAAAAAAAATAAATTATTTTCAAATTAAATTATTTTAAAATTAAATTAAATATTTTAAAATTAAATTAAATTAAATTATTTTCAAATTAAATTAAATTATTTAAAAATTAAATTAAATTATTTTCAAATTTAATTAAATTATTTTCAAATTAAATTAAATTATTTTAAAATTAAATTAAAATATTTTAAAATTCAATTTAGTTATTTTATAATTAAATTAAATTATTTTTAAATTAAACTCAATTATTTTTAAATTTAATAAAATTATTTTAAAATTAAATTAAATTAATTTTAAATTAAATTATTTTAAAATTAAATTAAATTATTTTCAAATTAAATTAAATTATTTTAAAATTAAATTAAATTATTTTAAAATTAAATTAAATTATTTTCAAATTAAATTCAATTATTTTAAAATAAATTAAATTATTTTCAAATTTAAATAAATTATTTTAAAATTAAATTAAAGTATTTTAAAATTTAATTAAATTATTTTAAAATTAAATTAAATTATTTAAAAATTAAATTAAATTATTTTCAAATTTAATTAAATTATTTTTAAATGAAATTAAATTAATTTAAAATTAAATTAAAGTATTTTCAAATCAAATTAAATTATTTTCAAATAAAATTAAATTACATTAAAATTAAATTAAATTATTTTTAAATAAAATTAAATTATTTTCAAAATAAAATATATTATTTTAAAATTAAATTAAATTCAAATTAAACTAAATTATTCTAAAAATAAATTAAATTATTTTAAAACTAAATTAAATTATTTTTAAATTTAATTAAATTATTTTCAAATGAAATTAAATTACTTTAAAATTAAATTAAATTATTTTTAATTTAAAATAAATTATTTTCAAAATAAATTATTTTAAAATTAAATTATTTTCAAATTATTTTAAAATATTTTCAAAATAAATTAAAATATTTTCAAATTTAATTAAATTATTTTAAAATTTAATTAAATTGTTTTAAAATTAAATTAAACTATTTTAAAATTAAATTATTTTTTTTTTAATTTAATTAAATTCTTTTAAAATTAAATTAATAAATTTTAAAATTAAATTAAATTATTTTCAAATTAAATTAAATTATTTTTAAATTAAATTATTTTCAAATTAAATAAATTATTTTCAAATTAATTTAAATTATTTTCAAATTAATTTAAATTATTTTCAAATTCAATTAAATTATTTTCAAATTAAATTAAATTATTTTCAAATTAAATAAAATTTTTATCAAATTTAATTAAATTATTTTCAAAATAAATTAAATTATTTTAAAATTAATTTAAATTATTTACAAATTTAATTAAATTATTTTCAAAATAAATTAAATTACTTTAAAATTAAATTATTTTCAAATTAAATTAAATTATTTTAAAATTAAATTAAATTATTATAAAATTTAATTAAATGACTTTCAAAATAAATTAAATTATTTTAAAATTAAATTAAATTATTTTCAAATTGAATTAAATTATTTTAATATTAAATTAAATTATTTTAAATATAAAATAAATTGTTTTAAAATTAAATTAAATTATTTTAAAATTAAATTGAATTATTTTCAAATTTAATTAAATTATTTTCAAATTAAATTAAATTATTTTCAAATTAAATTAAATTATTTTCAAATTTATTTAAATTATTTTAAAATTAAATTAATTATTTTAAAATTAAATTAAATTATTTTAAAATGTAATAAAATTATTTTAAAATTAAATTAATATATTTTAAAATTAAATTATTTTAAAATTAAACTAAATTATTTTCAAATTTAATTAAATTATTTTCAAATTAAATTAAATTATTTTAAAATTACATTCAATTATTTTCAAATTAAATTATTTTAAAAATAAATTATTTTAAAATTAAATTATTTTCAAATTTAACTAAATTATTTTCAAATTAAATTAAATTATTTTCAGATTTAATTAAATTATTTTAAAATTTAATTAAATTATTTTAAAATTATATTAAATTATTTTAAAATTAAATTAATTTTTTTTTAAATTTAATTAAATTCTTTTAAAATTAAATCAATAAATTTTAAAATTAAATTAAAATATTTTAAAATTAAATTAAATTATTTTTAAATATAATTAAATTATTTTCAAATTAAATAAAATTATTTTTAAATTATATTATTTTCAAATTAAATAAATTATTTTCAAATTAATTTAAAGTATTTTTAAATTACATTAAATTATTTTCAAATTAAATTATTTTAAAAATAAATTATTTTAAAATTAAATTATTTTCAAATTTAATTAAATTATTTTCAAATTAAATTAAATTATTTTTAAATTTAATTAAATTATTTTCAAATTTAATTAAATTATTTTAAAATTAAATTAAATTATTTTAAAATTAAATTAATTTGTTTTTAAATTTAATTAAATTCTTTTAAAATTAAATTAATAAATTTTAAAATTAAATTAAAATATTTTGAAAATAAATTAAATTATTTTCAAATATAATTAAATTATTTTCAAATTAAATAAAATTATTTTTAAATTATATTATTTTCAAATTAAATAAATTATTTTCAAATTAATTTAAAGTATTTTTAAAATAAATTAAATTATTTTCAAATTAAATTAAATTATTTTCAAATTAATATAAATTATTTTCAAATTAAATTATTTTCAAATTACATTAAAATATTTTCAAATTAAATTAAATTATTTTTAAATTAAATTATTTTAAAATTAAATTATTTTCAAATTTAATTAAATTATTTTCAAATTAAATTAAATTATTTTCAAATTTAATTAAATTATTTTAAAATTTAATTAAATTGTTTTAAAATTAAATTAAACTATTTTAAAATTAAATTAAAATATTTTAAAATTCAATTAAATTATTTTCAAATATAATTAAATTATTTTCAAATTAAATTAAATTATTTTTAAATTAAATTATTTTCAAATTAAATAAATTATTTTCAAATTAATTTAAATTAATTTCAAATTAATTTAAATTATTTTCAAATTAAATTATTTTCAAATTCAATTAAATTATTTTCAAATTAAATTAAATTAAAGAATTTTAAAATTAAATTAAATTATTTTCAAAATAAATTAATGTATTTTAAAATTAAATTAAATTAATTTCAAAATACATTAAATTATTTTAAAACTAAATTAAATTATTTTTAATTTAAATTAAATTATTTTCAAAATTAATTAAATTACTTTAAAATTAAATTAAATTATTTTCAAATTTACTTATATTATTTTCAAATTAAATTAAATTATTTTCAAATTAATTTAAATTATTTACAAATTAAATTAAATTATTTTCAAATTTAATTAAATTATTTTCAAATTTAATTAAATTATTTTCAAATTAAATTAAATTATTTTAAAATTACATTAAATTATTTTCAAATAAAATTATTTTAAAAATAAATTATTTTAAAATTAAAATATTTTCAAATTTAATTAAATTATTTTCAAATTAAAATAAATTATTTTCAAATTTAATTAAATTATTTTAAAATTAAATTAATTTTTTTTTTAATTTAATTAAATTCTTTTAAAATTAAATTAATAAATTTTAAAATTAAATTAAAATATTTTAAAATTCAATTAAATTATTTTCAAATATAATTAAATTATTTTCAAATTAAATTAAATTATTTTTAAATTAAATTATTTTCAAATTAAATAAATTATTTTCAAATTAATTTAAATTATTTTCAAATTAATTTAAATTATTTTCAAATTAAATTATTTTCAAATTCAATTAAATTATTTTCAAATAAAATTAAATTATTTTCAGATTAAATTATTTTCAAATTATATTAAATTATTTTCAAATTAAATTTAATTATTTTCAAATTAAATTAAATTATTTTTAAATTAAATTAAATTATTTTAAAATTAATTTAAATTATTTTCAAATTAAATTAAATTATTTTCAAATTAAATTAAAGAATTTTAAAATTAAATTAAATTATTTTCAAATTAAAATAAATTATTTTCAAATTAAATTAAATTATTTTCAAATTAAATTATTTTAAAATTAAATTGAAATATTTTTAAACTAAATTAAATTATTTTCAAATTAAATTAAATTATTTTCGAATAAAATTAAATCATTTTCAAAATAAAATAATTTATTTTAAAATTAAATTAAATTGTTTTCAAATTTAATTAAATTATTTTCAAATTAAATTAAATTATTTTCAAATTAAATTAAATTATTTTCAAATTAAATTTAATTATTTTCAAATTAAATTAAATTATTTTAAAACTAAATTAAATTATTTTCAAATTAAATTACATTATTTTAAAATCAAACTATATTATTAAAAAATTAAATTATTTTAAAATTAAATTAAATTTTTTTTAAATTAAATTAAAGTATTTTTATTTTAAAATTAAAATAAATTATTTTCAAAATAAATTTATTTTATTGTTAATTTTATTGTTAAATTAATTTTATTATAAATTCATTTAATTTGAAAATATCGTAATTTGATTTTAAACTAATTTAATTTAAATTTAAAATTAAATTATTTTAAAATTAAATTAAATTATTTTCAAATTAGATTAAATTATTTTAAAATTAAAATTAATTATTTTCAAACTAAATTAAATTATTTTTATATTAAATTATTTTAAAATTAACTTAAATTATTTTAAAATATAATTAAACTATTTTAAAATTAAATTAAATTATTTTAAAATTAAATTAAATTATTTTAAAATTTAATGAAAGTATTTTCAAATTAATCTATTTTAACACTAAATTAAATTATTTTCAAATTAAATTGAATTATTTAAAATTAAATTATATTATTTTCAAATTAAATTAAATTATTTTCAAATTAAATTATTTTAAAATTAAATTAAATGATTTTAAAATTAAATTAAATTATTTTCAAAATAAATTAAATTATTTTTAAATTAAATTATTTTAATATTAAATTAAATTATTTTTAAATTTAATTAAATTATTTTCAAATGAAATTAAATTACTTTAAAATTATTTTTAAATTAAATTAAATTATTTTTAAAATAAATTAAATTTTTTTTAAATTAAATTAAATGATTTTAAAATTAAATTAAATTATTTACAAAATAAATTTATTTTATTGTTAAATTAATTTTATTATAAATTCATTTAATTTGAAAATATCGTAATTTGATTTTAAAATAATTTAATTTAAATTTAAAATTAAATTATTTTAAAATTAAATTAAATTATTTTCAAATTAGATCAAATTATTTTAAAATTAAATTAAATTATTTTAGAATTAAAATTAATTATTTTCAAACTAAATTAAATTATTTTTATATTAAATTATTTTAAAATTAACTTAAATTATTTTAAAATATAATTAAATTATTTTAAAATTAAATTAAATTATTTTTAATTTAAATTAAATTATTTTCAAAATAAATTAAATTAATTTAAAATTAAATTAAATTATTTTTAAATTAAACTAAATTATTTTAAAAATTAATTAAATTATTTTAAAACTAAATTAAATTATTTTTAAATTTAATTAAATTATTTTCAAATGAAATTAAATTAATTTAAAATTAAATAAAAGTATTTTCAAATTAAATTAAGTTATTTTTAAATTAAATTAAATTATTTTCAAAATTAATTAAATTACTTTAAAATTAAATTAAATTATTTTCAAATTAAATTATATTATTTTCAAATTAAATTAAATTGTTTTCAAATTAATTTAAATTATTTTCAAATTAAATTAAATTATTTTCAAATTAAATTAAATTATTTTCAAATTAAATTTAATTATTTTCAAATTAATTTAAATTATTTTAATACTAAATTAAATTATTTTCAAATTAAATTACATTATTTTAAAATCAAATTATATTATTATAAAATTAAATTATTTTAAAATTAAATTAAATTATTTTCAAATAAGATCAAATTATTTTAAAATTAAATTAAATTATTTTAAAATTAAAATAAATTATTTTCAAACTAAATTAAATTATTTTTATATTAAATTATTTTAAAATTAAATTAAATTATTTTAAAATTTAATTAAATTATTTTAAAATTAAATTAAATTATTTTAAAATTAAATTAAATTATTTTAAAATTAAATTAAAGTATTTTCAAATTAAATTATTTTAAAACTAAATTAAATTATTTTCAAATTAAATTGAATTATTTTAAAATTAAATTATATTGTTTTCAAATTAAATTAAATAATCTTCAAATTAAATTAAATTATTTTCAAATTAAAATATTTTAAAATTAATTTAAATGATTTTAAAATTAAGTTAAATTATTTTCAAAATAAATTAAATTATTTTCAAATTAAATTATTTTTATATTAAATTAAATTATTTTTAAATTTAATTAAATTATTTTCAAATGAAATTAAATTACTTTAAAATTAAATTAAATTAATTTTAAATTAAATTAAATTATTTTCAAAATAAATTATATTATTTTAAAATTAAATTAAATTATTTTCAAATTAAACTAAATTATTCTAAAAATAAATTAAATTGCTTTATAACTAAATTAAATTATCTTTAAATTTAATTAAATTTTTTTCAAATGAAATTAAATTGATTTAAAATTAAATTAAAGTATTTTCAAATTAAATTAAATTATTTTCAAGGTAAACCAAATTATTTTAAAAATAAATTAATTTATTTTAAAACTAAATTAAATTATTTTTAAATTTAATTAAATTATTTTCAAATGAAATTAAATTACTTTAAAATAAAATTAAATTATTTTTAATTTAATTTAAATTATTTTCAAAATAAATAAAATTATTTTAAAATTAAATTAAATTATTTTCAAATTAAACTAAATCATTTTAAAAATAAATTAAATTATTTTAAAACTAAATTAAATTATTTTTAAATTTAATTAAATTATTTTCAAATGAAATTAAATTAATTTAAAATTAAATAAAAGTATTTTCAAACTAAATTAAGTTATTTTTAAATTAAATTAAATTATTTTGAAAATTAATTAAATTACTTTAAAATTAAATTAAATGATTTTTAAATTAAATTATATTATTTTCAAATTAAATTAAATTACTTTCAAATTAATTTAAATTATTTACAAATTAAATTAAATTATTTTCAATATAAATTAAATTACTTTAAAATTAAATTATTTTTAAATTAAATTAAATTATTTTCAAATTAAATTAAATTATTATAAAATTCAATTAAATGATTTTCAAAATAAATTAAATTATTTTAAAGTTAAATTAAATTATTTTCAAATAAAATTAAATTATTTTTCAATTAAAATAAATTATTATTTTAAAATTAAATTGAATTATTTTCAAATTTAATTAAATTATTTTTAAATGAATTTAAATTAATTTAAAATTAAATTAAAGTATTTTCAAATCAAATTAAATTATTTTCAAATTTTATTAAATTATTTTTAAATTAAATTAAATTAAATTATTTTCAAATTAAATTAAATTATTTTCAACTTAAATTAAATTATTTTAAATATAAAACAAATTGTTTTAAAATTAAATTAAATTATTTTAAAATTAAATTAAATTATTTTCAAATTTAATTAAATTATTTTCAAATTAAATTAAATTATTTTCAAATTAAATTAAATTATTTTCAAATTTAATTAAATTATTTTAAAATTAAATTAATTATTTTAAAATTAAATTAAATTATTTTAAAATTTAATAAAATTATTTTAAAATTAAATTAATATATTTTAAAATTAAATTATTTTAAAATTAAATTAAATTATTTTCAAATTTAATTAAATTATTTTCAAATTAAATTAAATTATTTTTAAATTAAATTAAATTATTTTCAAATTAAATTTAATTATTTTAAAATTTAATTAAATTATTTTAGAACTAAATTGAATTATTTTCAAATTAAATTGTATTATTTTAAAATTAAATTATATTATTTTTAAATTAAATTAAATTATTTTCAAATTAAATTAAATTATTTTAAAATTAAATAATTTTAAAATTAAATTAAATAATTTTAAAATTAAATTAAATTATTTTAAAATTAAATTATATATTTTCAAACTAAATTAAATTATTTTCAAATTAAATTAAATTATTTGAAAATTAAATAAAATTATTTTTAAGTTTAATTAAATTATTTTCAAAATTAAAAATAATTTATTTAAAATTAAATTAAATTATTCTAAAATTAAATTAAATTATTTTTAAAATAAATTAAACTATTTTTAAATTAAATTAAATAATTATAAAATTTAATTAAATTATTTTCAAAATTAATTAAATTTTTTTTAAATTAAATTAAATTATTTTTAAATTAATTTAATTTGAAAATATATTAATTTAATTTTAAAATAATTTAATTTAATTTTAAAATTAAATTATTTTAAAATTGAATTAAATTATTTTCAAATTAGATTAAATTATTTTAAAATTAAATTAAATTATTTTAAAATTAAAATATATTATTTTCAAACTAAATTAAATTATATTCAAACTAAATTATCTTAAAATTAAATTAAATTGTTTTAAAATTTAATTAAATTATTTTAAAATTAAATTAAATTATTTTAAAATTGAATTAAATTATTTTCTAATTTAATTATATAATTTTAAAATTAAATTAAATTCTTTTCAAATAAAATTAAAGTATTTTCAGAATATATTAAATTATTTTCAAATTAATTTAAATTATTTTCAAAATAAATTAAATTATTTTCAAAATAAACTAAATTATTTTAAAAATAAATTAAATTATTTTAAAACTAAATCATATTATTTTTAAATTTAATTAAATTATTTTCAAATAAAATTAAATTAAATTTTTTTTAAATTAAATTAAATTATTTTCAAAATAAATTAAATAATTTTAAAATTAAATTAAATTATTTTCAACAAACTAAATTATAAAAAAAAATTATTAAATTATTTTGAAATTAAATTAAATTATTTTCAAAATAAATTAAATTATTTTCAAATTAAACTAAATTATTTTCAAAATAAATTAAATTATTTTAAAATTAAATTTTATTATTTTTAAATTAAACTAAATTATTTTAAAAAAAAATTATTTTAAAACTAAATTAAATTATTTTTAAATTTAATTAAATAATTTTCAAATGAAATTAAATTAATTTAACATTAAATTAAAGAATTTTCAAATTAAATTAAATAATTTTCAAATTAAATTGAATTATTTTCAAAATAAATTAAATTATTTTCAAATTAAACTAAATTATTTTAAAAATAAATTAAATTATTTTAGAACTAAATTAAATTATTTTTAAATTTAAATAAATTATTTTCAAATGAAATTAAATTACTTTAAAATTAAATTAAATTATTTTTAAATTATATTAAATAATTTTCAAAATAAATTAAATTATTTTAAAATTAAATTAAATTATTTTCAAATTAAACTAAATTATTTTAAAAATAAATTAAATTATTTTAAAACTAAATTAATTTTTTTTTAAATTTAATTAAATTATTTTCAAATGAAATTAAATTAATTTAAAAATAAATTAAAGTATTTTCAAATTAAATTAAATTATTTTCAAAATTAATTAAATTACTTTAAAATTAATTTAAATTATTTTAAAATTAAATTAAATTATTTTCAAATTTAATTAAATTATTTTCGGAATAATTGGGGTTTAGGGGTTTATTGAAAATTAGTGTTATGGACTTTTTACCTGGTGTAACTGTTATTAATCGTCCTTGGCATGGGTTAACGGAAAGGTCGCAAATTAAACATTGTCAACGTGACAGATAGTCGACGCGAACGCAAATAACTAGATGTTGCCACGTTTATTATTTTTTCTAATTATCAATAGATTTGTTTCGAAATAAAAAAAAAAAAATTAAAATTTTTCCAGAGAAAAATATAAATAAATTAAGATTATCATAAAATTAAATTTAAAAAACGCCAGATTTCTATGTATGGAAGATACAAATTAAATTTTAATATTAAGAAAAAACATATAAAACCTTATAGGTTATGTCCAGTATAATCATTATCAGATTTTCTTCGAAAAACAAAAAACGAAATCTTAAAAATAGAAATAAATTGAAATTTAAAAATAAAAACTAAAAAAAAACTTACAAATAATGTCCTGTCTATTCATCATACGATTTCCCCAAAATAAGAAAAGAAAAACAAAGTTGGCCCAAGTCTTCTTTTGTCTAAAAAACAAAAATAAATTTAAATTTTGTTCAAATTCTAATTCTTGGACAACCTAATCTAACCGGGGTTAAACCAACGGTTATTGCCACATTGGCTTATTTTGGATCCAGAGTTGTATGTTGTATGTAAGTTATGTTTATATGTAAGTACGTTGTCTTGATTTATCTGTCCGCTTCGCGGCGGACAACCTAATCTAACCGGAGTTAAATCAACGGTCCTAGCCACATTGATGTATATTGGATCGAGAGTTTGAATTTAAGAATAAAAATCAACTTGCGGCGTATAAAGCGTAAAAATGTAGGGGATTTTGTTGAAAATCTAGATGCAAACCGTGTACAACCGCCTAACTACAAAATAATGATTGTTAATTTTTTAAAAACTTTAAGGCTTTCACCAAATTTACAAAGTTAAAAAAAAACCTTAAAGACATTAAGAAAGGGAACAAATAATAAAACATGAATGCAGGACAACAAAAGAGAAAATCTTTTGTCACTCTTTCTCTTTTGTCATCCTGCAATAACAATTCAAAAGCCGCTAAAGCTTTATAACGTTTAAACTATAAAAAAAAGGTAAATGAAAGATTAAAAGCAAATGGCAAGATAAATCAGACTGTGTTAATGAAACTTATAATTTTACTAACTCTGTAATGATAGGAGTTAAAAACTTAGTGATCTCATTCAAGACGGTTAGTTTATGGTTTAAACTTACAGGATTTATGGTGAACTTGTAGGAGTTTGACGTTATCGATAGAAGAGCTATGCCCTGTAAGGAGAACTAAACAACAAGGCAACCTAATCTAACCGGGGTTAAACCAAATGTTATTGCCACTTTGGCCTCTAATGGATCGAGAGTTAACCCCGGTTGGATTAGGTTGTCTTAATATTTATGTTATCTTGATTTATCTTTCGACTTAGCAGCGGAAAACCTAATCTAACAGCGGTTAAACCAACGGTTATTGCAACTTTGGCTTATATTGTATCGAGATTTGTATGTTGTCTTGATTTATCTGTCCGCTTCGCGGCGGACAACCTAATCTAACCGGGGTTAAACCAACGGTGATTGCAACTTTGGCTTATACCGGATAGAGAGTTCGCGCTCGCGCGCGTATGTTGTCTTATATTATATGTCCGCTTCGCGGCGGACAACCTAATCTAACCGGGGTTAAACCAACGGTCATTGCCACTTTGGCTTATATTGGATCGAGGGTTCGCGCTCCCGCGCGTCTTATAAAAACAGAAAAACGTACAAATAATATCCTGTCTATTCATCATACGATTTCATCAAAATAAGAAAAGGAAAAAAATGTTGGCTTTGGTCTAAAAAACAAAAATAAATTTAAATTTTTGTTCAAATTCTAATTCTTGGATAACCTAATCCGACCGGGGTTAAACCAACGGTGATTGCAACTTTGGCTTATATTGGATCAACAGTTCGGGCTCCCGCGCGTATGTTGTCTTGATTTATCTGTCCGCTTCGCGGCGAACAACTTAATCTAACCCGGGTTAAACCAACGGCCATTGACACTTTGGCTTATAATGGATAGAGAGTTCGCGCTCACGCGCGTATGTTGTCTTGAATTATCTGTCCGCTTCGCGGCGGGCAACCCAATCTAACCGGAGTTAAACCAACGGTCATTGCAACTTTGGCTTATATTGGATCGAGAGTTAGCGCTCCCGCGCGTCTTATAAAAACAGAAAAAACATACAAATAATGTCCTGTCTATTAATCATACGATTTCCCCAAAATAAGAGAAGAAAAACAAAGTTGGCCCAAGTCTTTTATCGTCTAAAAAACAAAAATAAATTTAAATTTTGTTCAAATTTATTTTTTTCAATTCTAATTCTTAAACAATCTAGCCTAACCGGGATTAAACCAACGGTGATTGCATTTTTGGCTTATATTGGATCGAGGGTTCGCGCTCCCGCGCGTATGTTGTCTTGATTTATATGTCCGCTTCGCGGCGGACAACCTAATCTAACCGGGGTTAAACCAACGGTCATTGCAACTTTGGCTTATATTGGATCGAGAGTTCGCGCTCCCGCGCGTCTTATGAAAACAGAAAAAACTTACAAATAATGTCCTGTCTATTCATCATACGATTTAATCAAAATAAGAAAAGAAAAACAAAGTTGGCCCAAGTCTTCTTTTGTCTAAAAAACAAAAATAAATTTAAATTTTGTTCAAATTCTAATTCTTGGACAACCTAATCTAACCGGGGTTAAACCAACGGTTATTGCCACTTTGGCTTATTTTGGATCCAGAGTTGTATGTTGTATGAAAGTTATGTTTATATGTAAGTATGTTGTCTTGATTTATCTGTCCGCTTCGCGGCGGACAATCTAATCTAACCGGGATTAAACCAACGGTCATTGACACTTTAGCCTATATTGGATCGAGAGTTCGCGCTCCCGCGCGTAAGTTGTCTTGATTTATCTGTGCGCTTCGCGGCGGACAACCTAATCTAACCGGAGTTAAATCAACGGTCCTAGCCACATTGATGTATATTGGATCGAGAGTTTGAATTTAAGAATAAAAATCAACTTGCGGCGTATAAAGCGTAAAAATGTAGGGGATTTTGTTGAAAATCTAGATGCAAACCGTGTAGCCTAACTACAAAATAATGATTGTTAATTTTTTTAAAACTTTAAGGCTTTCAGCAAATTTACAAAGTTAAAAAAAAACCTTAAAGGCATTAAGAAAGGGAACAAATAATAAAACATGAATGCAGGACGACAAAAGAGAAAATCTTTTGTCACTCTTTCTCTTTTGTCATCCTGCAATAACAATTCAAAAGCCGCTAAAGCTTTATAACGTTTAAACTATAAAAAAAAGGTAAATGAAAGATTAAAAGCAAGGGGCAAGATAAATCAGACTGTATTAATGAAACTTATAATTTTACTAACTCTGTAATGATAGGAGTTGAAAACTTAGTGATCTCATTCAAGACGGTTAGTTTATGGTTTAAGTAGGCTTTGTAGATCTCAAGTGCCTGTCATTAAACTTACAGGATTTATGGTGAACTTGTAGGAGTTTGACGTTGTCGATAGAAGAGCTATGCCCTGTAAGGAGAAGCTGGTCTGCTGAAGCGGAGTTAGAAGAGAAGTTGGCAGAGTTGGAATGCCCGAATTCTTATATTTATGGTACTGATTAAGATATTCTTTTATACGTAGTGATATAGCTCTTACAGTTTGGCCAAAATACAGAGAATCACAATTATCATATAAGAGAGAGTAAACCCCCGGCATGTGTTAGTGGAGGCAAGCTATCTTTCGTACGAACCAAGGAACGGGATAATGAGCCTGTCGTAAAGAAAGCAGATGAAAATTGATGGGAAGAGAAAAGATATACTAAATCAATGGAGGGTTGACCGACAAACTTCAGAGGAGCCCACAAGGTGGGTGTTTTCAATGCGGGAAGAAAATTGAAGGATAGCTTTTGTTTGACTAAATTTTTAATGTAAAGGCTTTCTATAAAATTGACGGGGAAGATATTATAGAAAGAGATCTGTAAAATGTTTACCTTTCAAAAAATTACCTTTCAAAGGGCTCAGGGTTAAGGGGGAACTCTGTGAAAAAGTCGATTAAATGACGCAAAGTAATGAGAGTTAGGATATAATGAGACGAAAGGAATGACGCAATGAGTTAAACAAACCTTGATTATTGGATAACATGGATTACATTTAGAGAGATAGCTTATTATCAGTGGCAATGACCGTTTGTTTAACCCCGGTTAGATTAGGTTGTCCGGCGCGAAGCGGACAGATTAATCAAGACAACATACGCGCGGGAGCGCGAACTCTCGATCCAATATAAGCCAAAGTTGCAATCACCGTTGGTTTAACCTTGGTTAGATTAGGTTGTCCGCCCCGAAGCGGACAGATTAATCAAGACAATATACGCGCGGGAGCGCGAACTCTCGATCCAATATAAGCCAAAGTGGGAATATATAATACTCCTCTTTGGTCATGCTGCACCAACAGTTTTAAAGCAGCTAAAGCTTTACAAAGTTTAAACTATCAATAAAAAAAAGGTTAATAAAATATAATTAAAAGCTGAGGGAAAAATAAATCAGACTATGTTAATGAAACTTATAATTTTAAGAAGGCTGTGATGATAGTAGTTGAAAACTTAGTGATCTCGTTCAAGACGGTTAACTTACGGGTTAACTTACCCTTTTTTACAAAGGGGAGCCCTGTAGCCCTGACAGTTTGGCCAACATACCGGGAATCAAAATAATCAAATAAGAGGGAGTAAACCCCCGGCATGTGATAATAGAAGCAAGTTATCTTTTGTACTAACCATGAAACCAAGGGATAATGAGCCTGTCGTAAAGTAAGATGAGAATTGATGGGAAGAGAAAAGATATGCTAAATCAATTGAAGCTTGAACGACAAACGTCAGAGGAGCCCACACGGTGGGTGTTTTCAATGCAGGAAGAAAATTAAAGGATAGTTTATTTTTAACTAAATTTTAAAAGTAGAAGCTTTCTATAAGATTGACGGGAAAGATATTATAGAAAGCGATCTATAAAATGACATCCAATTCCTTTTCAAAGGGCTCAGGGTTAAGGGGAACTTGAAGAATCTATGCAAAAAGGGATTACATGACGCAAACTAATGGGAGAAAGGATACAATTAGAAGAAAGGAATAACGCAATGGATTAAACAAACAGTAAACAAGGTTAAGCAAGGACCGTTGGTTTAACAAACTCGACTGATAGTCGGGAGTCGGGATCTCTTAAAGTATTCTGAATATTCAGAATAGACAAATAAGTTATGTGACCAGTCATAAACGTCAGTAATTTATTATTACAAAAACCCTAATATTTCGAAATAAGAAAAAAATATTTATAAGGATTAAGTCTTTCAACTAAAATGTGCATGCAATTTATGTTATGGTGGCATTAATAAACAAATACAAAAAAAAAACTTACCTTTAATTATCCCGACACAGTTTCAAGTGGCCCTTTCTACACTTGGGGCAATTATTATTATTATATTATTTCTTAATCATTTTGTCAAGATCCTGCAGTATTTAAAAAATATGGAGGACACCAATAAAATCCACACGAGACGTTGTAGCTGTTCGTTGAAATCTGGTTGAAATATAAATGCAACTTCAAACCGACGTATAAAATAATATATATGTTGCCATAGTTACAGTTTTTCATATAAAAGCAAAGAGGATCGGATACTCTTTGATATAAACAAGGATAAACAAGAATAAACGTGGCAACATCCAAATAATTGCGTTCACATATACTGTCTGCAATCTTAAAAACGGCCAAAAAAAAATTCAACAAAAGCAACGAAGAGGCTTCATTTTTGCTTGCGGAGCTTAGTTAAAGAGAGTCAAAGACGATTAACAACAGTTACAACAGGCAAAAAGTACACAAGCATATTTTCAAGACAGACCCGTAAAACCGTTTATAACCTTATTTTCAAATGAAATTAAATTAATTTAAAATTAAATTAAAGTATTTTCAAATCAAATTAAATTATTTTCAAATTATATTAAATTTTTTTAAAATTAAATTAAATTATTTTAAAATTAAATTAAATTATTTTCAAATTAAATTAAATTATTTTCAAATTAAATTAAATTATTTTCAAATTAAAGTAAATTATTATAAAATTTAATTAAATTATTTTCAAAATAAATTAAATTATTTTAAAATTAAATTAATTTATTTTTAAATTAAACAAAATTATTTGAAAAATAAATTAAATTATTTTAAAACTAAATTAAATTATTTTTAAATTTAATTAAATTATTTTGAAATGAAATTAAATTGCTTTAAAATTAAATTAATTTATTTTTAAATTAAATTAAATTACTTTAAAATTATATTAAATTATTTTCAAATTAAATTAAATTATTTTCAAATTAAATTAAATTATTTTAAAAGTAAATTAAATTATTTTCAAATTAAACTAAATTATTTAAAAAAAAAATTAAATTATTTTAAAACTAAATTAAATTGTTTTCAAATTAAATTAAATTATTTTCCAAAATAAATTAAATTACTTCAAAATAAAATTAAATTATCTTCAAATTAAATTAAATTATTTTCAAATTAAATTAAATTATTTTCAAATTAAATTAAATTATTTACAAATTAAATTAAATTATTTTCAAAATAAATTAAATTACTTTAAAATTATATTAAATTATTTTCAAATTAAATTAAATTATTTTCAAATTAAATTAAATTATTTTCAAATTAAATTAAACTATTATAAAATTTAAAATAAATTATTTTAAAATTAAATTAAATATTTTCAAATTAAATTAAATTATTTTCAAAAAAAATTAAATTATTTTCAAATAAGATAATTTTAAAATTAAATTAAATGATTTTAAAACAAAATTAAATTATTTTAAAATTAAATTAAATTATTTTCAAATTAAATTATTTTAAAATTAAATTAAATTATTTTCAAATTTAATTAAATTATTTTCAAATTCAATTAAATTATTTTAAAATTAAATTAAATTATTTTCAAATTTAATTTAATTATTTTAAAATTAAATTAGATTATTTTAAAATTAAACTAAATTATTTTAAAATTTAATTAAATTATTTTAAAATTAAATTAAATTACTTTAAAATTAAATTAAATTATTTTAAAATTGAATTAAATTATTTTCAAATTGAATTAAATTATTTTTAAAATAAATTAAATTATTTTTAAATTAAATTAAAATATTTTCAAATTAAATTAAATTATTTTAAAATTAAATTAAATTATTCTACAATTAAATAAAATTATTTTCAAACAAAATTAAATTCTTTTTAAATTAAATTAATTTATTTTAAACTTAAATTAATTTATTTGCAAATTAAAACAAATTATTTTCAAAATAAATTAAAGTATTTGAAAATTAAATAAAATTATTTTTAAATTTAATTAAATTATTTTCAAATTTAAAAATTATTTATTTAAAATTAAATTAAATTATTATAAAATTAAATTAAATTATTTTTAAATTAAATTAAACTATTTTCAAATTAAAGTAAATTATTATAAAATTTAATTAAATTATTTACAAAATTAATTCAATTTTTTTAAAATTAAATTAAATTATTTGCAAATTAAATTAATATAATTTAAAAATATATTAATTTAATTTAAAAATAATTTGATTTAATTTTAAAATTAAATTATTTTAAAATTAAATTAAATTATTTTCAAATTAAATTAAATTATTTTCCAATTTAATTAAATTATTTTCAAATTCAATTAAATAATTTTAAAATTGAATCAAATTATTTTAAAATTAAATTAAATTATTTTAAAATTAAAATAAATTATTTTTAAATTAAATTATATTAAAATTAAATTAAATTATTTTCAAATTTAATTAAATTATTTTCAAATTAAGTTAAATTATTTTCAAATTAAATTAAATTATTTTCAAATTAAAGTAAATTATTATAAAATTTAATTAAATTATTTTCAAAATAAATTAAATTATTTTAAAATTAAATTAATTTATTTTTAAATTAAACAAAATTAATTGAAAAATAAATTAAATTATTTTAAAACTAAATTAAATTATTTTTAAATTTAATTAAATTATTTTGAAATGAAATTAAATTGCTTTAAAATTAAATTAATTTATTTTTAAATTAAATTAATATATTTTCAAAATAAATTAAATTATTTTAAAATTAAATTAAATGATTTTAAAATAAAATTAAATTATTTTCAAATTAAACTAAATTATTTTAAAAATAAATTAAATTATTTTAAAACTAAATTAAATTGTTTTCAAATTAAATAAAATTATTTTCAAAATAAATTAAATTACTTCAAAATAAAATTAAATTATCTTCAAATTAAATTAAATTATTTTCAAATTAAATTTAATTATTTTCAAATTAAATTAAATTATTTGCAAATTAAATTAAATTATTTTCAAAATAAATTAAATTACTTTAAAATTAAATAAAATTATTTTCAAATTAAATTAAATTATTTTCAAATTAAATTAAATTATTTTCAAATTAAATAAAATTATTATAAAATTTAAAATAAATTATTTTAAAATTAAATTAAATATTTTCAAATAAAATTAAATTATTTTCAAAAAAAATTAAATTATTTTCAAATAAGATTATTTTAAAATTAAATTAAATGATTTTAAAACTAAATTAAACTATTTTCAAATTAAGTTAAATTATTTTCATATTAAATTATTTTAAAATTAAATTAAATTATTTTCAAATTTAATTAAATTGTTTTCAAATTAAATTAAATTATTTTAAAATTAAATTAAATTATTTTCAAATTTAATTAAATTATTTTAAAATTAAATTAAATTATTTTAAAATTAAATTAAATTATTTTCAAATTTAATTAAATTATTTTAAAATTAAATTAGATTATTTTAAAATTAAACTAAATTATTTTAAAATTGAATTAAATTATTTTAAAATTGAATTAAATTATTTTTAAATTAAATTAAATTATTTTTAAATTAAATTAAAATATTTTCAAATTAAATTAAATTATTTTAAAATTAAATAAAATTATTCTACAATTAAATAAAATTATTTTCAAACTAAATTAAATTATTTTTAAATTAAATTAAATTATTTTAAACTTAAATTAATTTATTTGCAAATTAAAATAAATTATTTTCAAAATAAATTAAAGTATTTGAAAATTAAATAAAATTATTTTTAAATTTAATTAAATTATTTTCAAATTTAAAAATTATTTATTTAAAATTAAATTAAATTATTATAAAATTAAATTAAATTATTTTTAAATTAAATTAAACTATTTTCAAATTAAATTAAATTATTATAAAATTTAATTAAATTATTTTCAAACTAAATTAAATTATTTTCAAATTAAATTAAATTATTTTAAAATAAAATTAAATTATTTTAAAATTGAATTAAATTATTTTCAAATTAAATAAAAGTATTTTCAAAATAAACTAAATTATTTTCAAATTAAACTAAATTATTTTAAAATCAAATTAAATTATTTTAAAACTAAATTAAATTATTTTTAAATTTAATTAAATTAGTTTCAAATGAAATTAAATTAATTTAAAATTAAATTAAAGTATTTCCAAATTAAATTAAATTATTTTCAAATTCAATTAAATTATTTTCAAAATCAATTGAATTATTTTCAAATTAAACTCAATTTTTTTAAAAATAAATTAAATTATTTTAAAACTAAAATAAATTATTTTTAATTTAATTGAATTATTTCCAAATGAAATTAAATTAATTTAAAATTAAATTAAATTATTTTTAAATTAAATTAAATTATTTTCAAAATAAATCAAATTATTTTAAAATTAAATTAAATTAATTTCAAATTAAACTAAATTATTTAAAAAAAAAATTAAATTATTTTAAAACTAAAATAAATTATTTTTAATTTTATTTAAATTATTTTCAAATGAAATTAAATTAATTTAAAATTAAATTAAATTATGTTTAAATTAAATTAAATTTATTTCAAAATCAATTAAATTATTTTGAAAATAAATTAAATTATTTTCAAATTAAACTAAATTTTTTTAAAAATAAATTAAATTATTTTAAAACTAAATTAAATTATTTTTAAATTTAATTAAATTATTTTCAAATGAAATTAAATTAATTTAAAATTAAATTAAAATATTTTTAAATTAAATTAAATTATTTTCAAAATAAATTAAATTATTTTAAAATTAAATTGAATTATTTTCAAATTAAACTAAATTATTTAAAAAAAAAATTAAATTATTTTAAAACTAAATTAAATTATTTTTAAATTTAATTAAATTATTTTCGAATGAAAATAAATTAATTTAAAATAAAATTAAAGTATTTTCAAATTAAATTAAATTATTTTGAAATTAAATTAAATTATTTTCAAAATAAATTAAATTATTTTCAAATTAAACTAAATTATTTTAAAAATAAATTAAATTATTTTAAAACTGAATTATATTTTTTTTAAATTTAATTAAATTGTTTTGAAATGAAATTAAATTAAATTAAATTATTTTTAAATTAAATTAAATTATTTTCAAAATAAATTAAATTATTTTAAAATTAAAATAAATTATTTTCAAATTAAACTAAATTATTTAAAAAAATAATTAAATAATTTTAAAACTAAATTAAAATATTTTTAAATTTAATTAAGTTATTTTCAAATGAAATGAAATTAATTTAAAATTAAATTAAAGTATTTTCAAATTAAATTAAATTATTTTCAAATTAAATTAAATTATTTTTAAAATAAATTAAATTATTTTCAAATTAAACTAAATTATTTTAATAATAAATTAAATTATTTTAAAACTTAATTATATTATTTTTAAATTTAATTAAATTATTTTCAAAAAAAATTAAATTACTTTAAATTTAAATCAAATTATTTTTAAATTAAATTAAATTATTTTCAAAATAAATTAAATTATTTTAAAATTAAATTAAATTATTTTCAAATTAAACTAAATTATTTTAAAAATAAATTAAATTATTTTAAAACTAAATTAAATTATTTTTAAATTTAATTAAATTATTTTCAAATGAAATTAAATTAATTTAAAATTAAATTAAATTATTTTTAAATTAAATTAAATTTATTTCAAAATCAATTAAATTATTTTAAAATTAAATTAAATTATTTTCAAATTAAACTAAATTATTTTAAAAATAAATTAAATTATTTTAAATTTAAATTAAATTATTTTTAAATTTAATTAAATTATTTTCAAATGAAATTAAATTAAATTATTTTTAAATTAAATTAAATTATTTTCAAAATAAATTAAATTATTTTAAGATTAAATTGAATTATTTTCAAATTAAACTAAATTATTTAAAAAAAAAATTAAATTATTTTAAAACTAAATTAAATTATTTTTAAATTTAATTAAATTATTTTCAAATGAAATTAAATTTATTTAAAATTAAAGTATTTTCAAAATAAATTAAATTATTTTCAAATTAAATTATTTTCAAAATTAATTAAATTATTTTCAAATTAAATTAAATTATTTTCAAATTAAATTAAATTATTTTAAAATTAAATAAAATTATTTTAAAATTAAAAGAAATTACTTTCAAAATAAATTAAATTACTTTAAAATTAAATTTAATTATTTTCAAATTAAATTAAATTATTTTTAAATTAAATTAAATTATTATAAAATTCAATTAAATGATTTTCAAAATAAATTAAATTATTTTAAAATTAAATTAAATTATTTTAAAACCATTTATCTATCCACTTCGCGGCGCACAACCTAATCTAACCGGAGTTAAACCAACGGTAATTGCCACTTTGGCTTATATTGGATCGAGAGTTCGCGCGTCTTATAAAAACAGAAAAAAACTTACAAATATTGCCCTGTCTATTCATCATACGATTTCCTCAAAATAAGAAAAGAAAAATAAAGTTGGCCCAAGTCTTCTTTCGTCTACAAAACAAAAATAAATTTAAATTTTGTTCAAATTCTAATTCTTGGACAACCTAATCTAATCGGGGTTAAACTAACGGCCATTGCCACTTTGGCTTATATTGGATCGATATTTCGCGCTCCCTCGCGTATGTTGTCTTGATTTATCTGTCTGCTTCGCGGCGGACAACCTAATCTAACCGGGGTTAAACCAACGGTCATTGCCACTTTGGCTTATATTGGATCAAAAGTTCGCGCTCCCGCGCGTGTTATAACAACAGAAAAAAGTTACCAATAATATTATGTCTATTCATCATACGATTTCATCAAAATAAGAAAAGAAAAAAAAAGTTGGCTTTCGTCTAAAAAACAAAAATTAATTTAAATTTTGTTCAAATTCTAATTCTTGGACAACCTAGTCCAACCGGGGTTAAACCAATGGTGATTGCAACTTTGGCTTATATTGGATCTAGAGTTAGCGCTCCCGCGCGTATGTTTTCTTGATTTATCTGTCCGCCTAGCGGCAAACAATCTATTCTAACCCAGGTTAAACCAACGGCCATTGCCACTTTGGCTTATATTGGATCGATAGTTCGCGCTCCCGCGCGTATGTTGTCTTGATTTATCTGTCCGCTTCGCGGCGAACAACCTAATCTAACCCGGGTTAAACTAACGGTCATTGCCACTTTGGCTTACATTGGATCCAGAGTTCGCGCTCCCGCGCGTCTTATAAAAACAGAAAAAACTTACAAATAATGTCCGGTCTATTCATCATACGATTTCCTCAAAATAAGAAAAGAAAAACAAAGTTGGCCCGAGTCTTCTTTCGTCTACAAAACAAAAGTAAATTTAAATTTTGTTCAAATTCTAATTCTTGGACAACTTAATCTAATCGGGGTTAAACCAACGGCCATTGCCACTTTGGCTTATATTGGATCGATATTTCGCGCTCCCGCGCGTATGTTGTCTTGATTTATCTGTCCGCTTCGCGGCGGACAACCTAATCTATCCGGCGTTAAACCAACGGTCATTGCCACTTTGGCTTATATTGGATCGAGAGTTCGCGCTCCCGCGCGTCTTATAAAAACAGAAAAAAATTACTAATAATGTTATGTCTATTCATCATACGATTTCATCAAAATAAGAAAAGAAAAAAAAAGTTGGCTTTCGTCTAAAAAACAAAAATAAATTTAAATTTTGTTCAAATTCTAATTCTTGCACAACCTAGTCCAACCGGCGTTAAACCAATGGTGATTGCAACTTTGGCTTATATTGGATCTAGAGTTAGCGCTACCGCGCCTATGTTGTCTTGATTAATCTGTCCGCCTAGCGGCTAACAACCTATTCTAACCCGGGTTAAACCAACGGCCATTGCCACTTTGGCTTATATTGGATCGATAGTTCCCGCTCCCGCGCGTATGTTGTCTTTATTTATCTGTCCGCTTCGAGGCGGACAACCTAATCTAACCGGGGTTAAAATAGCGGTCATTGACACTTTGGCTTATAATGGATAGAGAGTTCGCGCTCACGCGCGTATGTTGTCTTGATTTATATGTCCGCTTCGCGGGGGACAACCTATTCTAACCGGGGTTAAACCAACGATCATTGCCACTTTCGCTTATATTGGATATAGAGTTTGCGCTCCCGCGCGTATGCTGTCTTAATTTATCTGTCCGCTTCGCGGCGGACAACCTAATCTAACCGGGGTTAAACCAACGGTCATTGCAGTTTTAGCGTACATTGGATCGAGAGTTCGCGCTCCCGCGCGTCTTATAAAAACAGAAAAAACTTACAAATAATGTCCGGTCTATTCATCATACGATTTCCTCAAAATAAGAAAAGAAAAACAAAGTTGGCCCAAGTCTTCTCTTGTCTAAAAAAAAAAATAAATTTAAATTTTGTGCAAATTCTAGTTCTTGGACAACCTAATCTAACCGGGGTTAAACCAACGGTTATTGCCACCTTGGCTTATTTTGGATCCAGAGTTGTATGTTGTATGTAAGTTACGTTTATATGTAAGTATGTTGTCTTGATTTATCTGTCCGCTTCGCGGCGGACAATCTAATCTAACCGGGATTAAACCAACGGTCATTGACACTTTGGCTTATATTGGATCAAGAGGTCGCGCTCCCGCGCGTAAGTTGTCTTGATTTATCTGTCCGCTTTGCGGCGGACAACCTAATCTGACCGGAGGTAAATCAACGGGCCTAGCCATATTGATGTATATTGGATCGAGAGTTTGCATTTAACAATAAAAATCAACTTGCGGCGTATAAAGCGTAAAAATGTAGGGAATTTTGTTGAAAATCTAGATGCAAACAGTGTAGCCTAAGTACAAAATAATGATTGTTTATTTTTTAAAAACTTTAAGGCTTTCACAAAATTTATAAACTTAAAAAAAAAACATTAAAGATTAAAGACATTAAGAAAGGGAGCAAATATTAAAACAAGAATGCAGGACGACAAAAGAGGAAAACTATAAAAAAAAGGTAAATGAAAGATAATTAAAACCAAAGGGCAAGATAAATCAGACTGTGTTAATCAGATTTATAATTTTACTAACTCTGTAATGATAGGAGTTGAAAACTTAGTGATCTCATTCAAGACGGTTAGATTATGGTTTAAGTAGGCTTTGTAGATCTCAAGTGCCTCTAGGTCATTAAACTTACAGGATTTATGCTGAACTTGTAGGAGTTTGACGTTGTCGATAGAAGAGCTATGCCCTTTAAGGAGAAGGTGGTCTGCTGAAGCGGAGTTGGAAGAGAAGTTGGCAGAGTTGGAATGCCCGAATTCTTATATTTATGGAGCTGATTAGGATATTCTTTTATACGTAGTGATATAGCTTTGACAATTTGGCCAAAATACAGAGAATCACAATTATCACATAAGAGGGAGTAAACCCCCTGCATGTTTTAGAGGAGGCAAGATATCTTTTGTACGAACCAAGGAACGGGATAATGAGCTTGTCGTAAAGAGAGCAGATGAGGATTGATGGGAAGAGAAAAGATGTACTAAATCAATGGAGGGTTGACCGACAAACTTCAGAGGAGCCCACAAGGTGGGTGTTTTCAATGCGGGAAGAAAATTGAAGGATAGTTTATGTTTGACTAAATTTTTAATGTAAGGGCTTTCTATAAGATTGACGGGGAAGATATTATAGAAAGAGATCTGTAAAATGTTTACCTTTCAAACAAATTACCTTTCAAAGGGCTCAGGGTTAAGAGGGAACTTGAACTCCGTAAAAAAATAGATTAAATGACGCAAAGTAATGAGAGTTAGGATATAATGAGACGAAAGGAATAACGCAATGGGTTAAACAAACCTTGATTATTGGATAACATGGATTACATTTGGAGAGATGTCTTATTATCAGTGGCAATGACCGTTGGTTTAACCCGGGTTAGATTAGGTTGTCTGCCGCGAAGCGGACAGATAAATCAAGACAACATACGAGCGGGAGCGCGAACTCTCGATCCAATATAAGCCAAAGTTACAAACACCGTTGGTTTAACCTCGGTTAGATTAGGTTGTCCGCCCCGAAGCGGACAGTTTAATCAACACAACATACGCGCGGGAGCGCGAACTCTCGATCCAATATAAGCCAAAGTGGTATTATATAATACTCCTCTTTTGTCATCCTACACCAACAGTTCCAAAGCAGCTAAAGCTTTACAAAGTTTAAATTATCAATAAAAAAAAACAAAATAAAAGGTAAATAAAATATAATTAAAAGCTGACGGAAAAATAAATCAGACTATGTTAATGAAACTTATAATTTTAATAAGGCTGTGATGATAGGAGTTGAAAACTTAGTGATCTCGTTCAAGACGGTAAACTTACGATTTAAGCAGGCTTTGTAAATTTCAACTGCCTATAGGTGTTTAAGCTTACAGGATTTGTGGTAAACATGTAGGAGTTTGGTGTTGTCGATGGAAGAACTATGCCCTGTAAGGAGATAGTGGTCTGCTAAAAGGGGAGTTGGAAGAGAAGTTGGAATGCCTGAATTCATATGTTTGCGGAACTGGTTAAGATGTTCTTTTATACGTAGTGAAATAGCCCTGACAGTTTGGCCAACATACAGGGAATCAAAATAATTAAATAAGAGGGAGTAAACCCCCGGCATGTGATACTAGAAGCAAGCTATCTTTTGTACTAACCATAGAACCAAGGGATAATTGAGCTGTTGAGCCTGTCGTAAAGTAAGATGAGAATTGATGGGAAGAGAAAAGATATGCTAAATCAATGGAAGCTTGAACGACAAACTTCAGAGGAGCCCACACGGTGGTGTTTTCAATGCAGGAAGAAAATTAAAGGATAGTTTATTTTTAACTAAATTTTTAATGTAAAAGCTTTCTATAAGATTGACGGGGAGGATATTATAGAAAGCGATCTGTAAAATGACATCCAATTCCCTTTCAAAGGGCTCAGGGTTAAGGGGAACTTGAAGAATCTATGCAAAAAGGGATTACATGACGCAAACTAATGGGAGAAATGAGATGCAATTAGAAGAAAGGAATAACGCAATGGATTAAACAAACAGTAAACAAGGTTAAGCAAGGACCGTTGGTTTAACAAACTCGACTGATATCAATTTCCATTCAATTAATTTTCTAATTGGTTAGTCGGGATATCTGAAAGTATTCTGAATATTCAGAATAGATCAATAAGTTATGTGACCAGTCATAAACGTCAGTAATTTATTATTAAAAAAACCCAAATATTTCGAAATAAGAAAACAATATTTATAAGGATTAAGTCTTTCAACTAGAATGTGCATGCAATTTATGTTTTGGTGGCAATAATAAACAAATCCAAAAAAACTTTCCTTGAATTATCCCGACACAGTTTCAAGTGGCCTTTTCTACACTTGGGGCAATTATATGAACCTTCGGCCGGAATCAATCCCCACTCGACCAATTTCTTAATCATTTCGTCAGGATCCTGCAGTATTTAAAAAATATGGATTACACCAATAAAATCCACACGAGACATTGTAGCTGTTCGTTAAAATCTAGTTGAAATATCAATGCAACTTCAAACCGACGTTTAAAATAATATATATGTTGCCATGGTTACAGTCTTTCATATAAAAGCAAAGAGGATCAGATACTCTTTGATATAAACGGGCATATAAACAAGAATAAACTTGGCAACATCCAAATAATTGCGTTTACATATACTGTCTGCAATCTAAAAATGTCAAAAAAAAATTCAGCAAAAGCAACGTAGAGGCTTCATTTTTGCTTGCGGAGCTTAGTTAAAGAGTGCCAAAGACGATTAACAACAGTTACAACAGGTAAAAGGTACACAAACATATTTTCAAGACAGACCCGTAAAACCGTTTATAACTTTATTTTCAAATGAAATTAAATTAATTTAAAATTAAATTAAAGTATTTTCAAATTAAATTGTTTTCGAATTAAATTAAATTATTTTCAAAATAAATTAAATTACTTTAAAATTAAATTAAATTATTTTCAAATTAAATTAAATTATTTTCAAATTAAATTAAATTATTTTCAAATTAAATTATTTACAAATTAAATTAAATTATCTTAAAATTAAAATAAATTATTTTAAAATTAAATCAAATTATTTTTAAATTTAATTAAATTATTTTCAAATAAAATTAAGTTATTTGCAAATTAAATTAAATTATTCTAAAATTAAAATAAATTATTTTCAAATTAAATAAATTATTTTAAAATTTACCTAAATTATTTTCAAATTAAATTAAATTATTTTCAAAATAAATTATTTTTAAATAAAATTATTTTAAAATTAAATTAAATTATTTTCTAATTAAATTAAATTATTTTAAAATTAAATTAAATTATTTTAAAATTAAATTAAATTATTTTCAAATTAAATTAAATTATTTTCAAATTAAATTGAATTATTTTAAAATTTAGTTAAACTATTTTCAAAATAAATTAAATTATTCTAAAATTAAATTAAATTATTTTAAAATTAAATTATTTTCAAAATAAATTAAATTATTTACAAATTAAATTAAATTATTTTAAAATAAAATTAAAATATTTTCAAAATAAATTAAAATATATTAAAATTAAATTAAAGTATTTTTAAATTAAATTAAATTATTTTCAAATTAAATTAAATTATTTGCAAATTAAATTAAATTATTCTACAATTAAATTAATTTATTTTCAAATTAATTAAATTATTTTAAAATTATATTAATTTATTTTCAAAACAAATTAAATTATTTTCAAATTAAAATAAATTATTTTCAAATTAAATTAAATTATTTTTAAATTATTTTAAAATTAAATTAAATTTTTTTTAATTTAATTAATTTATTTTCAAGCTAAATTAAATTATATTAAAATTGACATAAATTATTTTCAAAATAAATTATTTTTAAATTAAATTATTTTAAAATTAAATTATTTTAAAATTAAATTATTTTAAAATTAAATTAAATTATTTTAAAATTAAATTAAATTATTTTAAATTTAAATTAAATTATTTTCAAATTTAATTAAGTTGTTTGCAAGCTAAATTAAATTATTTTAAAATTAAATTAAAGTGTTTTCAAACTTAATTATGAATTAAATTATTTTCAAATTAAATTAAATTATTTTCAAATTAAATTGAATTATTTTAAAATTTAGTTAAACTATTTTCAAAATAAATTAAATTATTCTAAAATTAAATTAAATTATTTTAAAATAAAATTATTTTCAAAATAAATAAAATTATTTACAAATTAAATTAAATTATTTTAAATTTAAATTATAATATTTTCAAATTAAATTAAAATATTTTAAAATTAAATTTAAGTATTTTCAAATTAAATTAAATTATTTTCAAATTAAATTATATTATTTGCAAATTAAATTAAATTATTCTAAATTAAATTAATTTATTTGCAAATTAATTAAATTATTTTAAAATTATATTAATTTATTTTCAAAACAAATTAAATTATTTTAAAATTAAAATAAATTATTTTAAAATTAAATTAAATTATTTTTAAATTATTTTAAAATTAAATTAAATTATTTTTAATTTAATTAATTTATTTTCAAGCTAAATTAAATTATATTAAAATTAACATAAATTATTTTCAAAATAAATTATTTTTAAATTAAATTATATTAAAATTAAATTATTTTAAAATTAAATTAAATTATTTTAAAATTAAATTAAATTATTATAAAATTAAATTAAATTATTTTAAAATTAAATTAAATTATTTTAAATTTAAATTAAATTATTTTCAAATTTAATTAAGTTGTTTGCAAGCTAAATTAAATTATTTTAAAATTAAATTAAAGTGTTTTCAAACTTAATTATGAATTAAATTATTTTCAAATTAAATTAAATTATTTTCAAATTAAATTGAATTATTTTAAAATTTAGTTAAACTATTTTCAAAATAAATTAAATTATTCTAAAATTAAATTAAATTATTTTAAAATAAAATTATTTTCAAAATAAATAAAATTATTTACAAATTAAATTAAATTATTTTAAAATTAAATTATAATATTTTCAAATTAAATTAAAATATTTTAAAATTAAATTAAAGTATTTTCAAATTAAATTAAATTATTTTCAAATTAAATTAAATTATTTGCAAATTAAATTAAATTATTCTAAATTAAATTAATTTATTTGCAAATTAATTAAATTATTTTAAAATTATATTAATTTATTTTCAAAACAAATTAAATTATTTTAAAATTAAAATAAATTATTTTAAAATTAAATTAAATTATTTTTAAATTATTTTAAAATTAAATTAAATTATTTTTAATTTAATTAATTTATTTTCAAGCTAAATTAAATTATATTAAAATTAACATAAATTATTTTCAAAATAAATTATTTTTAAATTAAATTATTTTAAAATTAAATTATTTTAAAATTAAATTAAATTATTTTAAAATTAAATTAAATTATTTTAAAATTAAATTAAATTATTTTAAAATTAAATTGAATTATTTTCAAATTTAATTAATTTATTTTCAAGCTAAATTAAATTATATTAAAATTAAATTAAAGTGTTTTTAAATTAAATTAAATTATTTTCAAATTAAATTAAATTATTTTCAAATTAAATTAAATTATTTTCAAAATAAATTATTTTTAAATTAAATTATTTTAAAATTAAATTAAAATACTTTCAAATTAAATTAAATTATTTTCAAAATAAATTGAATTATTTTAAAATTTAGTTAAATTATTTTCAAATTAAATTAAATTATTTTAAAAATAAATTATTTAAAATTAAATTAAATTATTTTCAAACTAAATTAAATTATTTTAAAATTAAATTTAATTATTTTCAAACTAAATTAAATTATTTTAAAATTAAATTGAATTATTTTCAATTTAGATTAAATTATTTTAAAATTAAATTAAATTATTTTAAAATAAATTTAATTTAAAAATTATTTTCAAATTTAATTAAATTATTTTAAAAGTGAATTGAAATTATTTTAAACTTAATTTAAAATATTATCAAATTAAATTAAATTATTCCATAATTTTAATTTAATTTTTTTCAAATTAAATTAAATTATTTTCAAATTAAATTAAATTATTTTAAAATTTAGATAAACTATTTTCAAAATAAATTAAATTCTTCTAAAATTAAATTAAATTATTTTAAAATTAAATTATTTTCAAAATAAATTAAATTATTTACAAATTAAATTAAATTATTTTAAAATTAAATTAAAATATTTTCAAATTAAATTAAAATATTTTAAAATTAAATTAAAGTATTTTTAAATTAAATTAAATTATTTTCAAATTAAATTAAATTATTTGCAAATTAAATTAAATTATTCTAAAATTAAATTAATTTATTTTCAAATTAATTAAAATATTTTAAAATTATATTAATTTATTTTTAAAACAAATTAAATTATTTTAAAATTAAAATAAATTATTTTCAAAAAAAATTAAATTATTTTAAAATTATTTTCAAATTAAATTAAATTATTTTAAAATTAAATTAAATTATTTTAAAATTAAATTAAATTATTTTCAATTTAATTCATTTATTTTCAAGCTAAATTAAATTATATTAAAATTAAATTAAATTATTTTCAAAATAAATTATTTTTAAATTAAATTATTTTAAAATTAAATTATTTTAAAATTAAATTAAATTATTTTCAAATTCAATTAAATTATTTTAAAATTAAATTAAATTATTTTACAATTAAATTAAATTATTTTAAATTTAAATTAAATTATTTTCAAATTTAATTAAGTTATTTTCAAGCTAAATTAAATTATTTTAAAATTAAATTAAAGTGTTTTCAAACTTAATTATGAATTAAATTATTTTCAAATTAAATTAAATTATTTTCATATTAAATTGAATTATTTTAAAATTTAGTTAAACTATTTTCAAAATAAATTAAATTATTCTAAAATTAAATTAAATTATTTTAAAATTAAATTATTTTCAAAATAAATAAAATTATTTACAAATTAAATTAAATTATTTTAAAATTAAATTAAAATATTTTCAAATTAAATTAAAATATTTTAAAATTAAATTAAAGTATTTTCAAATTAAATTAAATAATTTTCAAATTAAATTAAATTATTTGCAAATTAAATTAAATTATTCTAAAATTAAATTAATTTATTTTCAAATTAATTAAATTATTTTAAAATTACATTAATTTATTTTCAAAACAAATTAAATTATTTTAAAATTAAAATAAATTATTTTCAAATTAAATTAAATTATTTTAAAATTAAATTAAATTATTTTAAAATTATTTTCAAATTAAATTAAATTATTTTAAAATTAAATTGAATTATTTTTAAATTTAATTAATTTATTTTCAAGCTAAATTAAATTATTTTAAAATTAAATTAAAGTGTTTTCAAACTTAATTATGAATTAAATTATTTTCAAATTAAATTAAATTATTTTAAAATTAAATTGAATTATTTTCAAATTTAATTAATTTATTTTCAAGCTAAATTAAATTATATTAAAATTAAATTAAAGTGTTTTTAAATTAAATTAAATTATTTTCAAATTAAATTAAATTATTTTCAAAATAAATTACTTTTAAATTAAATTATTTTAAAATAATATTATTTTAAAATTAAATTAAATTACTTTCAAATTAAATTAAATTATTTTCAAAATAAATTGAATTATTTTAAAATTTAGTTAAATTATTTTCAAATTAAATTAAATTATTTTAAAAATAAATTATTTAAAATTAAATTAAATTATTTTCAAACTAAATTAAATTATTTATAATTAAATTTAATTATTTTCAAACTAAATTAAATTATTTTAAAATTAAATTGAATTATTTTCAATTTAGATTAAATTATTTTCAAATTAAATTAAATTATTTTAAAATTAAATTAAATTATTTTAAAATTAAATTAAATTATTTTCAATTTAATTCATTTATTTTCAAGCTAAAGTAAATTATATTAAAATTAAATTAAAGTGTTTTTAAATTAAATTAAATTATTTTCAAATTAAATTAAATTATTTTCAAAATAAATTACTTTTAAATTAAATTATTTTAAAATTATTTTCAAATTAAATTAAATTATTTTAAAATTAAATTAAATTATTTTAAAATTAAATTGAATTATTTTCAATTTAGATTAAATTATTTTCAAATTAAATTAAATTATTTTAAAATTAAATTAAATTATTTTAAAATTAAATTAAATTATTTTCAATTTAATTCATTTATTTTCAAGCTAAATTAAATTATATTAAAATTAAATTAAAGTATTTTTAAATTAAATTAAATTATTTTCAAATTAAATTAAATTATTTGCAAATTAAATTAAATTATTCTAAAATTAAATTAATTTATTTTCAAATTAATTAAAATATTTTAAAATTATATTAATTTATTTTTAAAACAAATTAAATTATTTTAAAATTAAAATAAATTATTTTCAAAAAAAATTAAATTATTTTAAAATTATTTTCAAATTAAATTAAATTATTTTAAAATTAAATTAAATTATTTTAAAATTAAATTAAATTATTTTCAATTTAATTCATTTATTTTCAAGCTAAATTAAATTATTTTAAAATTAAATTAAATTATTTTCAAAATAAATTATTTTTAAATTAAATTATTTTAAAATTAAATTAAATTATTTTCAAATTAAATTAAATTATTTTAAAATTAAATTAAATTATTTTACAATTAAATTAAATTATTTTAAATTTAAATTAAATTATTTTCAAATTTAATTAAGTTATTTTCAAGCTAAATTAAATTATTTTAAAATTAAATTAAAGTGTTTTCAAACTTAATTATGAATTAAATTATTTTCAAATTAAATTAAATTATTTTCATATTAAATTGAATTATTTTAAAATTTAGTTAAACTATTTTCAAAATAAATTAAATTATTCTAAAATTAAATTAAATTATTTTAAAATTAAATTATTTTCAAAATAAATAAAATTATTTACAAATTAAATTATTTTAAAATTAAATTAAAATATTTTCAAATTAAATTAAAATATTTTAAAATTAAATTAAAGTATTTTCAAATTAAATTAAATTATTTTCAAATTAAATTAAATTATTTGCAAATTTAATTAAATTATTCTAAAATTAAATTAATTTATTTTCAAATTAATTAAATTATTTTAAAATTATATTAATTTATTTTCAAAACAAATTAAATTATTTTAAAAATAAAATAAATTATTTTCAAATTAAATTAAATTATTTTAAAATTAAATTAAATTATTTTAAAATTATTTTCAAATTAAATTAAATTATTTTAAAATTAAATTAAATTATTTTAAAATTAAATTGAATTATTTTCAAATTTAATTAATTTATTTTCAAGCTAAATTAAATTATATTAAAATTAAATTAAAGTGTTTTTAAATTAAATTAAATTATTTTCAAATTAAATTAAATTATTTTCAAAATAAATTACTTTTAAATAAAATTATTTTAAAATAAAATTATTTTAAAATTAAATTAAATTACTTTCAAATTAAATTAAATTATTTTCAAAATAAATTGAATTATTTTAAAATTTAGTTAAATTATTTTCAAATTAAATTAAATTATTTTAAAAATAAATTATTTAAAATTAAATTAAATTATTTTCAAACTAAATTAAATTATTTATAATTAAATTTATTTATTTTCAAACTAAATTAAATTATTTTAAAATTAAATTGAATTATTTTCAATTTAGATTAAATTATTTTAAAATTAAATTAGAATTATTAGAATTACAGAATATTATATATATATATTATATATATATAATTATTAGAATTATATATATTTTAAATTATAGAATTATTTTCAATTTAGATTAAATTATTTTCAAATTAAATTAAATTATTTTAAAATTAAATTAAATTATTTTAAAATTAAATTAAATTATTTTCAATTTAATTCATTTATTTTCAAGCTAAATTAAATTATATTAAAATTAAATTAAAGTATTTTTAAATTAAATTAAATTATTTTCAAATTAAATTAAATTATTTGCAAATTAAATTAAATTATTCTAAAATTAAATTAATTTATTTTCAAATTAATTAAAATATTTTAAAATTATATTAATTTATTTTTAAAACAAATTAAATTATTTTAAAATTAAAATAAATTATTTTCAAAAAAAATTAAATTATTTTAAAATTATTTTCAAATTAAATTAAATTATTTTAAAATTAAATTAAATTATTTTAAAATTAAATAAAATTATTTTCAATTTAATTCATTTATTTTCAAGCTAAATTAAATTATATTAAAATTAAATTAAATTATTTTCAAAATAAATTATTTTTAAATTAAATTATTTTAAAATTAAATTATTTTAAAATTAAATTAAATTATTTTCAAATTAAATTAAATTATTTTAAAATTAAATTAAATTATTTTACAATTAAATTAAATTATTTTAAATTTAAATTAAATTATTTTCAAATTTAATTAAGTTATTTTCAAGCTAAATTAAATTATTTTAAAATTAAATTAAAGTGTTTTCAAACTTAATTATGAATTAAATTATTTTCAAATTAAATTAAATTATTTTCATATTAAATTGAATTATTTTAAAATTTAGTTAAACTATTTTCAAAATAAATTAAATTATTCTAAAATTAAATTAAATTATTTTAAAATTAAATTATTTTCAAAATAAATAAAATTATTTACAAATTAAATTAAATTATTTTAAAATTAAATTAAAATATTTTCAAATTAAATTAAAATATTTTAAAATTAAATTAAAGTATTTTCAAATTAAATTAAATTATTTTCAAATTAAATTAAATTATTTGCAAATTTAATTAAATTATTCTAAAATTAAATTAATTTATTTTCAAATTAATTAAATTATTTTAAAATTATATTAATTTATTTTCAAAACAAATTAAATTATTTTAAAATTAAAATAAATTATTTTCAAATTAAATTAAATTATTTTAAAATTAAATTAAATTATTTTAAAATTATTTTCAAATTAAATTAAATTATTTTAAAATTAAATTAAATTATTTTAAAATTAAATTGAATTATTTTCAAATTTAATTAATTTATTTTCAAGCTAAATTAAATTATATTAAAATTAAATTAAAGTGTTTTTAAATTAAATTAAATTATTTTCAAATTAAATTAAATTATTTTCAAAATAAATTACTTTTAAATTAAATTATTTTAAAATAAAATTATTTTAAAATTAAATTAAATTACTTTCAAATTAAATTAAATTATTTTCAAAATAAATTGAATTATTTTAAAATTTAGTTAAATTATTTTCAAATTAAATTAAATTATTTTAAAAATAAATTATTTAAAATTAAATTAAATTATTTTCAAACTAAATTAAATTATTTATAATTAAATTTATTTATTTTCAAACTAAATTAAATTATTTTAAAATTAAATTGAATTATTTTCAATTTAGATTAAATTATTTTAAAATTAAATTAAATTATTTTAAAATTAAATTAAATTATTTTAAAATTAAATTCAATTATTTTCAAATTTAATTAAATTATTTTAAAAGTGAATTGAAATTATTTTAAACTTAATTTAAAATATTATCAAATTAAATTAAATTAATCCATAATTTTAATTTAATTATTTTCAAATTAAATTAAATTATTTTCAAATTAAATTAAATTATTTTAAAATTAAATTAAATTATTTTCAAAATAAATTAAATCAAATTATTTTAAAATTATATTAAATTATTTTAAAATTAAATTAAAATATTTTCAAAGTAAATTAAATTATTTTTAAAGTAAATTAAATTATTTTAAGATTGAATTAAATTATTTTCAAATTTAATAAAATTAATTTAAAATTAAATTAAATTATTTTAAAATCAAATTAAATTATTTTCAAAGTAAATTAAATTATTTTAAAATTAAATTAAATTATTTTCAAACTGAATTAAATTATTTTAAAATTAAATTGAATTATTTTCAAATTATATTAATTTTTTTTTAAATTAAATTATTTTAAAATTAAATTAATTTATTTTTCAATTTATATCATTTATTTTCAAATTGAATTAAATTGTTTTAAAACTGAATTAAATTATTTCAAAATTAAATTAAATTTTAATATTAAAGTTAAATTAAATTATTTTAAAATTAAATTAAATTATTTTCCAATTAAATTAAAGTATTTTCAAATTAAATTAAATTATTTTAAACTTAATTAAATTAATTTCAAAATAAATTAAACCATTTTAAAATTAAATTAATACATTTTCAAATTAAATTAAATTATTTTAATACATAATTAAATTATTTTCCAATTAAATTAAATTATTTTCAAATTAAGTTATTCTCAAATTAAATTATTTTAAAATTAAATTATTTTAAATTTAAATTAAATTTTTTTTAAATCAAATTAAATAATTTTCAAATTAAATTAAATTATTTTCAAATTATATTAATTTTTTTTTTAATTAATGTAAACTATTATCAAAGCTAAATTAAATTATTTTCAAAATAAATTAAATTATTTTCAAATTAAATTAAATTATTTTCAAATTAATTTAAATTATTTTAAAATTAAATTAGTGTTTTCAAATTAAATTATGAATTAAATTATTTTCAAATTAAATTAAATTATTTTCAAATTAAGTTGAATTATTTTAAAATTTAGTTAAATTATTTTCAAAATAAATTAAATTATTCTAAAATTAAATTAAATTATTTTAAAATTAAATTAAATTATTTTCAAAATAAATTAAATTATTTACAAATTAAATTAAATTATTTTTAAATTAAATTAAATTATTTTTAAATTAAATTAAAATATTTTCAAATTAAATTAAAATATTTTAAAATTAAATTAAAGTAATTTCAAATTAAAATAAATTATTTTCAAATTAAATTAAATTATTTGCAAATTAAATTAAATTATTCTAAAATTAAATTAATTTATTTTCAAATTAATTAAATTATTTTAAAATTATATTAATTTATTTTCAAAACAAATTAAATTATTTTAAAATTAAATTTAATTATTTTCAAATTAAATTAAAGTATTTTCAAATTAAATTAAATTATATTAAACTTAATTAAATTAATTTCAAAATAATTTAAACTATTTTAAAATTAAATTATTCTCAAATTAAATTATTTTAAAATTAATTTATTTTAAAAGTAAATTATTTTTTTTTCAAATTAAATTAAATTATTTTAAAATTAAATTATAATATTTTTTAGTTAAATTCAATTAATTTAAAATTAAATTAAATTATTCTAAAATTACATTAAATTATTTTCAAATTAAATTAAATTATTTTAAAATTAAATTAAATTATTTTCAAATCAATTTAAATTATTCTAAAAATAAATAATATTTTGAAATTAAATTAAATTATTTTAAAATTAAAGTAAATTATTTTTAAATTTAATTAAATTATTTTCAAAGTTAATTAAATTATTTTAAAATTAAATTAAATTATTTTCAAACTGAATTAATTTATTTTAAAATTAAATTGAATTATTTTCAAATTGTATTAATTTTTTTTTAAATTAAATTAAATTATTTTAAAATTAAATTAAATTATTTTTCAATTTATATCATTTATTTTCAAATTGAATTAAATTATTTTAAAACTGAATTAAATTATTTCAAAATTAAATTAAATTATTTTCAAATTTTATAAAATTATTTTAAAATAAAATTAAATTATTTTAAAATTAAATTAAATTATTTTCAAATTTAATTAAATTATTTTAAAATTAAATTAAATTATTTTAAAATTAAACTAAATTATTTTAAAATTAAATTAAATTGTTTTCAAATTCCAAATTAAGTTATTTAAAATTAAATTAAATTTTAATATTAAAGTTAAATTAAATTATTTTAAAATTAAATTAAATTATTTTCCAATTAAATTAAAGTATTTTCAAATTAAATTAAATTATTTTAAACTTAATTAAATTAATTTCAAAATAAATTAAACCATTTTAAAATTAAATTAATATATTTTCAAATTAAATTAAATTATTTAAAAACATAATTAAATTATTTTCCAATTAAATTAAATTATTTTCAAATTAAGTTATTCTCAAATTAAATTATTTTAAAATTAAATTATTTTAAATTTAAATTAAATTTTTTTCAAATTAAATTAAATTATTTTCAAACTAAATTAAATTATTTTCAAATTATATTACTTTTTTTTTAATTAAATTAAACTATTATCAAAGCTAAATTAAATTATTTTCAAATTAAATTAAATTATTTTCAAATTAAATTAAATTATTTTCAAATTAATTTAAATTATTTTAAAATTAAATTAGTGTTTTCAAATTAAATTATGAATTAAATTATTTTCAAATTAAATTAAATTATTTTCAAATTAAGTTGAATTATTTTAAAATTTAGTTAAATTATTTTCAAAATAAATTAAATTATTTTAAAATTAAATTAAATTATTTTCAAATTAAATTGAAGTATTTTCAAATTAAATTAAATTATATTAAACTTAATTAAATTAATTTCAAAATAATTTAAACTATTTTAAAATTAAATTTTTCTCAAACTAAATTATTTTAAAATTAATTTATTTTAAAATTAAATTAATTTTTTTTCAAATTAAATTAAATTATTTTTAAATTAAATTAAATTTCCTTAAAATTAAATTAAATTATTTTAAATTTAATTAAATTACTTTCAAATTAAATTAAATTATTTTAAAATTAAATTAAGTATTTTCAAAATAAATTAAATTATTTAAAAACCTAATTAAATTATTTTCAAATTAAATTATTTTGCAATTAAACTATTTTCAATTAAATTATTTTAAAATTAAATTATTTTAAATTTAAATTAAATTTTTTTAAAATTAAATTAAATTATTTTCAAATTAAATTAAATTATTTTAAAATTCATTTAAATTATTTTAAAATTAAATTAAATTATTTTAAAATTAAATTAAATTATTTTAAAATCAAATTAAATTATTTTTAAATTATTTTCAAATTAAGTTAAATTATTTTAAAATTTAATTAAATTGTTTTAAAATTAATTTAAATAATTTTCAAATTAAATTAAATTATTTGCAAATTAAGTTAAATTATTCTAAAATTAAATTAAATTATTTTCAAAATAAATTGAATTATTCTAAAACTAATTTAAATTATTTTAAAATTAATTTAAATTATTTTCTAAATAAATTAAATTATTTTCAAATTAAATTAAATTATTTTCAAATTAAATTAAATTATTTGCTTATTAAATTAAATTATTCTAAAATTAAATTAAATTAACTTCAAATTAATTAAATTATTTTAAAATTAACCTAAATTATATTAAAATTAAATTAAATTATTTTAAAATTAAATTAAATTAATTTCAAATTTAATTAAGTTATTTTCAAGCTAAATTAAATTATTTTAAAATTAAATTAAAGTGTTTTCAAATTAAATTATGAATTAAATTATTTTCAAATTAAATTAAATTAATTTCAAATTAAACTGAATTATTTTAAAATTTAGTTAAATTATTTTCAAAATAAATTAAATTATTCTAAAATTAAATTAAATTATTTTAAAATTAAAATAAATTATTTTCAAATTAAATTAAATAATTTTAAAATTAATTTAAATTATTTTAAAATTAAATTAAATTATTTTCAAATTTAATTAATTTAATTTCAAGCTAAATTAAATTATATTAAAATTAAATTAAAGTGTTTTTAAATTAAATTATATTATTTTCAAATTAAATTAAATTATTTTCAAATTAAATTAAATTATTTTTAAAATAAATTATTTTTAAATTAAATTATTTTAAAATTAAATTAAGTATTTTCAAAATAAATTAAATTATTTAAAAACCTAATTAAATTATTTTCAAATTAAATTATTTTGCAATTAAACTATTTTCAATTAAATTATTTTAAAATTAAATTATTTTAAATTTAAATTAAATTTTTTTAAAATTAAATTAAATTATTTTCAAATTAAATTAAATTATTTTAAAATTCATTTAAATTATTTTAAAATTAAATTAAATTATTTTAAAATTAAATTAAATTATTTTAAAATCAAATTAAATTATTTTTAAATTATTTTCAAATTAAGTTAAATTATTTTAAAATTAAATTAAATTGTTTTAAAATTAATTTAAATAATTTTCAAATTAAATTAAAATATTTGCAAATTAAGTTAAATTATTCTAAAATTAAATTAAATTATTTTCAAAATAAATTGAATTATTCTAAAACTAATTTAAATTATTTTAAAATTAATTTAAATTATTTTCTAAATAAATTAAATTATTTTCAAATTAAATTAAATTATTTTCAAATTAAATTAAATTATTTGCTTATTAAATTAAATTATTCTAAAATTAAAGTAAATTAACTTCAAATTAATTAAATTATTTTAAAATTAACCTAAATTATATTAAAATTAAATTAAATTTTTTTAAAATTAAATTAAATTAATTTCAAATTTAATTAAGTTATTTTCAAGCTAAATTAAATTATTTTAAAATTAAATTAAAGTGTTTTCAAATTAAATTATGAATTAAATTATTTTCAAATTAAATTAAATTAATTTCAAATTAAACTGAATTATTTTAAAATTTAGTTAAATTATTTTCAAAATAAATTAAATTATTCTAAAATTAAATTAAATTATTTTAAACTTAAAATAAATTATTTTCAAATTAAATTAAATAATTTTAAAATTAATTTAAATTATTTTAAAATTAAATTAAATTATTTTCAAATTTAATTAATTTAATTTCAAGCTAAATTAAATTATATTAAAATTAAATTAAAGTGTTTTTAAATTAAATTATATTATTTTTAAATTAAATTAAATTATTTTCAAATTAAATTAAATTATTTTTAAAATAAAATATTTTTAAATTAAATTATTTTAAAATTAAATTATTTTCAAATTTAATTAATTTACTTTCAAGCTAAATTATATTAAAATTAAATTAAAGTGTTTTTAAATTAAATTATATTATTTTCAAATTAAATTAAATTGTTTTCAAATTAAATTAAATTATTTTCAAAATAAATTATTTTTAAATTAAATTATTTTAAAAAAAAATTATTTTCAAATTAAATTGAATTATTATAAAATTTTGTTAAATTATTTAAAAATTAAATTAAATTATTTTCAAATTAAATTAGATGATTTTCAAATTAAATTGAATTATTTTAAAATTTTGTTAAATTATTTTCAAATTAAATTAAATTATTTTAAAATTAAATTAAATTATTTTCAAATTTAATTGAATTATTTTCAAATTTAATTAAATTATTTTCAAATTAAATTAAATTATTTTAAAATTAAATTATTTTAAAATTAAATTAAATTATTTTCAAACTAAATTAAATTATTTTAAAATTAAATTAAATTATTTTCAAACTAAATTAAATTATTTTAAAATTAAATTGAATTATTTTCAAATTAGATTAAATCATTTTAAAATTAAATTAAATTATTTTAAAATTAAACTAAATTATTTTAAAAAAAATTAAATTATTTTCAAATTTAATTAAATTATTTTAAAAGTGAATTGAAATTATTTTAAACTTAATTTAAAATATTATCAAATTAAATTAAATTATTCCAAAATTAAATTTAATTATTTTCAAATTAAATTTAATTATTTTCAAATTAAATTTAATTATTTCCAAATTAAATTAAATTATTTTAAAATTAAATTAAATTATTTTCAGAATAAATTAAATCAAATTGTTCTAAAATAAAATTATTTTAAAATTAATTTAAAATATTTTCAAAGTAAATTAAATTATTTTTAAAGTAAATTCAATTATTTTAAGATTGAATTAAAATATTTTCAAATTTAATAAAATTAATTTAAAATTAAACTAAATTGTTTTAAAATTAAATTAAATTATTTCAAAATTAAATAAAATTATTTTCAAAATTAATTAATTTATTTTTAAATTAAATTAACTTATTTTAAAATTAAATTAATTTATTTTCAAAATAAATTAAATTGTTTAAAAATTAAATTAAATTATTTTAAAATTAAATTAAATTATTTTAAAATTAAATTAAATTATTTTCAAATTTAATTAAATTATTCTAAAATTAAATTAAATTATTTTCAAATTAAATTAAATTATTTTAAATATAAATTAAATTATTTTAAAATTAAATTAAATTATTTTCAAAATAAATTAAATTATTTTAAAATTAAATTAAATTATTTTCAAATTAAATTAAATTATTTTCAAATTTAATTATTTTAAAATTTTATTAAATTTATTTCAAATTAAATTAAATTATTTTAAAAATATATTAAAGTATTTTCAAATTAAATTAAATTATTTGAAAATTAAATTAAATTATTTTCAAATTAAATTAAATAATTTTTAAATTAAAAACATTATTTTAAAATTAAATTAAATTATTTTAAAATTAAATTAAATTATTTTCCAATTAAATTAAATTATTCAAAAATTATTTTAAATAATTTTCAAATTAAATTAAATAATTTTTAAATTAAATTAAATTAAATTATTTTAAACTTATTTTAAATTATTCTAAAATTAAATTAAATTATTTTCAAATTAAATTAAATTATTTTAAACTTATATAAAATTATTTTAAAATTAAATTAAATTATTTTCAAATTTAATTAAATTATTCTAAAATTAAATTGAATTATTTTCAAATTAAATTAAATTATTTTCGAAATAAATTAAATTATTTTAAAATTAAATTAAATTATTTTCAAATTAAATTAATATATTTTCAAATTAAATTAAATTATTTGAAAATTAAATTAAATTATTTCAAAACTGAATTAAATTATTCCAAAATTAAATTTAATTATTTTCAAATTAAATTAAATTATTTTAAAATCTATTTAAATTATTTTCAAATTTAATTGAATTATTTTCAAATTAAATTAAATTATTTTAAACTTAAATTAAATTATTTTAAAATTAAATTAAATTATTTTCAAATTTAATTAAATTATTTTAAAAGTGAATTAAAATATTTTAAAATTAAATGAAATTATTTTAAACTTAATTTAAAATATTATCAAATTAAATTAAATTATTCCAAAATTAAATTTAATTATTTTCAAATTAAATTAAAACATTTTCAAATTAAATTAAATTATTTTAAAATTAAATTAAATTATTTTCCAAATAAATTAAATCAAATTATTTTAAAATTATATTAAATTATTTTAAAATTAAATTAAATTATTTTCAAAGTAAATTAAATTATTTTTAAAGTAAATTATATTATTTTAAGATTAAATTAAATTATTTTCAAAGTAAATTAAATTATTTTAAAATTACATTATATTATTTGCAAGTTAATTTAAATTAATTTAAAAATAAATTAAATTATTCGAAAATTAAATTTAATTATTTTCAAATTAAATTAAATTATTTTCGAAAAAAATTAAATTATTTTAAAATGAAATTATTTTCAAATTAAATTAAAATATTTTCAAATTAAATTAAATTATTTGAAAATTAAATTAAATTATTTTAAAATTAAATTAAATTAATCCAAAATTAAATTTAATTATTTTCAAATTAAATTAAATTATTTTAAAAATAAAATTAAATTATTGTAAAATTAAATTAAATTATTATTAAAATAAATTAAATTATCCAAAAATCAAATTAAATTATTTTCAAATTAAATTAAATTTTTTTTAAAATAAATTGAAGTATTTTCAAATTAAATTAAAGGATTTTCAAATCAAATTAAATTATTTTCAAATTAAATTAAAATATTTGCAAATTAAATTAAATTATTCTAAAATAAAATTAATTTCTTTTCAAAATAAATTAAATAATTCTAAAATTAAATTTATTTTTTTTCAAATTATATTAAATTATTTTCGAAATAAATTAAATTATTTTAAAATTAAATTAAATTATTTTCAAATTAAATTAAAATATTTTCAAATTAAATTAAATTATTTGAAAATTAAATTAAATTATTTTAAAATTAAATTATATTATTTTCAAATTTAATTGAATTATTTTCAAATTAAATTAAATTATTTTAAAATTAAATTATTTTAGAATTAAATTAAATTATTTTCAAAATAAATTAAAATATTTTCAAATTAAATTAAATTATTTTCAAATTAAATTAAATTATTTTAAAATTAAATTAAATTATTTTTAAACTAAATTAAGTTACTTTAAAATTAAATTGAATTATTGTCAAATTAGATTAAATTATTTTAAAATTAAATTAAATTATTTTAAAATTAAAAAAAATTATTTAAAAATTAAATTAAATTATTTTCAATTACATTTAAATTATTTTAAAAGTGAATTAAATTATTTTAAAATTAAATGAAATTATTTTAAACTTAATTTAAAATATTATCAAATTAAATAAAATTATTCCAAAATTAAATTTAATTATTTTCAAATTAAATTAAATTATTTTTAAATTAAATTAATTTATTTTCAAATTAAATTAAATTATTTTCAAAATAAATTAAATCAAATTATTTTAAAATTAAATTAAATTATTTTAAAATTAAATTAAATTATTTTCAAAGTAAATTAAATTATTTTTAAAGTAAATTATATTATTTTAAGATTAAATTATATTATTTTCAAATTAAATTAAATTAATTTAAAATTAAATTATTTTAATTCAAAATTAAATTAAATTATTTTAAATTTAAATTAAATTATTTTCAAAGTAAATTAAATTATTTTAAAAGTATATTAAATTATTTTAAAATTAAATTATATTATTTTCAAGTTAAATTAAATTAATTTAAAATTAAATTTAAATTAAACTAAATTATTTTCGAATTAAATTAAAATATTTTAAAATTAAATTAAATTATTTTAAAATTAAATTATTTTCAAATTAAAATAAATTATTTTAAAATTAATTTAAATTATTTTAAAATTAAATTAAATTATTTTCAAACTAAATTAAATTATTTATAAAATTAATTAAATTATTTTCAAATTAAATTAAATTATTTGCAAATTAAATTAAATTATTTTCAAAATAAATTAAATTATTTTTATTATGAATTATTTTAAAATTAAATTAAATTATTTTCAATTTTAATTAAATTATTCTGAAATTAAATAAAAATTTTTCAAATTTAATTAAATTATTTTAAAATTAAATTAAATTATTTTTAAAATCAAATAAATTATTTGCAAATTAAATTAAATTATTCTAAAAATAAATTAAATAATTTTCACAATAAATTAAATTATTTTAAAATTAAATTAAATTATTTTAAAATGAAATTAAATTATTTTCAAAATAAATTAAATTATTTTCAAATTAAAATAAATTTTTTTAAAATTAAATTAAAGTATTTTCGAATTAAATTAAATTATTTTAAAATTAAATTAAAATATTTGCAAATTAAATTAAATTATTCTAAAATAAAATTATTTTCAAAATAAATTAAATTATTCTAAAATTAAATTAAATTATTTTCAAATTAAATTAAATTATTTTCAAAATAAATTAAATTATTTTAAAATTAACTTAAATTATTTTTAAATTAAAATATTTTCAAATTAAATGAAATTATTTGAAAATTAAATTAAATTATTTTAAAATTAAATTAAATTATTCCAAAATTAAATTTAATTATTTTCAAATTAAATTAAATTATTTTAAAATGAAATTAAATTATTTTCAAATTTAATTGAATTATTTTCAAATTAATTTAAATTATTTTAAACTTAAATTATTTTAGAATTAAATTATTTTCAAACTAAATTAAATTATTATTTTCAAATTAAATTAAATTATTTTAAAATTAAATTATTTTAATTCAAAATTAAATTAAATTATTTTAAATTTAAATTAAATTATTTTCAAAGTAAATTAAATTATTTTTAAGTTAAATTATGTTAAAATTAAATTATATTATTTTCAAGTTAAATTAAATTAATTTAAAATTAAATTTAATTATTCTAAAATTAAATTAAATTATTTTCAAATTAAATTAAATTATTTTAAAATTAAATTATTTAAAAACTAAATTATTTTCAAATTAAAATAAATTATTTTAAAATTAAAATAAATTATTTTAAAATTAAATTAAGATATTTTCAAATTTAATTAATTTACATTCAAATTAAATTAAATTATTTTAACATTAAATTATTTTAAAATTAAATTATATTATTTGCAAATTAAATTAAATTATTTTCAAATTTAATTAAATTATTCTGAAATTAAATAAAATTATTTTCAAATTTAATTAAATTATTTTAAAATTAAATTAAATTATTTTCAAAATAAATTAAATCAAATTATTTTAAAATTAAATTAAATTATTTTAAAATTAAATTAAATTATTTTCAAAGTAAATTAAATTATTTTTATAGTAAATTATATTATTTTAAGATTAAAATAAATTATTTTCAAATTAAATTAATTTTAAATTAAATTAAATTATTTTCAAAGTAAATTAATTTATTTTCAAATTAAATTAAATTATTTTAAAATTAAATTATAATACTTTCAAGTTAAATTAAATATATTTAAATATAAATTTAAATATTCTAAAATTAAATTAAATTATTTTTAAATTAAATGAAATTATTTTAAAATTAAATTAATTTATTTTCAAAATAAATTAAATTATTTTAAAATTAAATTAAATTATTTTAAAATTAAATTAAATTATTTTAAAACTAAATTAAATTATTTTTAAAGTAAATTATATTATTTTAAGATTAAAATAAATTATTTTCAAATTAAATTAATTTTAAATTAAATTAAATTATTTTAAAATTAAATTAAATTATTTTCAAAGTAAATTAATTTATTTTCAAATTAAATTAAATTATTTTAAAATTAAATTATAATACGTTCAAGTTAAATTAAATATATTTAAATATAAATTAAATTATTCTAAAATTAAATTATTTTTAAATTAAATTAAATTATTTTAAAATTAAATTAATTTATTTCCAAAATAAATTAAATTATTTTAAAATTAAATTAAATTATTTTGAAATTAAATTAAATTATTTAAAAACTAAACTAAATTATTTTCAAATTGAATTAAATTATTCTGAAATTAAATAAAATTATTTTCAAATTAAATTAAATTATTTTCAAATTAAATTAAATTATTTTAAAATTCAATTAAAACTATTTTTAAAATAAATTAAAATATTTTAAAATTAAATTAAATTATTTTCAAATTAAATTAAATTATTTTAAAATTAAATTAAATTATTTTAAAATTAAATTATTTTCAAATTTTATTAAATTATTTTGAAATTAAATTAAATTATTTTAAAATTAAGTTAAATCATTTTCAAATTAAATTAAATTATTTGAAAATTAAATTATATTATTTTCAAACTAAATTAAATAATTTTCAAATTAAAGTAAATTATTTTGAAATTAAATTAAATTATTTTCAAATTAAATTAAATTATTTTCAAAATAAATTAAATAATTTTCATTATGAATTATTTTAAAATTAAATTAAATTTTTTTTTAAATTAAATTAAAGAATTTTGAAATTAAATTGAATTGTTTTCAAACTAAATTAAAATATTTGCGAATTAAATTAAATTATTCTAAAATAAAATAAAATTATTTTCCAAATAAATTAAATTATTCTAAAATTAAATTAGATTATTTTCAAATTAAATTAAATTATTTTCAAAATAAATTAAATTATTTTAAAATTAAATTATTCCAAAATTAAATTAAATTATTTTTAAATTAAATTAAATTATTTTAAAATTTAATTTTTTTAAAATTAAATTATTTTCAAATTAAAACATTTTTTTTTAAATTAAAATAAATTATTTTAAAATTAAATTAAAATATTTTCAAATTAAATGGAATTATTTGAAAATTAAATTAAATTATTTTAAAATTAAATTAAATTATTCCAAAATTAAATTTAATTATTTTCAAAGTAAATTAAATTATTTTAAAATTAAATTAAATTATTTTCAAATTTAATTGAATTATTTTCAAATTAAATTAAATTATTTTAAAATTAAATTATTTTAAAATTAAATTAAATTAATTTAAAATTAAATTAAATTATTTTAAAATTAAATTATATTATTTTCAAGTTAAATTAAATTAATTTAAAATTTAATTTAATTATTTTAAAATTATTTTCAAATTAAATTAAATCATTTTAAAATTAAATTAATCTAAAATTAAATTATCTTAAAATTAAAATAAACTATTTTAAAATTAAAATAAATTATTTTAAAATTAAATTAAGATATTTTCAAATTTAATTAATTTACTTTCAAATTAAATTAAATTATTTTAACATTAATTTAAATTATTTTAAAATTAAATTATATTATTTTCAAACTAAATTAAATTATTTATAAAATTAATTAAATTATTTTCAAATTAAATTAAATTATTTGCAAATTAAATTAAATTATTTTCAAAATAAATTAAATTATTCAAAAATTAAATTAAATTATTTTCAAATCAAATTAAATTATTTTCAAATTAAATTATTTTAAAATTAAATTATTTTCAAATTAAAACAATTTTTTTTTAAATTAAAATAAATTATTTTAAAATTAAATTATATTATTTTCAAACTAAATTAAATTATTTATAAAATAATTAAATTATTTTCAAATTGAATTAAATTATTTGCAAATTAAATTAAATTATTTTCAAAATAAATTAAATTATTTAAAAATTAAATTAAATTATTTTCAAATTAAATTAAATTATTTTCAAATTAAATTAAATAATTTTAAAATTAAATTATATTATTTTAAAATTAAATTAAATTATATTCAAATCAATTTAAATTATTCTAAAAATAAATTGATTTATTTTCAAATAAAATAATTTTCAAATAAAATTAAATTATTTTAAAATTAAATTAAATTATTTTCAAATTAAATTATATTATTTTTAAAGTAAATTATATTATTTTAAGATTAAATTAAATTATTTTTATATAAAATTAAATTATTTTCAAATTAAATTAAATTATTTTAAAATTAAATTAATATATTTTCAAAATAAATTAAATTATTTTAAAATTAAATTAAATTATTTTAAAATTAAATTAAACTATTTTAAAATTAAATTAATTTATTTTCATATTTAATTAAATTATTCTGAAATTAAATAAAATTATTTTCTAAATAAATAAAATTATTTTCAAATTAAATTAAATTGTTTTAAAATTAAATTAAATTAATTTCAAAATAAATTAAATTATTTTAAAATAAAATTAGATTATTTTCAAATTAAATTAAATTATTTTAAAATTAAATTATTTTCAAATTTTATTAAATTATTTTCAAATTAAATTAAATTATTTTAAAATTTTGTTGAAGTATTTTCAAATTAAATTAAATTATTTGAAAACTAAATTAAATAATTTTTAAATTAAATTAAATAATTTTTAAATTAAATTAAATTATTTTCAAACTAAATTAAAATATTTTAATATTAAATTAAATAATTTTCAAATTAAATTAAATTATTTTCAAAATAAATTAAATTATTTTAAAATTAAATTAAAATATTTTTAAATTAAATTAAAATATTTTAAAATTAAATTAAATTATCTTAAAATTAAATTAAATTATTCCAAAATTAAATCTAATTATTTTCAGATTAAATTAAATTATTTTCAAATTAAATTAAATAATTTTAAAATTAAATTGAATTATTTTCAAATTAAATAATTTTCAAATAAAATTAAATTTTTTTAAAAATAAATTAAATTATTTAAAAATTAAATTAAATTATTTTCAAATTAAATTAAATTATTTTCAAATTAAATTAAATAATTTTAAAATTAAATTATATTATTTTAAAATTAAATTAAATTATATTCAAATCAATTTAAATTATTCTAAAAATAAATTGAATTATTTTCAATAATTTGAAAATAAATTGATTTAATAATAATTTTCAAATAAAATTAAATTATTTTAAAATTAAATTATTTTAAAATTAAATTAAATTATTTTCAAATTAAATTAAATTATTTTAAAACTAAATTAAATTATTTTTAAATTAAATTAAATAATTTTTAAATTAAAGTAAATTATTTTAAAATTAAATTAAATTATTTTCAAAATAAATTAAATCAAATTATTTTAAAATTGAATTAAATTATTTTAAAATTAAATTAAATTATTTTCAAAGTAAATTAAATTATTTTTAAAGTAAATTATATTATTTTAAGATTAAATTTAATTATTTTTAAAATAAATTAAATTAATTTAAAATTAAATTAAATTATTTTAAAATTAAATTAAATTATTTTCAAAGAAAATTAAATTATTTTCAAATTAAATTAAATTTTTTTAAAATTAAATTATATTACTTTCAAGTTAAATTAAATGAATTTAAAATTAAATTTAATTATTCTAAAATTAAATTAAATTACTTTTAAATTAAATTAAATTATTTTCAAATTAAATTAAATTTTTTTTAAATTAAAATATTTTCAAATTAAAATAAAGTATTTTAAAATTAATATAAATTATTTTAAAATTAAATTAAGATAATTTCAATTTTAATTAATTTACTTTCAAATTAAATTAAATTATTTTAACATTAATTTAAATTCTTTTAAAATTAAATTAAATTATTTTCAAACTAAATTAAATTATTTATAAAATTAATTAAATTATTTTCAAATTAAATTAAATTATTTGAAAATTAAATTAAATTATTTTCAAAATAAATTAAATTATTTTTATTATGAATTATTTTAAAACTAAATTATATTATTTTAAAATTAACTTAAATTCTTTTCAAATTTAATTAAATTAATCTGAAATTAAATTAAATTATTTTCAAATTATATTAAATTATTTTTAAATTAAAATAAAGTATTTTCAAATTAAATTAAATTATTTTCAAAATAAATTAAATTAATCTAATATTAAATTAAATTATTTTCAAATTAAATTAAATTATTTTAAAATTAAATTATATTATTTTCAAGTTAAATTAAATTAATTTAAAATTAAATTTAATTATTCTAAAATTAAATTAAATTATTTTCAAATTAAATTAAATTATTTTAAAATTAAATTAAATTATTTTCAAATTAAATTATTTTCAAAGAAAATAAATTATTTTCAAATTAAAGTAAATTATTTTAAAATTAAATTAAGATATTTACAAATTTAATTAATTTTTTTTTAAATTAATTTATATTATTTTAACATTAATTTAAATTATTTTAAAATTAAATTCAATTATTTTGACACTAAATTAAATTATTTATAAAATTAATTAAATTATTTTCAAACTAAATTAAATTATTTGCAAATTAAATTAAATTATTTTCAAAATAAATTAAATTATTTAAAAATGAAATTAAATTATTTTCAAATTAAATTAAATTATTTTCAAATTAAATTAAATTATTTTAAAATTAAATTATATTATTTTAAAATTAAATTAAATTATTTTCAAATCAATTTAAATTATTCTAAAAATAAATTGAATTATTTTCAAATTAAATAATTTTCAAATAAAATTATTTTTTAATTTAATTAAAGTATTTTCAAAGTAAATAAAATTATTTTAAAATTAAATTATTTTAAAAATAAATTAATTTATTTTCAAATTAAATTAAATTATTTTAAAATTAATTTAATTTATTTTAAAATTAAATAAAATTATTTTCGAATTTAATTAAATTATTTTCAAATTAAATTAAATTACTTTAAAATTAAAGTAAATTATTTTCCAATTAAATTAAATTTTTGTAAAATTAAATTAAATAATTTTCAAATTAAATTAAATTATTTTAAAATTAAATTAAATTATTTTAAAATTAAATTAAATTATTTTTAAAATAAATTAAATTATTTTAAAATTAAATTAAATTATTTTCAAATTAATATAAATTATTTTAAAATTAAATTAAATTATTTTCAAATTAAATTAAATTATTTTCAAATTTAATTAAAATATTTTAAAATTAAATTAAAGTATTTCCAAATAAAATTTAATTATTGTTAAATTAAATTAACTTATTTTAAAATTAAATTAAATTATTTTCAAATTAAATTAAATTATTTTCAAAATAAATTAAATTATTTTCAAACTAAGTTAATTTTTTTTAAAATTAAATTAAAGTATTTTCAAATAAATTTAAATTATTTTAAATTAAATCAAAGTATTTTCAAATTAAATTAAACTATTTTCAAAATAAATTAAAATATTCTAAAATTAAATTATTTTCAAATTAAATTAAATTATTTTCAATATAAATTAAATTATTTTAAAATTAAATTATTTTCAAATTAAATTAAAATATTTTCAAATTAAATGTAATTATTTGAAAATTAAATTAAATTAATTTTAAAATAAATTAAATTATTTTAAAATTAAATTAAATTATTTTCAAAGTAAATTAAATTATTTTCAAATTAAATTAAATTATTTTAAAATTGAATTATATTACTTTCAAGTTAAATTTAATGAATTTAAAATTAAATTTAATTATTCTAAAATTAAATTAAAATATTTTAAAATTAAATTAAATTATTTTAAAATTAAATTAATTTATTTTAAAATTAAATTAAATTATTTTAAAATTAAATTATTTTCAAATTTTATTAAATTATTTTCAAATTAAATTAAATTATTTTAAAATTAAGTTAAAGCATTTTCAAATTAAATTAAACTATTTGAAAACTAAATTAAAATATTTTCAAATTAAATTAAATAATTTTCAAATTAAAGTAAATTATTTTAAAATTAAATTATTTTCAAAATAAATAAAATTATTTACAAATTAAATTAAATTATTTTAAAATTAAATTAAAATATTTTCAAATTAAATTAAAATATTTTAAAATTAAATTAAAGTATTTTCAAATTAAATTAAATTATTTTCAAATTAAATTAAATTATTTGCAAATTTAATTAAATTATTCTAAAATTAAATTAATTTATTTTCAAATTAATTAAATTATTTTAAAATTATATTAATTTATTTTCAAAACAAATTAAATTATTTTAAAATTAAAATAAATTATTTTCAAATTAAATTAAATTATTTTAAAATTAAATTAAATTATTTTAAAATTATTTTCAAATTAAATTAAATTATTTTAAAATTAAATTAAATTATTTTAAAATTAATTTGAATTATTTTCAAATTTAATTAATTTATTTTCAAGCTAAATTAAATTATATTAAAATTAAATTAAAGTGTTTTTAAATTAAATTAAATTATTTTCAAATTAAATTAAATTATTTTCAAAATAAATTACTTTTAAATTAAATTATTTTAAAATAAAATTATTTTAAAATTAAATTAAATTACTTTCAAATTAAATTAAATTATTTTCAAAATAAATTGAATTATTTTAAAATTTAGTTAAATTATTTTCAAATTAAATTAAATTATTTTAAAAATAAATTATTTAAAATTAAATTAAATTATTTTCAAACTAAATTAAATTATTTATAATTAAATTTATTTATTTTCAAACTAAATTAAATTATTTTAAAATTAAATTGAATTATTTTCAATTTAGATTAAATTATTTTAAAATTAAATTAAATTATTTTAAAATTAAATTAAATTATTTTAAAATTAAATTCAATTATTTTCAAATTTAATTAAATTATTTTAAAAGTGAATTGAAATTATTTTAAACTTAATTTAAAATATTATCAAATTAAATTAAATTATTCCATAATTTTAATTTAATTATTTTCAAATTAAATTAAATTATTTTCAAATTAAATTAAATTATTTTAAAATTAAATTAAATTATTTTCAAAATAAATTAAATCAAATTATTTTAAAATTATATTAAATTATTTTAAAATTAAATTAAAATATTTTCAAAGTAAATTAAATTATTTTTAAAGTAAATTAAATTATTTTAAGATTGAATTAAATTATTTTCAAATTTAATAAAATTAATTTAAAATTAAATTAAATTATTTTAAAATCAAATTAAATTATTTTCAAAGTAAATTAAATTATTTTAAAATTAAATTAAATTATTTTCAAACTGAATTAAATTATTTTAAAATTAAATTGAATTATTTTCAAATTATATTAATTTTTTTTTAAATTAAATTATTTTAAAATTAAATTAATTTATTTTTCAATTTATATCATTTATTTTCAAATTGAATTAAATTGTTTTAAAACTGAATTAAATTATTTCAAAATTAAATTAAATTTTAATATTAAAGTTAAATTAAATTATTTTAAAATTAAATTAAATTATTTTCCAATTAAATTAAAGTATTTTCAAATTAAATTAAATTATTTTAAACTTAATTAAATTAATTTCAAAATAAATTAAACCATTTTAAAATTAAATTAATACATTTTCAAATTAAATTAAATTATTTTAATACATAATTAAATTATTTTCCAATTAAATTAAATTATTTTCAAATTAAGTTATTCTCAAATTAAATTATTTTAAAATTAAATTATTTTAAATTTAAATTAAATTTTTTTTAAATCAAATTAAATAATTTTCAAATTAAATTAAATTATTTTCAAATTATATTAATTTTTTTTTTAATTAATGTAAACTATTATCAAAGCTAAATTAAATTATTTTCAAAATAAATTAAATTATTTTCAAATTAAATTAAATTATTTTCAAATTAATTTAAATTATTTTAAAATTAAATTAGTGTTTTCAAATTAAATTATGAATTAAATTATTTTCAAATTAAATTAAATTATTTTCAAATTAAGTTGAATTATTTTAAAATTTAGTTAAATTATTTTCAAAATAAATTAAATTATTCTAAAATTAAATTAAATTATTTTAAAATTAAATTAAATTATTTTCAAAATAAATTAAATTATTTACAAATTAAATTAAATTATTTTTAAATTAAATTAAATTATTTTTAAATTAAATTAAAATATTTTCAAATTAAATTAAAATATTTTAAAATTAAATTAAAGTAATTTCAAATTAAAATAAATTATTTTCAAATTAAATTAAATTATTTGCAAATTAAATTAAATTATTCTAAAATTAAATTAATTTATTTTCAAATTAATTAAATTATTTTAAAATTATATTAATTTATTTTCAAAACAAATTAAATTATTTTAAAATTAAATTTAATTATTTTCAAATTAAATTAAAGTATTTTCAAATTAAATTAAATTATATTAAACTTAATTAAATTAATTTCAAAATAATTTAAACTATTTTAAAATTAAATTATTCTCAAATTAAATTATTTTAAAATTAATTTATTTTAAAAGTAAATTATTTTTTTTTCAAATTAAATTAAATTATTTTAAAATTAAATTATAATATTTTTAAGTTAAATTCAATTAATTTAAAATTAAATTAAATTATTCTAAAATTACATTAAATTATTTTCAAATTAAATTAAATTATTTTAAAATTAAATTAAATTATTTTCAAATCAATTTAAATTATTCTAAAAATAAATAATATTTTGAAATTAAATTAAATTATTTTAAAATTAAAGTAAATTATTTTTAAATTTAATTAAATTATTTTCAAAGTTAATTAAATTATTTTAAAATTAAATTAAATTATTTTCAAACTGAATTAATTTATTTTAAAATTAAATTGAATTATTTTCAAATTGTATTAATTTTTTTTTAAATTAAATTAAATTATTTTAAAATTAAATTAAATTATTTTTCAATTTATATCATTTATTTTCAAATTGAATTAAATTATTTTAAAACTGAATTAAATTATTTCAAAATTAAATTAAATTATTTTCAAATTTTATAAAATTATTTTAAAATAAAATTAAATTATTTTAAAATTAAATTAAATTATTTTCAAATTTAATTAAATTATTTTAAAATTAAATTAAATTATTTTAAAATTAAACTAAATTATTTTAAAATTAAATTAAATTGTTTTCAAATTCCAAATTAAGTTATTTAAAATTAAATTAAATTTTAATATTAAAGTTAAATTAAATTATTTTAAAATTAAATTAAATTATTTTCCAATTAAATTAAAGTATTTTCAAATTAAATTAAATTATTTTAAACTTAATTAAATTAATTTCAAAATAAATTAAACCATTTTAAAATTAAATTAATATATTTTCAAATTAAATTAAATTATTTAAAAACATAATTAAATTATTTTCCAATTAAATTAAATTATTTTCAAATTAAGTTATTCTCAAATTAAATTATTTTAAAATTAAATTATTTTAAATTTAAATTAAATTTTTTTCAAATTAAATTAAATTATTTTCAAACTAAATTAAATTATTTTCAAATTATATTACTTTTTTTTTAATTAAATTAAACTATTATCAAAGCTAAATTAAATTATTTTCAAATTAAATTAAATTATTTTCAAATTAAATTAAATTATTTTCAAATTAATTTAAATTATTTTAAAATTAAATTAGTGTTTTCAAATTAAATTATGAATTAAATTATTTTCAAATTAAATTAAATTATTTTCAAATTAAGTTGAATTATTTTAAAATTTAGTTAAATTATTTTCAAAATAAATTAAATTATTTTAAAATTAAATTAAATTATTTTCAAATTAAATTGAAGTATTTTCAAATTAAATTAAATTATATTAAACTTAATTAAATTAATTTCAAAATAATTTAAACTATTTTAAAATTAAATTTTTCTCAAACTAAATTATTTTAAAATTAATTTATTTTAAAATTAAATTAATTTTTTTTCAAATTAAATTAAATTATTTTTAAATTAAATTAAATTTCCTTAAAATTAAATTAAATTATTTTAAATTTAATTAAATTACTTTCAAATTAAATTAAATTATTTTAAAATTAAATTAAGTATTTTCAAAATAAATTAAATTATTTAAAAACCTAATTAAATTATTTTCAAATTAAATTATTTTGCAATTAAACTATTTTCAATTAAATTATTTTAAAATTAAATTATTTTAAATTTAAATTAAATTTTTTTAAAATTAAATTAAATTATTTTCAAATTAAATTAAATTATTTTAAAATTCATTTAAATTATTTTAAAATTAAATTAAATTATTTTAAAATTAAATTAAATTATTTTAAAATCAAATTAAATTATTTTTAAATTATTTTCAAATTAAGTTAAATTATTTTAAAATTTAATTAAATTGTTTTAAAATTAATTTAAATAATTTTCAAATTAAATTAAATTATTTGCAAATTAAGTTAAATTATTCTAAAATTAAATTAAATTATTTTCAAAATAAATTGAATTATTCTAAAACTAATTTAAATTATTTTAAAATTAATTTAAATTATTTTCTAAATAAATTAAATTATTTTCAAATTAAATTAAATTATTTTCAAATTAAATTAAATTATTTGCTTATTAAATTAAATTATTCTAAAATTAAATTAAATTAACTTCAAATTAATTAAATTATTTTAAAATTAACCTAAATTATATTAAAATTAAATTAAATTATTTTAAAATTAAATTAAATTAATTTCAAATTTAATTAAGTTATTTTCAAGCTAAATTAAATTATTTTAAAATTAAATTAAAGTGTTTTCAAATTAAATTATGAATTAAATTATTTTCAAATTAAATTAAATTAATTTCAAATTAAACTGAATTATTTTAAAATTTAGTTAAATTATTTTCAAAATAAATTAAATTATTCTAAAATTAAATTAAATTATTTTAAAATTAAAATAAATTATTTTCAAATTAAATTAAATAATTTTAAAATTAATTTAAATTATTTTAAAATTAAATTAAATTATTTTCAAATTTAATTAATTTAATTTCAAGCTAAATTAAATTATATTAAAATTAAATTAAAGTGTTTTTAAATTAAATTATATTATTTTCAAATTAAATTAAATTATTTTCAAATTAAATTAAATTATTTTTAAAATAAATTATTTTTAAATTAAATTATTTTAAAATTAAATTAAGTATTTTCAAAATAAATTAAATTATTTAAAAACCTAATTAAATTATTTTCAAATTAAATTATTTTGCAATTAAACTATTTTCAATTAAATTATTTTAAAATTAAATTATTTTAAATTTAAATTAAATTTTTTTAAAATTAAATTAAATTATTTTCAAATTAAATTAAATTATTTTAAAATTCATTTAAATTATTTTAAAATTAAATTAAATTATTTTAAAATTAAATTAAATTATTTTAAAATCAAATTAAATTATTTTTAAATTATTTTCAAATTAAGTTAAATTATTTTAAAATTAAATTAAATTGTTTTAAAATTAATTTAAATAATTTTCAAATTAAATTAAAATATTTGCAAATTAAGTTAAATTATTCTAAAATTAAATTAAATTATTTTCAAAATAAATTGAATTATTCTAAAACTAATTTAAATTATTTTAAAATTAATTTAAATTATTTTCTAAATAAATTAAATTATTTTCAAATTAAATTAAATTATTTTCAAATTAAATTAAATTATTTGCTTATTAAATTAAATTATTCTAAAATTAAAGTAAATTAACTTCAAATTAATTAAATTATTTTAAAATTAACCTAAATTATATTAAAATTAAATTAAATTATTTTAAAATTAAATTAAATTAATTTCAAATTTAATTAAGTTATTTTCAAGCTAAATTAAATTATTTTAAAATTAAATTAAAGTGTTTTCAAATTAAATTATGAATTAAATTATTTTCAAATTAAATTAAATTAATTTCAAATTAAACTGAATTATTTTAAAATTTAGTTAAATTATTTTCAAAATAAATTAAATTATTCTAAAATTAAATTAAATTATTTTAAACTTAAAATAAATTATTTTCAAATTAAATTAAATAATTTTAAAATTAATTTAAATTATTTTAAAATTAAATTAAATTATTTTCAAATTTAATTAATTTAATTTCAAGCTAAATTAAATTATATTAAAATTAAATTAAAGTGTTTTTAAATTAAATTATATTATTTTTAAATTAAATTAAATTATTTTCAAATTAAATTAAATTATTTTTAAAATAAAATATTTTTAAATTAAATTATTTTAAAATTAAATTATTTTCAAATTTAATTAATTTACTTTCAAGCTAAATTATATTAAAATTAAATTAAAGTGTTTTTAAATTAAATTATATTATTTTCAAATTAAATTAAATTGTTTTCAAATTAAATTAAATTATTTTCAAAATAAATTATTTTTAAATTAAATTATTTTAAAAAAAAATTATTTTCAAATTAAATTGAATTATTATAAAATTTTGTTAAATTATTTAAAAATTAAATTAAATTATTTTCAAATTAAATTAGATGATTTTCAAATTAAATTGAATTATTTTAAAATTTTGTTAAATTATTTTCAAATTAAATTAAATTATTTTAAAATTAAATTAAATTATTTTCAAATTTAATTGAATTATTTTCAAATTTAATTAAATTATTTTCAAATTAAATTAAATTATTTTAAAATTAAATTATTTTAAAATTAAATTAAATTATTTTCAAACTAAATTAAATTATTTTAAAATTAAATTAAATTATTTTCAAACTAAATTAAATTATTTTAAAATTAAATTGAATTATTTTCAAATTAGATTAAATCATTTTAAAATTAAATTAAATTATTTTAAAATTAAACTAAATTATTTTAAAAAAAATTAAATTATTTTCAAATTTAATTAAATTATTTTAAAAGTGAATTGAAATTATTTTAAACTTAATTTAAAATATTATCAAATTAAATTAAATTATTCCAAAATTAAATTTAATTATTTTCAAATTAAATTTAATTATTTTCAAATTAAATTTAATTATTTCCAAATTAAATTAAATTATTTTAAAATTAAATTAAATTATTTTCAGAATAAATTAAATCAAATTGTTCTAAAATAAAATTATTTTAAAATTAATTTAAAATATTTTCAAAGTAAATTAAATTATTTTTAAAGTAAATTCAATTATTTTAAGATTGAATTAAAATATTTTCAAATTTAATAAAATTAATTTAAAATTAAACTAAATTGTTTTAAAATTAAATTAAATTATTTCAAAATTAAATAAAATTATTTTCAAAATTAATTAATTTATTTTTAAATTAAATTAACTTATTTTAAAATTAAATTAATTTATTTTCAAAATAAATTAAATTGTTTAAAAATTAAATTAAATTATTTTAAAATTAAATTAAATTATTTTAAAATTAAATTAAATTATTTTCAAATTTAAGTAAATTATTCTAAAATTAAATTAAATTATTTTCAAATTAAATTAAATTATTTTAAATATAAATTAAATTATTTTAAAATTAAATTAAATTATTTTCAAAATAAATTAAATTATTTTAAAATTAAATTAAATTATTTTCAAATTAAATTAAATTATTTTCAAATTTAATTATTTTAAAATTTTATTAAATTTATTTCAAATTAAATTAAATTATTTTAAAAATATATTAAAGTATTTTCAAATTAAATTAAATTATTTGAAAATTAAATTAAATTATTTTCAAATTAAATTAAATAATTTTTAAATTAAAAACATTATTTTAAAATTAAATTAAATTATTTTAAAATTAAATTAAATTATTTTCCAATTAAATTAAATTATTCAAAAATTATTTTAAATAATTTTCAAATTAAATTAAATAATTTTTAAATTAAATTAAATTAAATTATTTTAAACTTATTTTAAATTATTTTAAAATTAAATTAAATTATTTTCAAATTTAATTAAATTATTCTAAAATTAAATTAAATTATTTTCAAATTAAATTAAATTATTTTAAACTTATATAAAATTATTTTAAAATTAAATTAAATTATTTTCAAATTTAATTAAATTATTCTAAAATTAAATTGAATTATTTTCAAATTAAATTAAATTATTTTCGAAATAAATTAAATTATTTTAAAATTAAATTAAATTATTTTCAAATTAAATTAATATATTTTCAAATTAAATTAAATTATTTGAAAATTAAATTAAATTATTTCAAAACTGAATTAAATTATTCCAAAATTAAATTTAATTATTTTCAAATTAAATTAAATTATTTTAAAATTTATTTAAATTATTTTCAAATTTAATTGAATTATTTTCAAATTAAATTAAATTATTTTAAACTTAAATTAAATTATTTTAAAATTAAATTAAATTATTTTCAAATTTAATTAAATTATTTTAAAAGTGAATTAAAATATTTTAAAATTAAATGAAATTATTTTAAACTTAATTTAAAATATTATCAAATTAAATTAAATTATTCCAAAATTAAATTTAATTATTTTCAAATTAAATTAAAACATTTTCAAATTAAATTAAATTATTTTAAAATTAAATTAAATTATTTTCAAAGTAAATTAAATTATTTTTAAAGTAAATTATATTATTTTAAGATTAAATTAAATTATTTTCAAAGTAAATTAAATTATTTTAAAATTACATTATATTATTTGCAAGTTAATTTAAATTAATTTAAAAATAAATTAAATTATTCGAAAATTAAATTTAATTATTTTCAAATTAAATTAAATTATTTTCGAAAAAAATTAAATTATTTTAAAATGAAATTATTTTCAAATTAAATTAAAATATTTTCAAATTAAATTAAATTATTTGAAAATTAAATTAAATTATTTTAAAATTAAATTAAATTAATCCAAAATTAAATTTAATTATTTTCAAATTAAATTAAATTATTTTAAAATTAAATTAAATTATTCTAAAATTAAATTAAATTATTTTTAAAATAAATTAAATTATCCTAAAATCAAATTAAATTATTTTCAAATTAAATTAAATTTTTTTTAAAATAAATTGAAGTATTTTCAAATTAAATTAAAGGATTTTCAAATCAAATTAAATTATTTTCAAATTAAATTAAAATATTTGCAAATTAAATTAAATTATTCTAAAATAAAATTAATTTCTTTTCAAAATAAATTAAATAATTCTAAAATTAAATTTATTTTTTTTCAAATTATATTAAATTATTTTCGAAATAAATTAAATTATTTTAAAATTAAATTAAATTATTTTCAAATTAAATTAAAATATTTTCAAATTAAATTAAATTATTTGAAAATTAAATTTAATTATTTTCAAATTAAATTAAATTATTTTTAAATTAAATTAATTTATTTTCAAATTAAATTAAATTATTTTCAAAATAAATTAAATCAAATTATTTTAAAATTAAATTAAATTATTTTAAAATGAAATTAAATTATTTTCAAAGTAAATTAAATTATTTTTAAAGTAAATTATATTATTTTAAGATTAAATTATATTATTTTCAAATTAAATTAAATTAATTTAAAATTAAATTATTTTAATTCAAAATTAAATTAAATTATTTTAAATTTAAATTAAATTATTTTCAAAGTAAATTAAATTATTTTAAAAGTATATTAAATTATTTTAAAATTAAATTATATTATTTTCAAGTTAAATTAAATTAATTTAAAATTAAATTTAAATTAAACTAAATTATTTTCGAATTAAATTTAAATATTTTAAAATTAAATTAAATTATTTTAAAATTAAATTATTTTCAAATTAAAATTAATTATTTTAAAATTAATTTAAATTATTTTAAAATTAAATTAAATTATTTTCAAACTAAATTAAATTATTTATAAAATTAATTAAATTATTTTCAAATTAAATTAAATTATTTGCAAATTAAATTAAATTATTTTCAAAATAAATTAAATTATTTTTATTATGAATTATTTTAAAATTAAATTAAATTATTTTCAATTTTAATTAAATTATTCTGAAATTAAATAAAAATTTTTCAAATTTAATTAAATTATTTTAAAATTAAATTAAATTATTTTTAAAATCAAATAAATTATTTGCAAATTAAATTAAATTATTCTAAAAATAAATTAAATAATTTTCACAATAAATTAAATTATTTTAAAATTAAATTAAATTATTTTAAAATGAAATTAAATTATTTTCAAAATAAATTAAATTATTTTCAAATTAAAATAAATTTTTTTAAAATTAAATTAAAGTATTTTCGAATTAAATTAAATTATTTTAAAATTAAATTAAAATATTTGCAAATTAAATTAAATTATTCTAAAATAAAATTATTTTCAAAATAAATTAAATTATTCTAAAATTAAATTAAATTATTTTCAAATTAAATTAAATTATTTTCAAAATAAATTAAATTATTTTAAAATTAACTTAAATTATTTTTAAATTAAAATATTTTCAAATTAAATGAAATTATTTGAAAATTAAATTAAATTATTTTAAAATTAAATTAAATTATTCCAAAATTAAATTTAATTATTTTCAAATTAAATTAAATTATTTTAAAATGAAATTAAATTATTTTCAAATTTAATTGAATTATTTTCAAATTAATTTAAATTATTTTAAACTTAAATTATTTTAGAATTAAATTATTTTCAAACTAAATTAAATTATTATTTTCAAATTAAATTAAATTATTTTAAAATTAAATTATTTTAATTCAAAATTAAATTAAATTATTTTAAATTTAAATTAAATTATTTTCAAAGTAAATTAAATTATTTTTAAGTTAAATTATGTTAAAATTAAATTATATTATTTTCAAGTTAAATTAAATTAATTTAAAATTAAATTTAATTATTCTAAAATTAAATTAAATTATTTTCAAATTAAATTAAATTATTTTAAAATTAAATTATTTAAAAACTAAATTATTTTCAAATTAAAATAAATTATTTTAAAATTAAAATAAATTATTTTAAAATTAAATTAAGATATTTTCAAATTTAATTAATTTACATTCAAATTAAATTAAATTATTTTAACATTAAATTATTTTAAAATTAAATTATATTATTTGCAAATTAAATTAAATTATTTTCAAATTTAATTAAATTATTCTGAAATTAAATAAAATTATTTTCAAATTAAATTAAATTATTTTCAAATTAAATTAAATTATTTTAAAATTCAATTAAAACTATTTTTAAAATAAATTAAAATATTTTAAAATTAAATTAAATTATTTTCAAATTAAATTAAATTATTTTAAAATTAAATTAAATTATTTTAAAATTAAATTATTTTCAAATTTTATTAAATTATTTTGAAATTAAATTAAATTATTTTAAAATTAAGTTAAATCATTTTCAAATTAAATTAAATTATTTGAAAATTAAATTATATTATTTTCAAACTAAATTAAATAATTTTCAAATTAAAGTAAATTATTTTGAAATTAAATTAAATTATTTTCAAATTAAATTAAATTATTTTCAAAATAAATTAAATAATTTTCATTATGAATTATTTTAAAATTAAATTAAATTTTTTTTTAAATTAAATTAAAGTATTTTGAAATTAAATTGAATTGTTTTCAAACTAAATTAAAATATTTGCGAATTAAATTAAATTATTCTAAAATAAAATAAAATTATTTTCCAAATAAATTAAATTATTCTAAAATTAAATTAGATTATTTTCAAATTAAATTAAATTATTTTCAAAATAAATTAAATTATTTTAAAATTAAATTATTCCAAAATTAAATTAAATTATTTTTAAATTAAATTAAATTATTTTAAAATTTAATTTTTTTAAAATTAAATTATTTTCAAATTAAAACATTTTTTTTTAAATTAAAATAAATTATTTTAAAATTAAATTAAAATATTTTCAAATTAAATGGAATTATTTGAAAATTAAATTAAATTATTTTAAAATTAAATTAAATTATTCCAAAATTAAATTTAATTATTTTCAAAGTAAATTAAATTATTTTAAAATTAAATTAAATTATTTTCAAATTTAATTGAATTATTTTCAAATTAAATTAAATTATTTTAAAATTAAATTATTTTAAAATTAAATTAAATTAATTTAAAATTAAATTAAATTATTTTAAAATTAAATTATATTATTTTCAAGTTAAATTAAATTAATTTAAAATTTAATTTAATTATTTTAAAATTATTTTCAAATTAAATTAAATCATTTTAAAATTAAATTAATCTAAAATTAAATTATCTTAAAATTAAAATAAACTATTTTAAAATTAAAATAAATTATTTTAAAATTAAATTAAGATATTTTCAAATTTAATTAATTTACTTTCAAATTAAATTAAATTATTTTAACATTAATTTAAATTATTTTAAAATTAAATTATATTATTTTCAAACTAAATTAAATTATTTATAAAATTAATTAAATTATTTTCAAATTAAATTAAATTATTTGCAAATTAAATTAAATTATTTTCAAAATAAATTAAATTATTCAAAAATTAAATTAAATTATTTTCAAATCAAATTAAATTATTTTCAAATTAAATTATTTTAAAATTAAATTATTTTCAAATTAAAACAATTTTTTTTTAAATTAAAATAAATTATTTTAAAATTAAATTATATTATTTTCAAACTAAATTAAATTATTTATAAAATAATTAAATTATTTTCAAATTGAATTAAATTATTTGCAAATTAAATTAAATTATTTTCAAAATAAATTAAATTATTTAAAAATTAAATTAAATTATTTTCAAATTAAATTAAATTATTTTCAAATTAAATTAAATAATTTTAAAATTAAATTATATTATTTTAAAATTAAATTAAATTATATTCAAATCAATTTAAATTATTCTAAAAATAAATTGATTTATTTTCAAATAAAATAATTTTCAAATAAAATTAAATTATTTTAAAATTAAATTAAATTATTTTCAAATTAAATTATATTATTTTTAAAGTAAATTATATTATTTTAAGATTAAATTAAATTATTTTTATATAAAATTAAATTATTTTCAAATTAAATTAAATTATTTTAAAATTAAATTAATATATTTTCAAAATAAATTAAATTATTTTAAAATTAAATTAAATTATTTTAAAATTAAATTAAACTATTTTAAAATTAAATTAATTTATTTTCATATTTAATTAAATTATTCTGAAATTAAATAAAATTATTTTCTAAATAAATAAAATTATTTTCAAATTAAATTAAATTGTTTTAAAATTAAATTAAATTAATTTCAAAATAAATTAAATTATTTTAAAATAAAATTAGATTATTTTCAAATTAAATTAAATTATTTTAAAATTAAATTATTTTCAAATTTTATTAAATTATTTTCAAATTAAATTAAATTATTTTAAAATTTTGTTGAAGTATTTTCAAATTAAATTAAATTATTTGAAAACTAAATTAAATAATTTTTAAATTAAATTAAATAATTTTTAAATTAAATTAAATTATTTTCAAACTAAATTAAAATATTTTAATATTAAATTAAATAATTTTCAAATTAAATTAAATTATTTTCAAAATAAATTAAATTATTTTAAAATTAAATTAAAATATTTTTAAATTAAATTAAAATATTTTAAAATTAAATTAAATTATCTTAAAATTAAATTAAATTATTCCAAAATTAAATCTAATTATTTTCAGATTAAATTAAATTATTTTCAAATTAAATTAAATAATTTTAAAATTAAATTGAATTATTTTCAAATTAAATAATTTTCAAATAAAATTAAATTTTTTTAAAAATAAATTAAATTATTTAAAAATTAAATTAAATTATTTTCAAATTAAATTAAATTATTTTCAAATTAAATTAAATAATTTTAAAATTAAATTATATTATTTTAAAATTAAATTATATTCAAATCAATTTAAATTATTCTAAAAATAAATTGAATTATTTTCAATAATTTGAAAATAAATTGATTTAATAATAATTTTCAAATAAAATTAAATTATTTTAAAATTAAATTATTTTAAAATTAAATTAAATTATTTTCAAATTAAATTAAATTATTTTAAAACTAAATTAAATTATTTTTAAATTAAATTAAATAATTTTTAAATTAAAGTAAATTATTTTAAAATTAAATTAAATTATTTTCAAAATAAATTAAATCAAATTATTTTAAAATTGAATTAAATTATTTTAAAATTAAATTAAATTATTTTCAAAGTAAATTAAATTATTTTTAAAGTAAATTATATTATTTTAAGATTAAATTTAATTATTTTTAAAATAAATTAAATTAATTTAAAATTAAATTAAATTATTTTAAAATTAAATTAAATTATTTTCAAAGAAAATTAAATTATTTTCAAATTAAATTAAATTATTTTAAAATTAAATTATATTACTTTTAAGTTAAATTAAATGAATTTAAAATTAAATTTAATTATTCTAAAATTAAATTAAATTACTTTTAAATTAAATTAAATTATTTTCAAATTAAATTAAATTTTTTTTAAATTAAAATATTTTCAAATTAAAATAAAGTATTTTAAAATTAATATAAATTATTTTAAAATTAAATTAAGATAATTTCAATTTTAATTAATTTACTTTCAAATTAAATTAAATTATTTTAACATTAATTTAAATTCTTTTAAAATTAAATTAAATTATTTTCAAACTAAATTAAATTATTTATAAAATTAATTAAATTATTTTCAAATTAAATTAAATTATTTGAAAATTAAATTAAATTATTTTCAAAATAAATTAAATTATTTTTATTATGAATTATTTTAAAACTAAATTATATTATTTTAAAATTAACTTAAATTCTTTTCAAATTTAATTAAATTAATCTGAAATTAAATTAAATTATTTTCAAATTATATTAAATTATTTTTAAATTAAAATAAAGTATTTTCAAATTAAATTAAATTATTTTCAAAATAAATTAAATTAATCTAATATTAAATTAAATTATTTTCAAATTAAATTAAATTATTTTAAAATTAAATTATATTATTTTCAAGTTAAATTAAATTAATTTAAAATTAAATTTAATTATTCTAAAATTAAATTAAATTATTTTCAAATTAAATTAAATTATTTTAAAATTAAATTAAATTATTTTCAAATTAAATTATTTTCAAAGAAAATAAATTATTTTCAAATTAAAGTAAATTATTTTAAAATTAAATTAAGATATTTACAAATTTAATTAATTTTTTTTCAAATTAATTTATATTATTTTAACATTAATTTAAATTATTTTAAAATTAAATTCAATTATTTTGACACTAAATTAAATTATTTATAAAATTAATTAAATTATTTTCAAACTAAATTAAATTATTTGCAAATTAAATTAAATTATTTTCAAAATAAATTAAATTATTTAAAAATGAAATTAAATTATTTTCAAATTAAATTAAATTATTTTCAAATTAAATTAAATTATTTTAAAATTAAATTATATTATTTTAAAATTAAATTAAATTATTTTCAAATCAATTTAAATTATTCTAAAAATAAATTGAATTATTTTCAAATTAAATAATTTTCAAATAAAATTATTTTTTAATTTAATTAAAGTATTTTCAAAGTAAATAAAATTATTTTAAAATTAAATTATTTTAAAAATAAATTAATTTATTTTCAAATTAAATTAAATTATTTTAAAATTAATTTAATTTATTTTAAAATTAAATAAAATTATTTTCGAATTTAATTAAATTATTTTCAAATTAAATTAAATTACTTTAAAATTAAAGTAAATTATTTTCCAATTAAATTAAATTTTTGTAAAATTAAATTAAATAATTTTCAAATTAAATTAAATTATTTTCAAATTAAATTAAATTATTTTAAAATTAAATTAAATTATTTTTAAAATAAATTAAATTATTTTAAAATTAAATTAAATTATTTTCAAATTAATATAAATTATTTTAAAATTAAATTAAATTATTTTCAAATTAAATTAAATTATTTTCAAATTTAATTAAAATATTTTAAAATTAAATTAAAGTATTTCCAAATAAAATTTAATTATTGTTAAATTAAATTAACTTATTTTAAAATTAAATTAAATTATTTTCAAATTAAATTAAATTATTTTCAAAATAAATTAAATTATTTTCAAACTAAGTTAATTTTTTTTAAAATTAAATTAAAGTATTTTCAAATAAATTTAAATTATTTTAAATTAAATCAAAGTATTTTCAAATTAAATTAAACTATTTTCAAAATAAATTAAAATATTCTAAAATTAAATTATTTTCAAATTAAATTAAATTATTTTCAATATAAATTAAATTATTTTAAAATTAAATTATTTTCAAATTAAATTAAAATATTTTCAAATTAAATGTAATTATTTGAAAATTAAATTAAATTAATTTTAAATTAAATTAAATTATTTTAAAATTAAATTAAATTATTTTCAAAGTAAATTAAATTATTTTCAAATTAAATTAAATTATTTTAAAATTGAATTATATTACTTTCAAGTTAAATTTAATGAATTTAAAATTAAATTTAATTATTCTAAAATTAAATTAAAATATTTTAAAATTAAATTAAATTATTTTAAAATTAAATTAATTTATTTTAAAATTAAATTAAATTATTTTAAAATTAAATTATTTTCAAATTTTATTAAATTATTTTCAAATTAAATTAAATTATTTTAAAATTAAGTTAAAGCATTTTCAAATTAAATTAAACTATTTGAAAACTAAATTAAAATATTTTCAAATTAAATTAAATAATTTTCAAATTAAAGTAAATTATTTTAAAATTAAATTATATTATTTTCAAAATAAATTAAATCAAATTATTTTAAAATTAAATTAAATTATTTTAAAATTAAATTAAATTATTTTTAAAGTAAATTATATTATTTTAAGATTAAATAAAATTATTTTCAAATTAAATTAAATTAATTTAAAATTAAATTAAATTATTTTAAAATTAAATTAAATTATTTTCAAAGTAAATTAAATTATTTTCAAGGTAAATTTAATTATTTTAAAATTAAATTTAAATATTTTAAAATTAAATTTAATTTATTTCAAATTAAATTAAATTATTTTAAAATTAAATTAAATTATTTTAAAATTAAATTATTTTTAAATTAAAATAAATTATATTAAAATTAATATAAGTTATTTTAAAATTAAATCAAGATATTTTAAAATTTAATTAATTTACTTTCAAATTAAATTAAATTACTTTAACATTAATTTAAATTATTTTAAAATTAAATTAAATTATTTTCAAACTAAATTAAATTATTTATAAAATTAATTAAACTATGTTAAAATTAAACTAATTATTTAATTTAATTAAATGTATTATTAAATTATTTTCAAAATAAATTAAATAATTTTTATTATGAATTAATTTAAAATTAAATTAAATTTTTTTTTAAATTAAATTAAATTATTTTCAAAATAAATTAAATTATTCTAAAATTAAATTAATTTAGATTATTTTCAAATTGAATTAATTTTTTTTTTTAAAAAATTAAATTATTTTAAAATTAAATTAAATTATTCCAAAATTAAATTAAATTATTTTCAAATTAAATTAAATTATTTTAAAATTAATTTTTTTCAAATTAAAATAAATTATTTTAAAATTAAAATAAATTATTTTAAAATTATATTAAAATATTTTCAAATTAAATGAAATTAATTGAAAATTAAATTAAATTATTTTAAAATTAAATTAAATTATTCCAAATTTAAATTTAATTATTTTCAAATTAAATTAAACTATTTTAAAAATAAATTAAATTATTTTCAAATTTAATTGAATTATTTTCAAATTAAATTAAATTATTTTAAAATTAAATTATTCTAAATTTAAATTAAATTAATTTAAAATTAGATTAAATTATTTTAAAATTAAATTAAATTATTTTCAAAGTAAATTATATTATTTTAAAATTAAATTAATTTAAAATTAAATTATCTTCAAATTAAAATAAATTATTTTAAAATTAAAATAAATTATTTTAAAATTAAATTAAGATATTTTCCAATTTAATTAAATTACTTTAAAATTAAATTAAATTATTTTAACATTAATTTAAATTATTTTAAAATTAAACTATATTATTTTCAAACTAAATTAAATTATTTATAAATTTAATTAAATTATTTTCAAATTTAATAAATTATTTGCAAATTAAATTAAATTATTTTCAAAATAAATTAAATTATTTAAAAATTAAATTAAATTCTTTTCAAATTAAATTATTTTCAAATTAAATTAAATAATTTTAAAATTAAATTATATTATTTTAAAATTAAATTAAATTATATTCAAATCAATTTAAATTATTCTAAAAATAAATTGAATTATTTTCAAATTAAATAATTTTCAAAAAAAATTAAATTATTTTAAAAATAAATTAAATTATTTAAAAATTAAATTAAATTATTTTCAAATTAAATTAAATTATTTTCAAATTAAATTAAATAATTTTAAAATTAAATTATATTATTTTAAAATTAAATTAAATTATATTCAAATCAATTTAAATTATTCTAAAAATAAATTGAATTATTTTCAAATTAAATAATTTCAAATAAAATTAAATTATTTTAAAATTAGTTTAAATTATTTTCAAATTAAATTAAATTATTTTTAAAGTAAATAATATTATTTTAAGATTAAATTAAATTATTTTCAAATTAAAATAAATTATTTTCAAATTAAATTAAATTATTTTAAAATTAAATTAATATATTTTCAAAATAAATTAAATTATTTTAAAATTAAATTAAATTATTTTAAAATTAAATTAAACTATTTTAAAATTAAATTAAATTATTTTCAAATTTAATTAAATTATTCTGAAATTAAATAAAATTATTTTCTAAATAAATAAAATTATTTTCAAATTAAATTTAATTATTTTCAAATTAAATTAAATTATTTTAAAATTAAATTAAATTATTTTAAAATTAAATTATTTTCAAATTTTATTAAATTATTTTCAAATTAAATTAAATTATTTGAAAACTAATTTAAATTATTTTTAAATTAAATTAAATAATTTTTAAATTAAAGTAAATTATTTTAAAATTAAATTAAATTATTTTCAAATTAAATTAAATTATTTTAAAATTAAATTATATTATTTTAAAATTAAATTAAATTATTTTCAAATCAATTTAAATTATTCTAAAAATAAATTGAATTATTTTCAAATTAAATAATTTTCAAATAAAATTATTTTTTAATTTAATTAAAGTATTTTCAAAGTAAATAAAATTATTTTAAAATTAAATTATTTTAAAAATAAATTTATTTATTTTCAAATTAAATTAAATTATTTTAAAATTAATTTAATTTATTTTAAAATTAAATAAAATTATTTTCGAATTTAATTAAATTATTTTCAAATTAAATTAAATTACTTTAAAATTAAATTAAATTATTTTCCAATTAAATTAAATTTTTGTAAAATTAAATTAAATAATTTTCAAATTAAATTAAATTATTTTCAAATTAAATTAAATTATTTTAAAATTAAATTAAATTATTTTTAAAATAAATTAAATTATTTTAAAATTAAATTAAATTATTTTCAAATTAAATTAAATTATTTTAAAATTAAATTAAATTATTTTCAAATTAAATTAAATTATTTTCAAATTTAATTAAAATATTTTAAAATTAAATTAAAGTATTTCCAAATAAAATTTAATTATTGTTAAATTAAATTAACTTATTTTAAAATTAAATTAAATTATTTTCAAATTAAATTAAATTATTTTCAAAATAAATTAAATTATTTTTAAACTAAGTTAATTTTTTTTTAAATTAAATTAAAGTATTTTCAAATAAATTTAAATTATTTTAAATTAAATCAAAGTATTTTCAAATTAAATTAAACTATTTTCAAAATAAATTAAAATATTCTAAAATTAAATTATTTTCAAATTAAATTAAATTATTTTCAATATAAATTAAATTATTTTAAAATTAAATTATTTTCAAATTAAATTAAAATATTTTCAAATTAAATGAAATTATTTGAAAATTAAATTAAATTAATTTTAAATTAAATTAAATTATTTTAAAATTAAATTAAATTATTTTCAAAGTAAATTAAATTATTTTCAAATTAAATTAAATTATTTTAAAATTGAATTATATTACTTTCAAGTTAAATTTAATGAATTTAAAATTAAATTTAATTATTCTAAAATTAAATTAAAATATTTTAAAATTAAATTAAATTATTTTAAAATTAAATTAATTTATTTTAAAATTAAATTAAATTATTTTAAAATTAAATTATTTTCAAATTTTATTAAATTATTTTCAAATTAAATTAAATTATTTTAAAATTAAGTTAAAGCATTTTCAAATTAAATTAAACTATTTGAAAACTAAATTAAAATATTTTCAAATTAAAATAAATAATTTTCAAATTAAAGTAAATTATTTTAAAATTAAATTATATTATTTTCAAAATAAATTAAATCAAATTATTTTAAAATTAAATTAAATTATTTTAAAATTAAATTAAATTATTTTTAAAGTAAATTATATTATTTTAAGATTAAATAAAATTATTTTCAAATTAAATTAATTTAAAATTAAATTAAATTATTTTAAAATTAAATTAAATTATTTTCAAAGTAAATTAAATTATTTTCAAGGTAAATTTAATTATTTTAAAATTAAATTTAATTATTTTAAAATTAAATTAAATTTATTTCAAATTAAATTAAATTATTTTAAAATTAAATTAAATTATTTTAAAATTAAATTATTTTTAAATTAAAATAAATTATATTAAAATTAATATAAGTTATTTTAAAATTAAATTAAGATATTTTAAAATTTAATTAATTTACTTTCAAATTAAATTAAATTACTTTAACATTAATTTAAATTATTTTAAAATTAAATTAAATTATTTTCAAACTAAATTAAATTATTTATAAAATTAATTAAACTATGTTAAAATTAAACTAATTATTTAATTTAAGTAAATGTATTATTAAATTATTTTCAAAATAAATTAAATAATTTTTATTATGAATTATTTTAAAATTAAATTAAATTTTTTTTTAAATTAAATTAAATTATTTTCAAAATAAATTAAATTATTCTAAAATTAAATTAATTTAGATTATTTTCAAATTGAATTAATTTTTTTTTAAAATAAATTAAATTATTTTAAAATTAAATTAAATTATTCCAAAATTAAATTAAATTATTTTCAAATTAAATTAAATTATTTTAAAATTAATTTTTTTCAAATTAAAATAAATTAGTTTAAAATTAAAATAAATTATTTTAAAATTATATTAAAATATTTTCAAATTAAATGAAATTAATTGAAAATTAAATTAAATTATTTTAAAATTAAATTAAATTATTCCAAATTTAAATTTAATTATTTTCAAATTAAATTAAACTATTTTAAAAATAAATTAAATTATTTTCAAATTTAATTGAATTATTTTCAAATTAAATTAAATTATTTTAAAATTAAATTATTTTAAATTTAAATTAAATTAATTTAAAATTAGATTAAATTATTTTAAAATTAAATTAAATTATTTTCAAAGTAAATTAAATTATTTTAAAATTAAATTAATTTAAAATTAAATTATCTTCAAATTAAAATAAATTATTTTAAAATTAAAATAAATTATTTTAAAATGAAATTAAAATATTTTCCAATTTAATTAAATTACTTTAAAATTAAATTAAATTATTTTAACATTAATTTAAATTATTTTAAAATTAAACTATATTATTTTCAAACTAAATTAAATTATTTATAAATTTAATTAAATTATTTTCAAATTTAATAAATTATTTGCAAATTAAATTAAATTATTTTCAAAATAAATTAAATTATTTAAAAATTAAATTAAATTATTTTCAAATTAAATTAAATAATTTTAAAATTAAATTATATTATTTTAAAATTAAATTAAATTATATTCAAATCAATTTAAATTATTCTAAAAATAAATTGAATTATTTTCAAATTAAATAATTTTCAAATAAAATTAAATTATTTTAAAAATAAATTAAATTATTTAAAAATTAAATTAAATTATTTTCAAATTAAATTAAATTATTTTTAAATTAAATTAAATAATTTTAAAATTAAATTATATTATTTTAAAATTAAATTAAATTATATTCAAATCAATTTAAATTATTCTAAAAATAAATTGAATTATTTTCAAATTAAATAATTTTCAATTAAAATTAAATTATTTTAAAATTAGATTAAATTATTTTCAAATTAAATTTAATTATTTTTAAAGTAAATAATATTATTTTAAGATTAAATTAAATTATTTTCAAATTAAAATAAATTATTTTCAAATTAAATTAAATTATTTTAAAATTAAATTAATATATTTTCAAAATAAATTAAATTATTTTAAAATTAAATTAAATTATTTTAAAATTAAATTAAACTATTTTAAAATTAAATTAAATTATTTTCAAATTTAATTAAATTATTCTGAAATTAAATAAATTTATTTTCTAAATAAATAAAATTATTTTCAAATTAAATTTAATTATTTTCAAATTAAATTAAATTATTTTAAAATTAAATTAAATTATTTTAAAATTAAATTATTTACAAATTTTATTAAATTATTTTCAAATTAAATTAAATTATTTGAAAACTAAATTAAATTATTTTTAAATTAAATTAAATAATTTTTAAATTAAAGTAAATTATTTTAAAATTAAATTAAATTATTTTCAAAATAAATTAAATCAAATTATTTTAAAATTAAATTAAATTATTTTAAAATTAAATTAATTTAAAATTAAATTAAATTATTTTAAAATTAAATTATATTACTTTCAAGTTAAATTAAATGAATTTAAAATTAAATTTAATTATTCTAAAATTAAATTAAATTATTTTTAAATTAAATTAAAATATTTTCAAATTAAATTAAATTATTTTAAAATTAAACAATTTTCAAATTAAAAAAAAGTAATTTAAAATTAATATAAATTATTTTAAAATTAAATTAAGATATTTTCAAATTTAATTAATTTACTTTAATATTAAATTATATTATTTTAACAATTATTTAAATTCTTTTAAAATTAAATTAAATTATTTTCAAACTAAATTAAATTATTTATAAAATTAATTAAATTATTTTCAAATTAAATTAAATTATTTGAAAATTAAATTAAATTATTTTCAAAATACATTAAATTATTTTTATTATGAATTATTTTAAAATTAAATTGAATTATTTTAAAATTAATTTAAATTATTTACAAATTTAATTAAATTATTCTGAAATTAAATAAAATTATTTTCAAATTATATTAAATTATTTTTAAATTAAAATAAAGTATTTTCAAAATAATTTAAATTATTTTCGAAATAAATTAAATTATTCTAATATTAAATTAAATTATTTTCAAATTAAATTAAATTATTTTCAAAATAAATTAAATTATTTTAAAATTAAATTAAATTATTTTTAAATTAAATTAAAATATTTTAAAATTAAATTAAATTATCTTAAAATTAAATTAAACTATTCCAAAATTAAATTTAATTACTTTCAGATTAAATTAAATTATTTTAAAATTAAATTAAAATATTTTCAAATTTAATTGAATTTTTTTCAAATTAAATTAAATTATTTTAAAATTAAATTATTTTAAAATTAAATTAAATTAAATTAAACTTAAATTAAATTATTTTAAAATTAAATTAAATTAATTTCAAAGTAAATTAATGTATTTTCAAAGTAAATTAAATTATTTTAAAATTAAATTATATTATTTTCAAGTTAAATTAAATTAATTTAAAATTAAATTTAATTATTCTAAAATTAAAGTAAATTATTTTCAAATTAAATTAAATTATTTCAAAATTACATTAAATTATTTTAAAATTAAATTATTTTCAAATAAAAATAAATTATTTTAAAATTAAAATAAATTATTTTAAAATTAAATTAAGATATTTACAAATTTAATTAATTTACTTTCAAATTAAATTAAATTATTTTAACATTAATTTAAATTATTTTAAAATTAAATTAAATTATTTTGACACTAAATTAAATTATTTATAAAATTAATTAAATTATTTTCAAATTAAATTAAATTATTTGCAAATTAAATTAAATTATTTTTAAAAGAAATTAAATTATTTAAAAATTAAATTTAATTATTTTCAAATTAAATTAAATTATTTTCAAATTAAATTAATTTATTTTAAAATTAAATTATATAATTTTAAAATTAAATTAAATTATTTTCAAATCAATTTAAATTATTCTAAAAATAAATTGAATTATTTTCAAATTAAATAATTTTCAAATAAAATTATTTTTTAATTTAATTAAAGTATTTTCAAAGTAAATAAAATTATTTTAAAATTAAATTATTTTAAAAATAAATTAAATTATTTTCAAATTAAATTAAATTATTTTAAAATTAATTTAATTTATTTTAAAATTAAATAAAATTATTTTCGAATTTAATTAAATTATTTTCAAATTAAATTAAATTATTTTAAAATTAAATTAAATTATTTTCCAATTAAATTAAATTATTGTAAAATTAAATTAAATAATTTTCAAATTAAATTAAATTATTTTCAAATTAAATTAAATTATTTTAAAATTAAATTAAATTATTTTTAAAATAAATTAAATTGTTTTAAAATTAAATTAAATTATTTTCAAATTAAATTAAATTATTTTAAAATTAAATTAAATTCTTTTCAAATTAAATTAAATTATTTTCCAATTTAATTAAAATATTTTAAAATTAAATTATATTTCCAAATAAAATTTAATTATTGTTAAATTAAATTAACTTATTTTAAAATTAAATTAAATTATTTTCAAATTAAATTAAATTATTTTCAAAATAAATTAAATTATTTTCAAACTAGCTATTTTTTTTTTTAATTAAATTAAAGTATTTTCAAATAAATTTAAATTATTTTAAATTAAATTAAAGTATTTTCAAATTAAATTAAACTATTTTCAAAATAAATTAAAATATTTGCAAATTAAATTAAATTATTTTAAAATTAAATTAATTATTTTCAAAATAAATTAAATTATTCTAAAATTAAATTAAATTATTTTCAAATTAAATTAAATTATTTTCAATATAAATTAAATTATTTTTAAATTAAATTAAATAGTTTTCAAATTAAAGTAAATTATTTTAAAATTAAATTAAACTATTTTCAAAATAAATTAAATCAAATTATTTTAAAATTAAATTGAATTATTTTAAAATTAAATTAAATTATTTTCAAAGTAAATTATATTATTTTAAGATTAAAATAAATTATTTTCAAATTATATTAAATTATTTTTAAATTAAAATATAGTATTTTCAAAATAAATTAAATTATTTTCAAAATAAATTAAATTATTCTAACATTAAATTAAATTATTTTCAAATTAAATTAAATTATTTTCAAAATAAATTAAATTATTTTAAAATTAAATTAAATTATTTTTAAATTAAATTAAAATATTTTAAAATTAAATAAAATTATCTTAAAATTAAATTAAATTATTCCAAAATTAAATTTAATTATTTTCAGATTAAATTAAATTATTTTAAAATTAAATTAAATTATTTTCAAATTTAATTGAATTTTTTTCAAATTAAATTAAATTATTTTAAAATTAAATTAAATTATTTTAAAATTAAATTATTTTCAAATAAAAAAAAATTATTTTAAAATTAAAATAAATTATTTTAAAATTAAATTAAGATATTTACAAATTTAATTAATTTACTTTCAAATTAAATTAAATTATTTTAACATTAATTTAAATTATTTTAAAATTAAATTAAATTATTTTGACACTAAATTAAATTATTTATAAAATTAATTAAATTATTTTCAAATTAAATTAAATTATTTGCAAATTAAATTAAATTATTTTCAAAATAAATTAAATTATTTAAAAATTAAATTAAATTATTTTCAAATTAAATTAAATTATTTTCAAATTAAAATAAATTATTTTAAAATTAAATTAAGATATTTACAAATTTAATTAATTTACTTTCAAATTAAATTAAATTATTTTAACATTAATTTAAATTATTTTAAAATTAAATTAAATTATTTTGACACTAAATTAAATTAATTATAAAATTAATTAAATTATTTTCAAATTAAATTAAATTATTTGCAAATTAAATTAAATTATTTTTAAAAGAAATTAAATTATTTAAAAATTAAATTAAATTATTTTCAAATTAAATTAAATTATTTTCAAATTAAATTAATTTATTTTAAAATTAAATTATATAATTTTAAAATTAAATTAAATTATTTTCAAATCAATTAAAATTATTCTAAAAATAAATTGAATTATTTTCAAATTAAATAATTTTCAAATAAAATTATTTTTCAATTTAATTAAAGTATTTTCAAAGTAAATAAAATTATTTTAAAATTAAATTATTTTAAAAACAAATTAAATTATTTTCAAATTAAATTAAATTATTTTAAAATTAATTTAATTTATTTTAAAATTAAATAATATTATTTTCGAATTTAATTAAATTATTTTCAAATTAAATTAAATTATTTTAAAATTAAATTAAATTATTTTCCAATTAAATTAAATTATTGTAAAATTAAATTAAATAATTTTCAAATTAAATTAAATTATTTTCAAATTAAATTAAATTATTTTAAAATTAAATTAAATTATTTTTAAAATAAATTAAATTATTTTAAAATTAAATTAAATTATTTTCAAATTAAATTAAATTATTTTAAAATTAAATTAAATTATTTTCAAATTAAATTAAATTATTTTCCAATTTAATTAAAATATTTTAAAATTAAATTAAAGTATTTCCAAATAAAATTTAATTATTGTTAAATTAAATTAACTTATTTTAAAATTAAATTAAATTATTTTCAAATTAAATTAAATTATTTTCAAAATAAATTAAATTATTTTCAAACTAAGTTATTTTTTTTAAATTAAATTAAAGTATTTTCAAATAAATTTAAATTATTTTAAATTAAATTAAAGTATTTTCAAATTAAATGAAACTATTTTCAAAATAAATTAAAATATTTGCAAATTAAATTAAATTATTCTAAAATTAAATTAAATTATTTTCAAAATAAATTAAATTATTCTAAAATTAAATTAAATTATTTTCAAATTAAATTAAATTATTTTCAATATAAATTAAATTATTTTTAAATTAAATTAAATAATTTTCAAATTAAAGTAAATTATTTTAAAATTAAATTAAACTATTTTCAAAATAAATTAAATCAAATTATTTTAAAATTAAATTGAATTATTTTAAAATTAAATTAAATTATTTTCAAAGTAAATTAAATTATTTTTAAAGTAAATTATATTATTTTAAGATTAAAATAAATTATTTTCAAATTATATTAAATTATTTTTAAATTAAAATAAAGTATTTTCAAAATAAGTTAAATTATTTTCAAAATAAATTAAATTATTCTAACATTAAATTAAATTATTTTCAAATTAAATTAAATTATTTTCAAAATAAATTACATTATTTTAAAATTAAATTAAATTATTTTTAAATTAAATTAAAATATTTTAAAATTAAATTAAATTATATTAAAATTAAATTAAATTATTCCAAAATTAAATTTAATTATTTTCAGATTAAATTAAATTATTTTAAAATTAAATTAAATTATTTTCAAATTTAATTGAATTTTTTTCAAATTAAATTAAATTATTTTAAAATTAAATTAAATTATTTTAAAATTAAATTATTTTCAAATAAAAATAAATTATTTTAAAATTAAAATAAATTATTTTAAAATTAAATTAAGATATTTACAAATTTAATTAATTTACTTTCAAATTAAATTAAATTATTTTAACATTAATTTAAATTATTTTAAAATTAAATTAAATTATTTTGACACTAAATTAAATTATTTATAAAATTAATTAAATTATTTTCAAATTAAATTAAATTATTTGCAAATTAAATTAAATTAATTTCAAAATAAATTAAATAATTTAAAAATTAAATTAAATTATTTTCAAATTAAATTAAATTATTTTCAAATTAAATTAATTTATTTTAAAATTAAATTATATAATTTTAAAATTAAATTAAATTATTTTCAAATCAATTAAAATTATTCTAAAAATAAATTGAATTATTTTCAAATTAAATAATTTTCAAATAAAATTATTTTTCAATTTAATTAAAGTATTTTCAAAGTAAATAAAATTATTTTAAAATTAAATTATTTTAAAAATAAATTAAATTATTTTCAAATTAAATTAAATTATTTTAAAATTAATTTAATTTATTTTAAAATTAAATAAAATTATTTTCGAATTTAATTAAATTATTTTCAAATTAAATTAAATTAATTTAAAATTAAATTAAATTATTTTCCAATTAAATTAAATTATTGTAAAATTAAATTAAATAATTTTCAAATTAAATTAAATTATTTTCAAATTAAATTAAATTATTTTAAAATTAAATTAAATTATTTTTAAAATAAATTAAATTATTTTAAAATTAAATTAAACTATTTTCAAATTAAATTAAATTATTTTAAAATTAAATTAAATTATTTTCAAATTAAATTAAATTATTTTCCAATTTAATTAAAATATTTTAAAATTAAATTAAAGTATTTCCAAATAAAATTTAATTAGTGTTAAATTAAATTAACTTATGTTAAAATTAAATTAAATTATTTTCAAATTAAATTAAATTATTTTCAAAATAAATTAAATTATTTTCAAACTAAGTTATTTTTTTTTAAATTAAATTAAAGTATTTTCAAATAAATTTAAATTATTTTAAATTAAATTAAAGTATTTTCAAATTAAATGAAACTATTTTCAAAATAAATTAAAATATTTGCAAATTAAATTAAATTATTCTAAAATTAAATTAAATTATTTTCAAAATAAATTAAATTATTCTAAAATTAAATTAAATTATTTTCAAATTAAATTAAATTATTTTCAATATAAATTAAATTATTTTTAAATTAAATTAAATAATTTTCAAATTAAAGTAAATTATTTTAAAATTATATTAAACTATTTTCAAAATAAATTAAATCAAATTATTTTAAAATTAAATTGAATTATTTTAAGATTAAATTAAATTATTTTCAAAGTAAATTAAATTATTTTTAAAGTAAATTATATTATTTTAAGATTAAAATAAATTATTTTCAAATTATTTTAAATTATTTTTAAATTAAAATAAAGTATTTTCAAAATAAATTAAATTATTTTCAAAATAAATTAAATTATTCTAACATTAAATTAAATTATTTTCAAATTAAATTAAATTATTTTCAAAATAAATTAAATTATTTTAAAATTAAATTAAATTATTTTTAAATTAAATTAAAATATTTTAAAATTAAATTAAATTATATTAAAATTAAATTAAATTATTCCAAAATTAAATTTAATTATTTTCAGATTAAATTAAATTATTTTAAAATTAAATTAAATTATTTTCAAATTTAATTGAATTTTTTTCAAATTAAATTAAATTATTTTAAAATTAAATTAAATTATTTTAAAATTAAATTATTTTCAAATAAAAATAAATTATTTTAAAATTAAAATAAATTATTTTAAAATTAAATTAAGATATTTACAAATTTAATTAATTTACTTTCAAATTAAATTAAATTATTTTAACATTAATTTAAATTATTTTAAAATTAAATTAAATTATTTTGACACTAAATTAAATTATTTATAAAATTAATTAAATTATTTTCAAATTAAATTAAATTATTTGCAAATTAAATTAAATTATTTTCAAAATAAATTAAATAATTTAAAAATTAAATTAAATTATTTTCAAATTAAATTAAATTATTTTCAAATTAAATTAATTTATTTTAAAATTAAATTATATAATTTTAAAATTAAAATAAATTATTTTCAAATCATTTAAAATTATTCTAAAAATAAATTGAATTATTTTCAAATTAAATAATTTTCAAATAAAATTATTTTTCAATTTAATTAAAGTATTTTCAAAGTAAATAAAATTATTTTAAAATTAAATTATTTTAAAAATAAATTAAATTATTTTCAAATTAAATTAAATTATTTTAAAATTAATTTAATTTATTTTAAAATTAAATAAAATTATTTTCGAATTTAATTAAATTATTTTCAAATTAAATTAAATTATTTTAAAATTAAATTAAATTATTTTCCAATTAAATTAAATTATTGTAAAATTAAATTAAATAATTTTCAAATTAAATTAAATTATTTTCAAATTAAATTAAATTATTTTAAAATTAAATTAAATTATTTTTAAAATAAATTAAATTATTTTAAAATTAAATTAAATTATTTTCAAATTAAATTAAATTATTTTAAAATTAAATTAAATTCTTTTCAAATTAAATTAAATTATTTTCCAATTTAATTAAAATATTTTAAAATTAAATTAAAGTATTTCCAAATAAAATTTAATTATTGTTAAATTAAATTAACTTATTTTAAAATTAAATTAAATTATTTTCAAATTAAATTAAATTATTTTCAAAATAAATTAAATTATTTTCAAACTAAGTTATTTTTTTTTAAATTAAATTAAAGTATTTTCAAATAAATTTAAATTATTTTAAATTAGATTAAAGTATTTTCAAATTAAATGAAACTATTTTCAAAATAAATTAAAATATTTGCAAATTAAATTAAATTATTCTAAAATTAAATTAAATTATTTTCAAAATAAATTAAATTATTCTAAAATTAAATTAAATTATTTTCAAATTAAATTAAATTATTTTCAATATAAATTAAATTATTTTTAAATTAAATTAAATAATTTTCAAATTAAAGTAAATTATTTTAAAATTATATTAAACTATTTTCAAAATAAATTAAATCAAATTATTTTAAAATTAAATTGAATTATTTTAAAATTAAATTAAATTATTTTCAAAGTAAATTAAATGATTTTTAAAGTAAATTTCATTATTTTAAGATTAAAATAAATTATTTTCAAATTATATTAAATTATTTTTAAATTAAAATAAAGTATTTTCAAAATAAATTAAATTATTTTCAAAATAAATTAAATTATTCTAACATTAAATTAAACTATTTTCAAATTAAATTAAATTATTTTCAAAATAAATTAAATTATTTTAAAATTAAATTAAATTATTTTTAAATTAAATTAAATTATTTTCAAATTAAATTAATTTATTTTCAAAATAAATTAAATTATTTTAAAATTAAATTAAATTATTTTAAAATCAAATTAAATTATTTTAAAACTAAATCAAATTATTTTCAAATTTAATTAAATTATTCTAAAATTAAATTAAATTATTTTCAAAATAAATTAAATTATTTTAAAATTAAATTAAATTATTTTCAAAATAAATTAAATAATTTTTATTATGAATTATTTTAAAATTAAATTAAATTATTTTAAAATTAAATTAAATTATTTTCAAATTTAATTAAATTATTCTAATATTAAATTAAATTATTTTCAAATTTAATTAAATTATTTTAAAATTAAATTAAAATATTTTTAAAATAAATTAAATCAAATTATTTTAAAATTAAATTAAATTATTCTAAAATTAAATTAAATTATTTTCAAAATAAATTAAAATATTTTAAAATTAAATTAAATTATTTTAAAATTAAATTAAATTATTTTCAAAATAAATTAAATTATTTTCAAATTAAATTAAATTATTTTCAAATTATATTAAATTATTTTTAAATTAAAATAAAGTATTTTCAAATTAAATTAAATTATTTTCAAAATAAATTAAATTATTCTAATATTAAATTAAATTATTTTCAAATTAAATTAAATTATTTTCAAAATAAATTAAATTATTTTAAAATTAAATTAAATTATTTTTAAATTAAATTAAAATATTTTAAAATTAAATTAAATTATTTTAAAATAAAATTGAATTATTCCAAAATTAAATTTAATTATTTTCTAATTAAATTAAATTATTTTAAAATTAAATTAAATTATTTTCAAATTTAATTGAATTATTTTCAAATTAAATTAAATTATTTTAAAATTAAATTATTTTAAAATTAAATTAAATTAATTTAAACCTAAATTAAAATATTTTAAAATTATATTAAATTAATTTCAAAGTAAATTAATGTATTTTCAAAGTAAATTAAATTATTTTAAAATTAAATTATATTATTTTTAAGTTAAATTAATTTAAAATTAAATTTAATTGTTCTAAAATTAAATTAAATTATTTTAAAATTAAATTAAATTATTTTCAAATTTAATTAAATTATTCTAAAATTAAATAAAATTATTTTCAAATTTAATTAAATTATTTTAAAATTAAATTAAAATATTTTTAAAATAAATTAAATCAAATTATTTTAAAATTAAATTAAATTATTCTAAAATTAAATTAAATTGTTTTCAAAATAAATTAAAATATTTTAAAATTAAATTAAATTATTTTAAAATTAAATTAAATTATTTTCAAAATAAATTAAATTATTTTCAAATTAAATTAAATTATTTTCAAATTATATCAAATTATTTTTAAATTAAAATAAAGTATTTTCAAATTAAATTAAATTATTTTCAAAATAAATTAAATTATTCTAATATTAAATTAAATTATTTTCAAATTAAATTAAATTATTTTCAAAATAAATTAAATTATTTTAAAATTAAATTAAATTATTTTTAAATTAAATTAAAATATTTTAAAATTAAATTAAATTATTCCAAAATTAAATTAAATTATTTCCAAATTAAATTAAATTATTTTAAAATTAAATTATTTTAAAATTAAAATTAATTATTTTAAAATTAAAATAAATTATTTTAAAATTAAATTAAAATATTTTCAAATAAAATGAAATTAATTGAAAATTAAATTAAATTATTTTAAAATTAAATCAAATTATTACAAAATTAAATTTAATTATTTTCAAATTAAATTAAATTATTTTAAAATTAAATTAAATTATTTTCAAATTTAATTGAATTATTTTCAAATTAAATTTAGTTATTTTAAAATTAAATTATTTAAAATTAAATTAAATTAATTTAAAATTAGATTAATATATTTTAAAATTAAAATAAATTATTTTAAAATTAAATTAAGATATTTTCAAATTTAATTAATTTACTTTCAAATTAAATTAAATTATTTTAACATTAATTTAAATTATTTTAAAATAAATTATCTTATTTTCAAACTAAATTAAATTATTTATAAAATTAATTAAATTATTTTCAAATTAAATTAAATTATTTTCAAAATAAATTAAATTATTTAAAAATTAAATTAAATTATTTTTAAACTAAATTAAATTATTTATAAAATTAAATTAAATAATTTTAAAATTAAATTATATTATTTTAAAATTAAATTAAATTATTTTCAAATTAAATTAAATTATTTTAAAATTAAATTAAACTATTTTAAAATTAAATAAAATTATTTTCAAATTTAATTAAATTATTTTCAAATTAAATTAAATTATTTTAAAATTAAATTAATATATTTTCAAAATAAATTGAATTATTTTAAAATTAAATTAAATTTTTTTAAAATTAAATTAAATTATTTTAAAATTAAATTAAATTATTTTAAAATTAAATTAAATTATTTTCAAATTAAATAAAATTATTTTAAAATTAAATTAAACTATTTTGAAATTAAATAAAATTATTTTCAAATTTAATTAAATTATTCTGAAATTAAATAAAATTATTTTAAAAATAAATAAAATTATTTTTAAATTAAATTATTTTAAAATTAAAATAAATTATTTTCAAAATAAATTAAATTATTGTAAAATTAAATTAAATTTTTTTTAAATTAAATTAAATTATTTTAAAATTAAATTAAATTATTTTAAAATTAAATTATTTTCAAATTTTATCAAATTATTTTCAAATTAAATTAAATTATTTTAAAATTATGTTAAAGTATTTTCAAATTAAATTAAATAATTTGAAAATTAAATTAAATTATTTTTAAATTAAATTAAATAATTTTTAAATTAAAGTAAATTATTTTAAAATTAAATTAAATTATTTTCAAAATAAATTAAATCAAATTATTTTAAAATTAAATTAAATTATTTTAAAATTAAATTAAATTATTTTCAATGTAAATTAAATTATTTTTAATGTAAATGATATTATTTTAAGATTAAATTAAATTATTTTTAAATTAAATTAAATAAATTTAAAATTAAATTAAATTATTTTAAAATTAAATTAAATTATTTTCAAAGTAAATTAAATTATTTTCAAATTAAATTAAATTATTTTAAAATTAAATTATATTACTTTCAAGTTAAATTAAATGAATTTAAAATTAAATTTAATTATTCTAAAATTAAATTAAATTATTTTCAAATTAAATTAAATTATTTTAAAATTAAATTAAATTATTTTAAAATTATACTATTTTCAAATTAAAATAAATTATTTTAAAATTAATATAAATTTTTTTAAAATTAAATTAAGATATTTTCAAATTTAAATAATTTACTTTCAAATTAAATTAAATTATTTTAACATTAATTTAAATACTTTTAAAATTAAATTAAATTATTTCCAAACTAAATTAAATTATTTATAAAATTAATTAAATTATTTTCAAATTAAATTAAATTATTTGAAAATTAAATTAAATTATTTTCAAAATAATTTAAATAATTTTTATTATGAATTATTTTAAAATTAAATTAAATTATTTTAAAATTAAATTAAATTATTTTCAAATTTAATTAAATTATTCTAAAATTAAATAAAATTATTTTCAAATTTAATTAAATTATTTTCAAATTAAATTAAAATATTTTAAAAATAAATTAAATTATTTGCAAATTAAATTAAATTACTCTAAAATTAAATTAAATTATTTTCAAAATAAATTAAATTATTTTAAAATTAAATTAAATTATTTTAAAATTAAATTAAATTATTTTCAAAATAAATTAAATTATTTTCAAATTAAATTAAATTAAAGTATTTTCAAATTATATTAAATTATTTTTAAATTAAAATAAAGTATTTTCAAATTAAATTAAATTATTTTCAAAATAAATTAAATTTTTCTAATATTAAATTAAATTATTTTCAAATTAAATTTAATTATTTTCAAAATAAATTAAATTATTTTAAAATTAAATTAAAATATTTTCAAATTAAATTAAAATATTTTAAAATTAAATTAAATTATTTTAAAATTAAATTGAATTATTCCAGAATTTAATTTAATTATTTTCAAATTAAATTAAATTATTTTAAAATTAAATTAAATTATTTTCAAATTTAATTAAATTATTTTCAAAGTTTATTAAATTATTTAAAAATTAAATTAAATTATTTTCAAATTAAATTAAATATTTTTCAAATTAAATTAAGTAATTTTAAAATAAAATTATATTATTTTAAAATTAAATTAAATTATTTTCAAATTAAATTAAATTATTCTAAAATTAAATTAAATAATTTTCAAATTAAATTATTTTCAAATTAAATTAAATTATTTTAAAAGTAAATTAAATTATTTTTTAATTTAATTCAAGTATTTTCAAAGTAATTAAAATTATTTTAAAATTAAATTATTTTAAAAATAAATTAAATTATTTTCAAATTAAATTAAATTATTTTAAAATTAAATTAAATTATTTTCCAATTAAATTAAATTATTCTAAAATTAAATTAAATAATTTTCAAATTAAATTATTTTCAAATTAAATTAAATTATTTTAAAATTAAATTAAATTATTTTAAATTTTATTAAATTATTTTCAAAGTAAATTAAATTATTTTAAAATTAAATTAAATTATTTTAAAATTAAATTATTTTCAAATTAAAATAAATTATTTTAAAATTAAATTAAATTATTTTCAAATTAAATTAAATTACTCTAAAATTAAATTAAATTATTTTCAAAATAAATTAAATTATTTTAAAATTAAATTAAATTATTTTAAAATTAAATTAAATTATTTTCAAAATAAATTAAATTATTTTCAAATTAAATTAAATTAAAGTATTTTCAAATTATATTAAATTATTTTTAAATTAAAACAAAGTATTTTCAAATTAAATTAAATTATTTTCAAAATAAATTAAATTATTTTAAAATTAAATTAAAATATTTTTAAATTAAATTAAAATATTTTAAAATTAAATTAAATTATTTTAAAATTAAATTGAATTGTTCCAGAATTTAATTTAATTATTTTCAAATTAAATTAAATTATTTTAAAATTAAATTAAATTATTTTCAAATTTAATTAAATTATTTTCAAATTAAATTAAATTATTCTAAAATTAAATTAAATAATTTTCAAATTAAATTAGTTTCAAATTAAATTAAATTATTTTAAAATTAAATTAAATTATTTTTTAATTTAATTCAAGTATTTTCAAAGTAAATAAAATTATTTTAAAATTAAATTATTTTAAAAATAAATTAAATTATTTTTAAATTAAATTAAATTATTTTAAAAAAATATAAATTATTTTAAAATTAAATAAAATTATTTTCGACTTTAATTAAATTATTTTCAAATTAAATTAAATTATTTTAAAATTAAATTAAATTATTTTTAAAATAAATTAAATTATTTTAAAATTAAATTAAATTATTTTCAAATTAAAATAAATTATTTTAAAATTAAATTAAATTATTTTCAAATTAAATTAAATTATTTTCAAATTTAATTAAAATATTTTAAAATTAAATTAAAGTTTTTTCAAATAAAATTTAATTATTTTAAAATTAAATTAACTTATTTTAAAAATAAATTAAATTATTTTCAAATTAAATTAAATTATTTGCAAAGTTAATTAAATTTTTTGCAAATTAAATTTAATTTTTCTAAAATTAAATTATATTATTTTCAAATTAAATTAAATTATTTTCACATTTAATTAAATTATTTTAAAATTAAATTAAAGTATTTTAAAATTAAATTTAATTATTTTAAAATTAAATTAACTTATTTTAAAATTAAATTAAATTATTTTCAAATTTAACTGAATTATTTTCAAATTAAAATAACTTATTTTAAAATTAAATTAAATTATTTTAAAAATAAATTTTATTATTTTCAAACTAAATTAAATTATTTTCAAATAAAATTAAGTTATTTTCAAATTAAATTAAAATATTTTCAAATAAATTAAATTATTTAAAAATTTAATTAAATTATTTTAAAATTAAATTAATCTAAAATTAAATTAAATTATTCTCAAAATAAATTAAATTATTTTTAAATTAAATTAAATTATTTTCAAATTAAATTAAATTATTTTAAAATTATATTAAATTATTTTCAAAATAAATTAAATTATTTTAAAATTAAAATTATTTATTTTCAAATTAAATTAAATTATTTTAAAATTAAATTAAATTATTTTTAAATTAAATTATATTATTTTTAAATTTAATTAAATTATTTTCAAATTAAACTAAATTATTTTTAAATTAAATTAAAGTATTTTCAATTTGAAACTAAATTAAATTATTTTAAAATTTAAATCAATTATTTTAAAATTATATTAAATTATTTTAAAATTAAATTAAATTATTTTCAAATTAAATTAAAATATTTTCAATTTAAATTAATTTAGTTTTAAATTAAATTAAATTATTTTAAAATTTAAATAAATTATTTTAAAATTAAATTAAATTATTTTCAAAATAAATTGAAGTATTCTAAAATTAAATTAATATATTTTCAAACTAAATTGAATTATTTTCAAATTAAATTAAATTATTCTGAAATTAAATTATTTTCAAATTAAATTAAATTATTTTAAAATCAAATTAAATTATTTTAAAATTAAATTATTTTTAAATTAAAATAAATTATTTTAAAATTAAATTAAATTATTTTAAATTTTATTAAATTATTTTCAAAGTAAATTAAATTATTTTAAAATTAAATTAAATTATTTTAAAATTAAATTAAATTATTTTAAAATTAAATTATTTTCAAATATAACTAAATTATTTTCAAATTAAATTAAATTAAATTATTTTAAAATTAAATTATTTTCAAATTAAAATAAATTATTTTAAAATTAAATTAAATTATTTTAAATTTTATTAAATTATTTTCAAAGTAAATTAAATTATTTTAAAATTAAATTAAATTATTTTAAAATTAAATTAAATTATTTTAAAATTAAATTATTTTCAAATATAATTAAATTATTTTCAAATTAAATTAAATTATTTTAAAATTAAATTAAATTATTTTAAAATTAAATTATATTACAATTAAATTAAATAATTTTAAAATTAAATTAAATTATTTTCAAAGTAAATTAAATTATTTTAAAATTAAATTAAATTTTTTTTAAATTAAATAAAATTAATTTAAAATTAAATTAAATAATTTTAAAATTAAATTAAATTATTTTCAAATAAAATTGAAGTATTCTAAAATTAAATTAAATTATTTTTAAACTAAATTGAATTATTTTCAAATTAAATTAAATTAATCTGAAATTAAATTAAATTATTTTAAAATTAAATTAAATTATTTTCAAATTAAATTAAATTATTTTAAAATTAAATTAAAGTATATTCAAATTAAATTAAATTATTTTTAAATTAAAGTATTTTCAAATTAAATTAAATTATTTTAAAATTAAATTAAATTATTTTAAAATTAAATTAAATTATTTTCAAACTAAATTAAATTATTTTCAAATTAAATTAAAGTATTTCAAAATTAAATTAAATTATTTGCAAATTAAAGTAAATTATTTTCAAAATATATTAAATTATTTGAAAATTAAATTAACTTATTTTAAAATTACATTAAATTATTTTAAAATTAAATTAAATTATTTTACAATTAAATTAAATTATTTTAAAATAAATTAAATTATTTTCAAAGTAAATTAAATTATTTTAAAATTAAATTAAATTATTTTCAAATTAAATTAAATTAATTTAAAATTAAACTAAATTATTTTAAAATTAAATTAAATTATTTTCAAATTAAATTGAAGTATTCTAAAATTAAATTAAATTATTTGCAAACTAAATTGAATTATTTTCAAATTAAATTAAATTATTCTGAAATTAAATTAAATTATTTTCAAATTAAATTAAATTATTTTAAAATTAAATTAAATTATTTTAAAATTAAATTATTTTCAAATTAAAATAAAATATTTTAAAATTAAATTAAATTATTTTAAATTTAAATAAATTATTTGCAAATTAAAGTAAATTATTTTTAAAATATACTAAATTATTTAAAAATTAAATTAAATAATTTTTAAATTAAATTAAATAATTTTCAAATTAACCTAAATTATTTTAAAATAAAATTAAATTATTTTAAAATTAAATTAAATTGTTTTCCAATTAAATTAAATTATTCTAAAATTAAATTAAATTATTTTCAAATTAAATTAAATTATTTTCAAATTAAATTAACTTATTTTAAAATTACATTAAATTATTTTAAAATTAAATTAAATTATTTTCAAATTAAATTTATTTTTTATAAAATTAAATTAAATTATTTTAAAATTAAATTGAATTATTTTTAACTACATTAAATTATTTTCAAATAAAATTAAAGTATTTCAAAATTAAATTAAATTATTTGCAAATTAAATTAAATATTTTTCAAAATATATTAAATTATTTGAAAATTAAATTAAATTATTCTGAAATTAAATTAAATAATTTTCAAATTAAACTAAATTATTTTAAAATTAAATTAAATTATTTTAAAATTAAATTAAATTGTTTTCCAAATAAATTAAATTATTTTAAAATCAAATTATTTTATAATTAAATTAAATTATTTTCAAACTAAACTAAATTATTTTCAAATTAAATTAAAGTATTTCAAAATTAAATTAAATTATTTGCAAATTAAAGTAAATTATTTTCAAAATATGTTAAATTATTTGAAAATTAAATGAAATAATTTTTAAATTAAATTAAATAATTTTCAAATTAAACTAAATTATTTTAAAATTGAATTAAATTATTTTAAAATTAAATTAAATTGTTTTCCAATTAAATTAAATTATTCTAAAATTAAATTAAATTATTTTCAAATTAAATTAAATTATTTTCAAATTAAATTGAAGTATTCTAAAATTAAATTAAATTATTTTCAAACTAAATTGAATTATTTTCAAATTAAATTAAATTATTCTGAAATTAAATTAAATTATTTTCAAATTAAATTAAATTATTTTCAAATTAAATTAAATTATTTTAAAATTAAATTAAATTATTTTAAAATTAAATTATATTACAATTAAATTAAATAATTTTAAAATTAAATTAAATTATTTTCAAAGTAAATTAAATTATTTTAAAATTAAATTAAATTATTTTTAAATTAAATAAAATTTATTTAAAATTAAATTAAATTATTTTAAAATTAAATTAAATTATTTTCAAATAAAATTGAAGTATTCTAAAATTAAATTAAATTATTTTTAAACTAAATTGAATTATTTTCAAATTAAATTAAATTATTCTGAAATTAAATTAAATTATTTTAAAATTAAATTAAATTATTTTCAAATTAAATTAAATTATTTTAAAATTAAATTAAAGTATTTTCAAATTAAATTAAATTATTTTTAAATTAAATTAAAGTATTTTCAAATTAAATTAAATTATTTTAAAATTAAATTAAATTATTTTAAAATTAAATTAAATTATTTTCAAACTAAATTAAATTATTTTCAAATTAAATTAAAGTATTTCAAAATTAAAATAAATTATTTGCAAATTAAATTAAATTATTTTCAAAATATATTAAATTATTTGAAAATTAAATTAAATAATTTTTAAATTAAATTAAATAATTTTCAAATTAAACCAAATTATTTTAAAATAAAATAAAATTATTTTAAAATTAAATTAAATTGTTTTCCAATTAAATTAAATTATTCTAAAATTAAATTAAATTATTTTCAAATTAAATTAAATTATTTTCAAATTAAATTAACTTATTTTAAAATTACATTAAATTATTTTAAAATTAAATTAAATTATTTTACAATTAAATTAAATTATTTTAAAATTAAATTAAATTATTTTCAAAGTAAATTAAATTATTTTAAAATTAAATTAAATTATTTTCAAATTAAATTAAATTAATTTAAAATTAAACTAAATTATTTTAAAATTAAATTAAATTATTTTCAAATTAAATTGAAGTATTCTAAAATTAAATTAAATTATTTGCAAACTAAATTGAATTATTTTCAAATTAAATTAAATTATTCTGAAATTAAATTAAATTATTTTCAAATTAAATTAAATTATTTTAAAATTAAATTTAATTATTTTAAAATTAAATTATTTTCAAATTAAAATAAAATATTTTAAAATTAAATTAAATTATTTTAAATTTAATTAAATTATTTTCAAAGTAAATTAAATTATTTTAAAATTAAATTAAATTAATTTAAAATTAAATTAAATTATTTTCAAATTAAATTAAATTATTTTAAAATTAAATTAAATTATTTTAAAATTAAATTATTTTCAAATATAAATAAATTATTTTCAAAGTAAATTAAATTATTTTAAAATTAAATTAAATTATTTTAAAATTAAATTAAATTATTTTCAAATTAAATTAAATTATTCTAAAATTAAATTAAATTATTTTCAAATTAAATTAAATTATTTTCAAATTAAATTAACTTATTTTAAAATTACATTAAATTATTTTAAAATTAAATTAAATTATTTTCAAATTAAATTTATTTTTTATAAAATTAAATTAAATTATTTTAAAATTAAATTGAATTATTTTTAACTACATTAAATTATTTTCAAATAAAATTAAAGTATTTCAAAATTAAATTAAATTATTTGCAAATTAAATTAAATATTTTTCAAAATATATTAAATTATTTGAAAATTAAATTAAATTATTCTGAAATTAAATTAAATAATTTTCAAATTAAACTAAATTATTTTAAAATTAAATTAAATTATTTTAAAATTAAATTAAATTGTTTTCCAAATAAATTAAATTATTTTAAAATTAAATTATTTTATAATTAAATTAAATTATTTTCAAACTAAACTAAATTATTTTCAAATTAAATTAAAGTATTTCAAAATTAAATTAAATTATTTGCAAATTAAAGTAAATTATTTTCAAAATATATTAAATTATTTGAAAATTAAATTAAATAATTTTTAAATTAAATTAAATAATTTTCAAATTAAACTAAATTATTTTAAAATTGAATTAAATTATTTTAAAATTAAATTAAATTGTTTTCCAATTTAAATAAATTATTCTAAAATTAAATTAAATTATTTTCAAACTAAATTGAATTATTTTTAAATTAAATTAAATTTTTCTGAAATTAAATTAAATTATTTTTAAATTAAATTAAATTATTTTCAAATTAAAATAAATTATTTTAAAATTAAATTAAATTATTTTAAAATTAAATTATATTACAATTAAATTAAATAATTTTAAAATTAAATTAAATTATTTTCAAAGTAAATTAAATTATTTTAAAATTAAATTAAATTATTTTTAAATTAAATAAAATTAATTTAAAATTAAATTAAATTATTTTAAAATTAAATTAAATTATTTTCAAATAAAATTGAAGTATTCTAAAATTAAATTAAATTATTTTTAAACTAAATTGAATTATTTTCAAATTAAATTAAATTATTCTGAAATTAAATTAAATTATTTTAAAATTAAATTAAATTATTTTCAAATTAAATTAAATTATTTTAAAATTAAATTAAAGTATTTTCAAATTAAATTAAATTATTTTTAAATTAAATTAAAGTATTTTCAAATTAAATTAAATTATTTTAAAATTAAATTAAATTATTTTAAAATTAAATTAAATTATTTTCAAACTAAATTAAATTATTTTCAAATTAAATTAAAGACTTTCAAAATTAAATTAAATTATTTGCAAATTAAAGTAAATTATTTTCAAAATATATTAAATTATTTGAAAATTAAATTAAATAATTTTTAATTTAAATTAAATAATTTTCAAATTAAACCAAATTATTTTAAAATAAAATAAAATTATTTTAAAATTAAATTAAATTGTTTTCCAATTAAATTAAATTATTCTAAAATTAAATTAAATTATTTTTAAACTAAATTGAATTATTTTCAAATTAAATTAAATTATTCTGAAAGTAAATTAAATTATTTTAAAATTAAATTAAATTATTTTCAAACTAAATTAAATTATTTTCAAATTAAATTAAAGTATTTCAAAATTAAATTAAATTATTTGCAAATTAAAGTAAATTATTTTCAAAATATATTAAATTATTTGAAAATTAAATTAAATAATTTTTAAATTAAATTAAATAATTTTCAAATTAAACCAAATTATTTTAAAATAAAATAAAATTATTTTAAAATTAAATTAAATTGTTTTCCAATTAAATTAAATTATTCTAAAATTAAATTAAATTATTTTCAAATTAAATTAAATTATTTTCAAATTAAATTAACTTATTTTAAAATTACATTAAATTATTTTAAAATTAAATTAAATTATTTTACAATTAAATTAAATTATTTTAAAATTAAATTAAATTATTTTCAAAGTAAATTAAATTATTTTAAAATTAAATTAAATTATTTTCAAATTAAATTAAATTAATTTAAAATTAAACTAAATTATTTTAAAATTAAATTAAATTATTTTCAAATTAAATTGAAGTATTCTAAAATTAAATTAAATTATTTGCAAACTAAATTGAATTATTTTCAAATTAAATTAAATTATTCTGAAATTAAATTAAATTATTTTCAAATTAAATTAAATTATTTTAAAATTAAATTTAATTATTTTAAAATTAAATTATTTTCAAATTAAAATAAAATATTTTAAAATTAAATTAAATTATTTTAAATTTAATTAAATTATTTTCAAAGTAAATTAAATTATTTTAAAATTAAATTAAATTAATTTAAAATTAAATTAAATTATTTTCAAATTAAATTAAATTATTTTAAAATTAAATTAAATTATTTTAAAATTAAATTATTTTCAAATATAAATAAATTATTTTCAAAGTAAATTAAATTATTTTAAAATTAAATTAAATTATTTTAAAATTAAATTAAATTATTTTCAAATTAAATTAAATTATTCTAAAATTAAATTAAATTATTTTCAAATTAAATTAAATTATTTTCAAATTAAATTAACTTATTTTAAAATTACATTAAATTATTTTAAAATTAAATTAAATTATTTTCAAATTAAATTTATTTTTTATAAAATTAAATTAAATTATTTTAAAATTAAATTGAATTATTTTTAACTACATTAAATTATTTTCAAATAAAATTAAAGTATTTCAAAATTAAATTAAATTATTTGCAAATTAAATTAAATATTTTTCAAAATATATTAAATTATTTGAAAATTAAATTAAATTATTCTGAAATTAAATTAAATAATTTTCAAATTAAACTAAATTATTTTAAAATTAAATTAAATTATTTTAAAATTAAATTAAATTGTTTTCCAAATAAATTAAATTATTTTAAAATTAAATTATTTTATAATTAAATTAAATTATTTTCAAACTAAACTAAATTATTTTCAAATTAAATTAAAGTATTTCAAAATTAAATTAAATTATTTGCAAATTAAAGTAAATTATTTTCAAAATATATTAAATTATTTGAAAATTAAATTAAATAATTTTTAAATTAAATTAAATAATTTTCAAATTAAACTAAATTATTTTAAAATTGAATTAAATTATTTTAAAATTAAATTAAATTGTTTTCCAATTAAATTAAATTATTCTAAAATTAAATTAAATTATTTTCAAACTAAATTGAATTATTTTCAAATTAAATTAAATTATTCTGAAATTAATTTAAATTATTTTCAAATTAAATTAAATTATTTTCAAATTAAAATAAATTATTTTAAAATTAAATTAAATTATTTTAAAATTAAATTATATTACAATTAAATTAAATAATTTTAAAATTAAATTAAATTATTTTCAAAGTAAATTAAATTATTTTAAAATTAAATTAAATTATTTTTAAATTAAATAAAATTAATTTAAAATTAAATTAAATTATTTTAAAATTAAATTAAATTATTTTCAAATAAAATTGAAGTATTCTAAAATTAAATTAAATTATTTTTAAACTAAATTGAATTATTTTCAAATTAAATTAAATTATTCTGAAATTAAATTAAATTATTTTAAAATTAAATTAAATTATTTTCAAATTAAATTAAATTATTTTAAAATTAAATTAAAGTATTTTCAAATTAAATTAAATTATTTTTAAATTAAATTAAAGTATTTTCAAATTAAATTAAATTATTTTAAAATTAAATTAAATTATTTTAAAATTAAATTAAATTATTTTCAAACTAAATTAAATTATTTTCAAATTAAATTAAAGACTTTCAAAATTAAATTAAATTATTTGCAAATTAAAGTAAATTATTTTCAAAATATATTAAATTATTTGAAAATTAAATTAAATAATTTTTAAATTAAATTAAATAATTTTCAAATTAAACCAAATTATTTTAAAATAAAATAAAATTATTTTAAAATTAAATTAAATTGTTTTCCAATTAAATTAAATTATTCTAAAATTAAATTAAATTATTTTTAAACTAAATTGAATTATTTTCAAATTAAATTAAATTATTCTGAAAGTAAATTAAATTATTTTAAAATTAAATTAAATTATTTTCAAATTAAATTAAATTAATTTAAAATTAAACTAAATTATTTTAAAATTAAATTAAATTATTTTCAAATTAAATTGAAGTATTCTAAAATTAAATTAAATTATTTGCAAACTAAATTGAATTATTTTCAAATTAAATTAAATTATTCTGAAATTAAATTAAATTATTTTCAAATTAAATTAAATTATTTTAAAATTAAATTAAATTATTTTAAAATTAAATTATTTTCAAATTAAAATAAAATATTTTAAAATTAAATTAAATTATTTTAAATTTAAATAAGTTATTTGCAAATTAAAGTAAATTATTTTTAAAATATACTAAATTATTTAAAAATTAAATTAAATAATTTTTAAATTAACTTAAATAATTTTCAAATTAACCTAAATTATTTTAAAATAAAATTAAATTATTTTAAAATTAAATTAAATTGTTTTCCAATTAAATTAAATTATTCTAAAATTAAATTAAATTATTTTCAAATTAAATTAAATTATTTTCAAATTAAATTAACTTATTTTAAAATTACATTAATATATTTTAAAATTAAATTAAATTATTTTCAAATTAAATTTATTTTTTATAAAATTAAATTAAATTATTTTAAAATTAAATTGAATTATTTTTAACTACATTAAATTATTTTCAAATAAAATTAAAGTATTTCAAAATTAAATTAAATTATTTGAAAATTAAAGTAAATTATTTTCAAAATATATTAAATTATTTGAAAATTAAATTAAATAATTTTTAAATTAAATTAAATAATTTTCAAATTAAACTAAATTATTTTAAAATTGAATTAAATTATTTTAAAATTAAATTAAATTGTTTTCCAATTAAATTAAATTATTCTAAAATTAAATTAAATTATTTTCAAATTAAATTAAATTATTTTCAAATTAAATTGAAGTATTCTAAAATTAAATTAAATTATTTTCAAACTAAATTGAATTATTTTCAAATTAAATTAAATTATTCTGAAATTAAATTAAATTATTTTCAAATTAAATTAAATTATTTTAAAATTAAATTTAATTATTTTAAAATTAAATTATTTTCAAATTAAAATAAAATATTTTAAAATTAAATTAAATTATTTTAAATTTAATTAAATTATTTTCAAAGTAAATTAAATTATTTTAAAATTAAATTAAATTATTTTAAAATTAAATTAAATTATTTTCAAATTAAATTAAATTATTTTAAAATTAAATTAAATTATTTTAAAATTAAATTATTTTCAAATATAAATAAATTATTTTCAAAGTAAATTAAATTATTTTAAAATTAAATTAAATTATTTTAAAATTAAATTAAATTATTTTCAAATTAAATTAAATTATTCTAAAATTAAATTAAATTATTTTCAAATTAAATTAAATTATTTTCAAATTAAATTAACTTATTTTAAAATTACGTTAAATTATTTTAAAATTAAATTAAATTATTTTAAAATTAAATTTATTTTTTATAAAATTAAATTAAATTATTTTAAAATTAAATTGAATTATTTTTAACTAAATTAAATTATTTTCAAATAAAATTAAAGTATTTAAAAATTAAATTAAATTATTTGCAAATTAAATTAAATATTTTTCAAAATATATTAAATTATTTGAAAATTAAATTAAATTATTCTGATATTAAATTAAATAATTTTCAAATTAAACTAAATTATTTTAAAATTGAATTAAATTATTTTAAAATTAAATTAAATTGTTTTCCAAATAAATTAAATTATTTTAAAATTAAATTATTTTAAAATTAAATTAAATTATTTTCAAACTAAACTAAATTATTTTCAAATTAAATTAAGGTATTTCAAAATTAAATTAAATTATTTGCAAATTAAAGTAAATTATTTCCAAAATATATTAAATTATTTGAAAATTAAATTAAATAATTTTTAAATTAAATTAAATAATTTTCAAATTAACCTAAATTATTTTAAAATTGAATTAAATTATTTTAAAATTAAATTAAATTGTTTTCCAATTAAATTAAATTATTCTAAAATTAAATTAAATTATTTTCAAATTAAATTAAATTATTTTCAAATTAAATTAACTTATTTTAAAATTACATTAAATTATTTTAAAATTAAATTAAATTATTTTACAATTAAATTAAATTATTTTAAAATTAAATTAAATTATTTTCAAAGTAAATTAAATTATTTTAAAATTAAAAAAAATTATTTTTAAATTAAATTAAATTAATTTAAAATTAAATTAAATTATTTTAAAATTAAATTAAATTATTTTCAAATTAAATTGAAGTATTCTAAAATTAAATTAAATTATTTTCAAACTAAATTGAATTATTTTCAAAGTAAATTAAATTATTCTGAAATTAAATTAAATTATTTTCAAATTAAATTAAATTATTTTCAAATTAAATTTAATTATTTTAAAATTAAATTATTTTCAAATTAAAATAAAATATTTTAAAATTAAATTAAATTATTTTAAATTTAATTAAATTATTTTCAAAGTAAATTAAATTATTTTAAAATTAAATTAAATTATTTTAAAATTAAATTAAATTATTTTCAAATTAAATTAAATTTTTTAAAAATTAAATTAAATTATTTTAAAATTAAATTATTTTCAAATATAAATAAATTATTTTCAAAGTAAATTAAATTATTTTAAAATTAAATTAAATTATTTTAAAATTAAATTAAATTATTTTCAAATTAAATTAAATTATTCTAAAATTAAATTAAATTATTTTCAAATAAAATTAAAGTATTTCAAAATTAAATTAAATTATTTGCAAATTAAATTAAATATTTTTCAAAATATATTAAATTATTTGAAAATTAAATTAAATTATTCTGAAATTAAATTAAATAATTTTCAAATTAAACTAAATTATTTTAAAATTAAATTAAATTATTTTAAAATTAAATTAAATTGTTTTCCAAATAAATTAAATTATTTTAAAATTAAATTAACTTATTTTAAAATTAAATTAAATTATTTTCAAACTAAACTAAATTATTTTCAAATTAAATTAAAGTATTTCAAAATTAAATTAAATTATTTGCAAATTCAAGTAACTTATTTTCAAAATATATTAAATTATTTGAAAATTAAATTAAATAATTTTTAAATTAAATTAAATAATTTTCAAATTAAACTAAATTATTTTAAAATTGAATTAAATTATTTTAAAATTAAATTAAATTGTTTTCCAATTAAATTAAATTATTCTAAAATTAAATTAAATTATTTTCAAATTAAATTAAATTATTTTCAAATTAAATTAACTTATTTTAAAATTACATTAAATTATTTTAAAATTAAATTAAATTATTTTACAATTAAATTAAATTATTTTAAAATTAAATTAAATTATTTTCAAAGTAAATTAAATTATTTTAAAATTAAAAAAAATTATTTTAAAATTAAATTAAATTAATTTAAAATTAAATTAAATTAAATTAGTTTCAAATTAAATTAAATTATTTTCAAATTAAATTAACTTATTTTAAAATTACATTAAATTATTTTAAAATTAAATTAAATTATTTTCAAATTAAATTTATTTTTTATAAAATTAAATTAAATTATTTTCAAATTAAATTAACTTATTTTAAAATTACATTAAATTATTTTAATATTAAATTAAATTATTTTACAATTAAATTAAATTATTTTAAAATTAAATTAAATTATTTTCAAAGTAAATTAAATTAATTTAAAATTAAAAAAAATTATTTTTAAATTAAATTAAATTAATTTAAAATTAAATTAAATTATTTTAAAATTAAATTAAATTATTTTCAAATTAAATTGAAGTATTCTAAAATTAAATTAAATTATTTTCAAACCAAATTTAATTATTTTCAAATTAAATTAAATTATTCTGAAATTAAATTAAATTATTTTCAAATTAAATTAAATTATTTTAAAATTAAATTTAATTATTTTAAAATTAAATTATTTTCAAATTAAAATAAAATATTTTAAAATTAAATTAAATTATTTTAAATTTAATTAAATTATTTTCAAAGTAAATTAAATTATTTTAAAATTAAATTAAATTATTTTAAAACTAAATTAAATTATTTTCAAATTAAATTAAATTATTTTAAAATTAAATTATTTTAAAATTAAATTATTTTCAAATATAAATAAATTATTTTCAAAGTAAATTAAATTATTTTAAAATTAAATTAAATCATTTTAAAATTAAATTAAATTATTTTCAAATTAAATTAAATTATTTTAAAATTAAGTTAAATTATTTTAAAATTAAATTATTTTCAAATATAATTAAATTATTTTCAAATTAAATTTAATTTTTTTTAAATTAAATTAAATTATTTCAAAATTAAATTAATTTATTTGCAAATTAAATTAAAATATTTTCAAAATATATTAAATTTTTGAAAATTAAATTAAATTATTATCAAATTAAATTAAATAATTTTCAAATTAAACTAAATTATTTTAAAATTAAATTTAATTATTTTAAAATTAAATTAAATTATTTTCCAATTAAATTAAATTATTCTAAAATTAAATTAAATTATTTTCGAATTAAATTTAATAATTTTCAAATTAAATTCAATTATTTTAAATCTAAATTAAATTATTTTTAAACTAAATTAAATTATTTTAAAATTATATTAAATTATTTTTAAAATAAATTATATTATTTTAAAATTAAATTAAATTATTTTCAAATTTAATTAAATTATTCTAAAATTAAATTAATCTATTTTCCAATTAAATTAAATTATTTTAAATTTAAATTAAATTATTTTCAAACTAAATTAAATTATTTTAAAATTATATTAATTTATTTTCAAAATAAATTAAATTACTTTAAAATTAAATTAAATTATTTTCAAATTAAATTAAATTTAAAATTTAGTTAAATTATTTTAAAATTCAATTCAATTATTTTAAAACTAAATTATTTTCAAATTAAATTAAATTATTTTCAAATTAAATTAAATTATTTTAAAATTAAATTAAAGTATTTTCAAATTAAATTAAAGTATTTTCAAATTAAATTAAATTATTTTAAAATTAAATTATTTTCAAATATAATTAAATTATTTTAAAATTAAATTAAATTATTTTCAAACTAAATTAAATTATTTTCAAATTAAATTAAAGTATTTCAAAATTAAATTAAATTATTTGCAAATTAAAGTAAATTATTTTCAAAATATATTAAATTATTTGAAAATTAAATTAAATAATTTTTAAATTAAATTAAATAATTTTCAAATTAAACTAAATTATTTTAAAATTAAATTAAATTATTTTAAAATTAAATTAAATTGTTTTCCAATTAAATTTAATTTAATTAAATAAATTTTCCATTCTAAAATTGAATTAAATAATTTTAAAATTACATTAAATTATTTTAAAATTAAATTCAATTATTTTACAATTAAATTAAATTATTTTAAAATTAAATTAAATTATTTTCAAATTAAATTTAATTTTTTTTAAATTTAATTAAATTATTTTAAAATTAAATTGAATTATTTTTAAACTAAATTAAATTATTTTCAAATAAAATTAAAGTATTTCAAAATTAAATAAAATTATTTTCAAATTAAATTAAATATTTTTCAAAATATATAAAATTATTTTTAATTAAATTAAATTATTTTTAAATTAAGTTAAATAATTTTCAAATTAAACTTAATTATTTTAAAATTAAATTAAATTATTTTAAAATTAAATTAAATAGTTTTCCAATTAAATTAAATTATTCTAAAATTAAATTAAATTATTTTAAAATTAAATTAAATTATTTGCAAATTAAATTATTTTAAAATTAAATTAAATTATTTTACAATTAAATTAAATTATTTTAAAATTAAATTAAATTATTTTTAAAGTAAATTAAATTATTTTAAAATTAAATTAAATTATTTTCAAATTAAATTAAATTAATTTAAAATTAAATTAAATTATTTTAAAATTAAATTAAATTATTTTCAAAATAAATTGAAGTATTCTAAAATTAAATTAAATTATTTTCAAATTAAATTGAATTATTTTCAAATTTAATTAAATTATTCTGACATTAAATAAATTATTTTTAAATTAAATTAAATTATTTTAAAATTAAATTAAATTATTCTAAAAATAAATTATTTTCAAATTAAAATAAATTATTTAAAATTAAATTAAATTATTCTAAATTTAATTAAATTATTTTCAAAGTAAATTAAATTATTTTAAAATTAAATTAAATTATTTTAAAATTAGATTAAATTATTTTCAAATTAAATTAAATTATTTTAAAATCAAATTAAATTATTTTAAAATTAAATTAAATTATTTTCAAATTAAATTTAATTTTTTTTAAATTTAAATAAATTATTTTAAAATTAAATGGAATTATTTTTAAACTAAATTAAATTATTTTCAAATGAAATTATAGTATTTCAAAATTAAATTAAATTATTTTCAAATTAAATTAAATATTTTTCAAAATATATTAAATTATTTTTAATTAAATTAAATTATTTTTAAATTAAGTTAAATAATTTTCAAATTAAACTAAATTATTTTAAAATTAAATTAAATTATTTTAAAATTAAATTAAATAGTTTTCCAATTAAATTTAATTATTCTAAAATTATATTAAATTATTTTCAAATTAAATTAAAGTATTTCAAAATTAAATTAATTTATTTGCAAATAAAATTAAATTATTTTCAAAATATATTAAATTATTTGAAAATTAAATTAAATTATTTTCAAATTAAATTTAATTTTTTTAAAATAAAATTAAAGTATTTCAAAATTAAATTAATTTATTTGCAAATTAAATTAAATTATTTTCAAAATATATTAAATTATTTGAAAATTAAATTAAATTATTTTCAAAATACATTGAATTATTTTCAAATTAAATTAAATTATTCTGAAATTAAATTAAATTATTTTCAAATTAAATTATTTTAAAATTAAATTAAATTATTTTAAAATAAAATTATTTTCAAATTAAAATAAAATATTTTAAAATAAATTAAAGTATTTTAAATTTAATTAAATTATTTTCAAAGAAAATTAAATTATTTTAAAATTAAATTAAATTATTTTAAAATTAAAATAAATTATTTTCAAATTAAATTATTTTCAAATATAATTTAAATATTTTCAAATTAAATTAAATTATCTTAAAATTAAATTAAATTATTTTCAAATTAAATTAAATTATTTTCAAATTTAGTTAAATTTTTTTAAAATTTAATTAAATTATTTTAAAAGTAAATTAAATTAGTTTCAAATTTAAATAAATTATTTTCAAATTTAATTAAATTATTTTCAAATTAAATTAAATTATTTTAAAATTAAATTAAAGTATTTTCAAATTAAATTAAATTATTTTCAAATTAAATTAAATTATTTTCAAAATAAATTAAATTACTTTAAATCTCTTATACTTCAAGTTAAATTATTTTCAAATTAAATTAAAATATTTTCAAATTAAGTTAAATTAGTTATTAAATAATAATTTAATTAAAATAAATTATTTTAAATTTTAATTGAATTATTTGAAAATTAAATGAAATTATTTTAAAATTAAATTATATTATTTTTAAAATAAATTAAATTATTTTAAAATTAAATTAAATATTTTTCAAATTTAATTGAATTATTTTAAAATTAAATGAAATTATTTTTAATTTAAATTAAATTATTTTTAAAATAAATTAAATTATTTTAAATTTAAATTAAAGTATTTTCAAATGAAATTAAATTATTTTAAAATTAAATTAAATTATTTTTAAACTAAATTAAATTATTTTCAAATTAAATTAAAGTATTTCAAAATTAAAATCAATTATTTGCAAATTAAATTAAATTATTTTCAAAATATATTGAATTATTTGAAAATTAAATTAAATTATTTTCAAATTAAATTAAATTATTTTAAAATTAAATTAAATTATTTGCAAATTAAATTATTTTAAAATTAAATTAAATTATTTTACAATTAAATTAAATTATTTTAAAATTAAATTAAATTATTTTCAAATTAAATTTAATTTTTTTTAAATTAAATTAAATTATTTTAAAATTAAATTGAATTATTTGTAAACTAAATTAAATTATTTTCAAATAATATTAAAGTATTTCAAAATTAAATTAATTTATTTTCAAAGCAAATTAAGTTATTTTAAAATGAAAAAAAATTATTTTAAAATTAAATTAAATTAATTTAAAATTAAATTAAAATATTTTAAAATTAAATTAAAATATTTTCAAATTAAATTGAAGTATTCTAAAATTAAATTAAATTATTTTCTAACTAAATTGAATTATTTTCAAATTAAATTAAATTATTCTGAAATTAAATTAAATTATTTTCAAATTAAATTAAATTATTCTAAAATTAAATTAAATTATTTTAAAATTAAATTATTTTCAAATTAAAATAAAATATTTTAAAATTAAATTAAATTATTTTAATTTTAATTAAATTATTTTCAAAGTAAATTAAATTATTTTAAAATTAAATTAAATTATTTTAAAATTAAATTAAATTATTTTCAAATTAAATTAAATTATTTTAAAATTAAATTAAATTATTTTAAAATTAAATTATTTTCAAACATAATTAAATTATTTTCAAATTAAATTAAATTTATTTAAAATTAAATTAAAGTATTTTCAAATTAAATAAAATTATTTTAAAATTAGATTAAAGTATTTTCAAACTAAATTAAATTATTTTAAAATTAAATTATTTTCAAATTAAATTTATTTTTTTTTAAATTAAATTAAATTATTTTAAAATTAAATTGAATTATTTGTAAACTAAATTAAATTATTTTCAAATAAAATTAAAGCATTTCAAAATTAAATTAAATTATTTTCAAATTAAATTAAATATTTTTCAAAATATATTAAATTATTTTTAATTAAATTAAATTATTTTTAAATTAAGTTAAATCATTTTCAAATTAAACTAAATTATTTTAAAATTAAATTAAATTGTTTTAAAATTAAATTAAATAGTTTTCCAATTAAATTAAATTATTCTAAAATTGATTAAATTATTTTCAAATTAAATTAAATTATTTTAAAATTAAATTAAATTATTTTACAATTAAATTAAATTATTTTAAAATTAAATTAAATTATTTTCAAAGTAAATTAAATTATTTTAAAATTAAATTAAATTATTTTCAAATTAAATTAAATTAATCTAAAATTAAATTAAATTATTTTAAAATTAAATTAAATTATTTACAAATTAAATTGAAGTATTCTAAAATTAAATTAAATTATTTTCAAACTAAATTGAATTATTTTCAAATTAAATAAAATTATTCTGAAATTAAATTAAATTATTTTTAAATTATTTTAAAATTAAATTAAATTATTCTAAAATTAAATTATTTTCAAATCAAAATAAATTATTTAAAATTAAATTCAATTATTTTAAATTTAATTAAATTATTTTCAAAGTAAATTAAATTATTTTAAAATTAAATTAAATTATTTTAAAATTAAATTAAATTATTTTCAAATTAAATTAAATTATTTTAAAATTAAATTAAATTATTTTAAAATTAAATTATTTTCAAAAATAATTAAATTATTTTCAAATTAAATTAAATTATTTTAAAATTAAATTAAAGTATTTTCAAATTAAATTAAATTATTTTTAAATTAAATTAAAGTATTTTCAAATTAAATTAAATTATTTTAAAATTAAATTAAATTATTTTCAAATTAAATTTAATTTTTTTAAAAGTAAATTAAATTATTTTTAAACTAAATTAAATTATTTTCAAATAAAATTAAAGTATTTCAAAATTAAATTAATTTATTTGCAAATTAAATTAAATTATTTTCAAAATATATTAAATTATTTGAAAGTTAAATTAAATTATTTTCAAATTAAATTAAAGTATTTTCAAATTAAATTAAATTATTTTCAAATTAAATTAAATTATTTTCAAAATAAATTAAATTACTTTAAAGTTAATTTAAATTATTTTCAAATTAAATTAAAATATTTTTAAATTAATTCAAATTATTTTAAAATTAAATTTAATTATTTTAAAATTAAAATAAATTATTTTCGAATTAAATAAGTATATTCTAAAATTAAATTAAATTATTTTTAAATTTAATTAAATTATTTTAAAATTAAATTAAATTATTTTTAAAATAAATTAATTTATTTTAAAATTAAATTAAAATATTTTTAAAATTAATTAAATTACTGTAAAATTAAATTTATTTATTTTAAAATTAAATTAAATTATTTGCAAAAATAAATTAAATTATTTTAGAATTAAATTAAATTATTTTCAAAATAAATAAATTATATGTAAATTAAATTAAATTATTTTTAAATTAAATTATATTATTTTAAAATTAAATTAAATTATTTTCAAATTAAATTAAATTATTTTCAAAATAAATTAAATTACTTTAAAATTCTTATACTTCAAGTTAAATTATTTTCAAATTAAATTAAAATATTTTCCACTTAAGTTAAATTAGTTTCAAATTAAATTAAATTATTTTAAACTTTAATTAAATTATTTTAAAATTAAATTAAATTATTTTCAAATTAAATTAAATTATTTTAATATTAAATTAAATTATTTTCAAAATAAATTAAATTACTTTAAAAATAAATTAAATTATTTCCAAATTAAATTAAATTAGTTTCAAATTAAATTCAATTATTTTCAAATTAAATTAAATTATTTTCAAATTTAGTTAAATTTTTTTAAAATTTAATTAAATCATTTTAAAAGTAAATTAAATTAGTTTCAAATTTAAATAAATTATTTTCAAATTTAATTAAATTATTTTCAAATTAAATTAAATTATTTTAAAATTTAATTAAAGTATTTTCAAATTAAATTAAATTATTTTCAAATTAAATTAAATTATTTTCAAAATAATTTAAATTACTTTAAAATTCTTATACTTCAACTTAAATTATTTTCAAATTAAATTAAAATATTTTCAAATTAATTTAAATTAGTTTTAAATTAAAATAAATTATTTTAAAATTTAATTGAATTATTTGAAAATTAAATGAAATTATTTTAAAATTAAATTAAATTAAATTATTTTAAAATTAAATTGTTTTACAATTGAATTATCTTAAAATTAAATTAAATTAAATTTCAAAGAAAATTAAATTATTTTAAAATTAAATTAAATTATTTTCAAATTAAATTAAATTAATTTAAAATTAAATTAAATTATTTTAAAATTAAATTAAATTATTTTCAAATTAAATTAAATTATTTTCAACCTAAATTGAATTATTTTTAAATTAAATTAAATTATTCTGAAATTAAATTAAATTATTTTCAAATTAAATTAAATTATTTTAAAATTAAATTATTTTCAAATTAAAATAAATTATTTTAAAATTAAATTAAATTATTTTAAATTTATTTAAATTATTTTAAGTAAATTAAATTATTTTAAAATTAAATTAAATTAATTTAAAATTAAATTACATTATTTTCAAATTAAATTAAATTATTTTCAAATTAAATTAAATTATTTTAAAATTAAATTAATTTCAAATATAATTAAATAATTTTCAAATTAAATTAAATTATTTTAAAATTAAATTAAAGTATTTTCAAATTAAATTAAATTATTTTAAAATTAAATTAAAGTATATTCAATTTAAATTAAACTATTTTAAAATTAAATTAAATTATTTTAAAATTAAATTAAATTATTTTCAAACTAAATTAATTTATTTTCAAATTAAATTAAAGTATTTCAAAATTAAATTAATTAATTTGCAAATTAAAGTAAATTATTTTCAAAATATATTAAATTATTTGAAAATTAAATTAAATAATTTTCAAATTAAATTAAATTATTTTTAAATTAAATTAAAGTATATTCAAATTAAATTAAACTATTTTAAAAATTAATTAAATTATTTTAAAATTAAATTAAATTATTTTCAAATTAAATTAAATTATTTTAAAATTAAATTAAATTATTTTCAAATTAAATTAATTTATTTTAAAATTAAATTAAAATATTTTCAAAATAAATTAAATTACTTTAAAATTAAATTTATTTATTTTAAAATTAAATTAAATTATTTGCAAAAATAAATTAAATTATTTTAAAATTAAATTAGATTATTTTCAAAATAAATTAAATTATATGTAAATTAAATTAAAATATTTTTAAATTAAATTATATTATTTTAAAATTAAATTAAATTAAATTAAATTATTTTCAAATTAAATTAAATTATTTTCAAAAGAAATTAAATTACTTTAAAATTCTTATACTTCAAGTTAAATTATTTTCAAATTAAATTAAAATATTTTCAACTTAAGTTAAATTAGTTTTAAATTAAATTAAATTATTTTAAACTTTAATTAAATTATTTTAAAATTAAATTAAATTATTTTCAAATTAAATTAAATTATTTTAAAATTAAATTAAATTATTTTCAAAATAAATTAAATTACTTTAAAATTAAATTAAATTATTTCCAAATTAAATTAAATTAGTTTCAAATTAAATTAAATTATTTTCAAATTAAATTAAATTATTTTCAAATTTAGTTAAATTTTTTTTAAATTTATTTAAATTATTTTAAAAGTAAATTAAATTAGTTTAATTAAATTATTTTAAACTTTAATTAAATTATTTTAAAATTAAATTAAAGTATTTTCAAATTAAATTAAATTATTTTAAAATTATATTAAATTATTTTCAAAATAAATTAAATTACTTTAAAATTCTTATACTTCAAGTTAAATTATTTTCAAATTAAATTAAAACATTTTCAAATTAAGTTAAATTTGTTTTAAATTAAAATAAATTATTTTAAAATTTAATTGAATTATTTGAAAATTAAATTAAATTAATTTAAAATTAAATTAAATTATTTTAAAATTAAATTAAATTATTTTAAAATTAAATTGAAGTATTCTAAAATTAAATTAAATTATTTTCAACCTAAATTAAATTATTTTTAAATTAAATTAAATTATTCTGAAATTAAATTAAATTATTTTCAAATTAAATTAAATTATTTTAAAATTAAATTATTTTCAAATTAAAATAAATTATTTTAAAATTAAATTAAATTATTTTAAATTTAATTAAATTATTTAAAGTAAATTAAATAATTTTAAAATAAAATTAAATTAATTTAAAATTAAATTACAATATTTTCAAATTAAATTAAATTATTTTCAAATTAAATTAAATTATTTTAAAATTAAATTAATTTCAAATATAATTAAATTATTTTCAAATTAAATTAAATTATTTTAAAATTAAATTAAAGTATTTTCAAATTAAATTAAATTATTTTTAAATTAAATTAAAGTATATTCAAATTAAATTAAACTATTTTAAAATTAAATTAAATTATTTTAAAATTAAATTAAATTATTTTCAAAATAAATTAAATTACTTTAAAATTAAATTAAATTATTTCCAAATTAAATTAAATTAGTTTCAAATTAAATTAATTTATTTTCAAATTAAATTAAAGTATTTCAAAATTAAATTAATTTATTTGCAAATTAAAGTAAATTATTTTCAAAATATATTAAATTATTTGAAAATTAAATTAAATAATTTTTAAATTAAATTAAATAATTTTCAAATTAAACTAAATTATTTTAAAATTAAATTAAATTATTTTAAAATTAAATTAAATTGTTTTCCAATTAATTAAATTATTCTAAAATTAAATTAAATTATTTTCAAATTAAATTAAATTATTTTCAAATTAATTTAACTTATTTTAAAATTACATTAAATTATTTTAAAATTGAATTAAATTATTTTACAATTTAATTAAATTATTTTAAAATTAAATTAAATTATTTTCAAAGCAAATTAAATTATTTTAAAATTAAATTAAAATATTTTCAAATTAAATTAAATTAATTCAAAATTAAAATAAAATATTTTAAAATTAAATTAAATTTTTTTCAAATTAAATTAAATTATTTTAAAATTAAATTAAATTATTTTAAAATTAAACTAAATTATTTTAAAATTAAAATAAATTATTTTCAAATATAATTAAATTATTTTCAAATTAAATTGAAATATTTTTAAATTAATTTAAATTATTTTAAAATTAAATTTAATTATTTTAAAATTAAATTAATTTATTTTCGAATTAAATTAATATATTCTAAAATTAAATTAAATTATTTTAAAATTTAATTAAATTTATTTAAAATTAAATTATTTTTAAAATAAATTAATTTATTTTAAAATTAAATTAAAATATTTTCAAAATAAATTAAATTACTTTAAAATTAAATTTATTTATTTTAAAATTAAATTAAATTATTTGCAAAAATAAATTAAATTATTTTAAAATTAAATTAAATTATTTTCAAAATAAATTAAATTATATGTAAATTAAATTAAATTTTTTTTTAATTAAATTATATTATTTTAAAATTAAATTAAATTAAATTAAATTATTTTCAAATTAAATTAAATTATTTTCAAAAGAAATTAAATTACTTTAAAATTCTTATACTTCAAGTTAAATTATTTTAAAATTAAATTAAATTATTTTCAAATTAAATTAAATTATTTTAAAATTAAATTAAATTATTTTCAAAATAAATTAAATTACTTTAAAATTAAATTAAATTATTTCCAAAATAAATTAAATTAGTTTCAAATTAAATTAAATTATTTTCAAATTAAATTAAATTATTTTCAAATTTAGTTAAATTTTTTTTAAATTTATTTAAATTATTTTAAAAGTAAATTAAATTAGTTTGAAATTTAAATAAATTATTTTCAAATTTATTTAAATTATTTTCAAATTAAATTAAATTATTTTAAAATTAAATTAAAGTATTTTCAAATTAAATTAAATTATTTTAAAATTAAATTAAATTATTTTCAAAATAAATTAAATTACTTTAAAATTCTTATACTTCAAGTTAAATTATTTTCAAATTAAATTAAAACATTTTCAAATTAAGTTAAATTTGTTTTAAATTAAAATAAATTATTTTAAAATTTAATTGAATTATTTGAAAATTAAATTAAATTAATTTAAAATTAAATTAAATTATTTTAAAATTAAATTAAATTATTTTCAAATTAAATTGAAGTATTCTAAAATTAAATTAAATTATTTTCAACCTAAATTGAATTATTTTTAAATTAAATTAAATTATTCTGAAATTAAATTAAATTATTTTCAAATTAAATTAAATTATTTTAAAATTAAATTATTTTCAAATTAAAATAAATTATTTTAAAATTAAATTAAATTATTTTAAATTTAATTAAATTATTTAAAGTAAATTAAATTATTTTAAAATTAAATTAAATTAATTTAAAATTAAATTACAATATTTTCAAATTAAATTAAATTATTTTCAAATTAAATTATATTATTTTAAAATTAAATTAATTTCAATTATAATTAAATTATTTTCAAATTAAATTAAATTATTTTAAAATTAAATTAAAGTATTTTCAAATTAAATTAAATTATTTTTAAATTAAATTAAAGTATATTCAAATTAAATTGAACTATTTTAAAATTAAATTAAATTATTTTAAAATTAAATTAAATTATTTTCAAACTAAATTAATTTATTTTCAAATTAAATTAAAGTATTTCAAAATTAAAGTAATTTATTTGCAAATTAAAGTAAATTATTTTCAAAATATATTAAATTAATTGAAAATTAAATTAAATAATTTTTAAATTAAATTAAATAATTTTCAAATTAAACTAAATTATTTTAAAATTAAATTAAATTATTTTAAAATTAAATTAAATTGTTTTCCAATTAATTAAATTATTCTAAAATTAAATTAAATTATTTTCAAATTAAATTAAATTATTTTCAAATTAATTTAACTTATTTTAAAATTACATTAAATTATTTTAAAATTAAATTAAATTATTTTACAATTTAATTAAATTATTTTAAAATTAAATTAAATTATTTTCAAAGCAAATTAAATTATTTTAAAATTAAATTAAAATATTTTCAAATTAAATTAAATTAATTCAAAATTTAAATAAAATATTTTAAAATTAAATTAAATTTTTTTCAAATTAAATTAAATTATTTTAAAATTAAATTAAATTATTTTAAAATTAAATTAAATTATTTTAAAATTAAATAAATTATTTTAAAATTAAATTATTTTCAAATATAATTAAATTATTTTCAAATTAAATTAAAATATTTTTAAATTAATTTAAATTATTTTAAAATTAAATTTAATTATTTTAAAATTAAATTAATTTATTTTCGAATTAAATTAATATATTCTAAAATTAAATTAATTTATTTTAAAATTTAATTAAATTTATTTAAAATTAAATTATTTTTAAAATAAATTAATTTATTTTAAAATTAAATTAAAATATTTTCAAACTAAATTAAATTACTTTAAAATTAAATTTATTTATTTTAAAATTAAATTAAATTATTTGCAAAAATAAATTAAATTATTTTAAAATTAAATTAAATTATTTTCAAAATAAATTAAATTATATGTAAATTAAATTAAATTATTTTTAAATTAAATTATATTATTTTAAAATAAAATTAAATTAAATTAAATTATTTTCAAATTGAATTAAATTATTTTCAAAATAAATTAAATTACTTTAAAATTCTTATACTTCAAGTTAAATTATTTTCAAATTAAATTAAAATATTTTCAACTTAAGTTAAATTAGTTTTAAATTAAATTAAATTATTTTAAACTTTAATTAAATTATTTTAAAATAAATTAAATTATTTTCAAATTAAATTAAATTATTTTAAAATTAAATTAAATTATTTTCAAAATAAATTAAATTACTTTAAAATTAAATTAAATTATTTCCAAATTAAATTAAATTAGTTTCAAATTAAATTAAATTATTTTCAAATTAAATTAAATTATTTTCAAATTTAGTTAAATTTTTTTTAAATTTATTTAAATTATTTTAAAAGTAAATTAAATTAGTTTGAAATTTAAATAAATTATTTTCAAATTTAATTAAATTATTTTCAAATTAAATTAAATTATTTTAAAATTAAATTAAAGTATTTTCAAATTAAATTAAATTATTTTAAAATTAAATTAAATTATTTTCAAAATAAATTAAATTACTTTAAAATTCTTATACTTCAAGTTAAATTATTTTCAAATTAAATTAAAATATTTTCAAATTAAGTTAAATTTGTTTTAAATTAAAATAAATTATTTTAAAATTTAATTGAATTATTTGAAAATTAAATTAAATTAATTTAAAATTAAATTAAATTATTTTAAAATTAAATTAAATTATTTTCAAATTAAATTGAAGTATTCTAAAATTAAATTAAATTATTTTCAACCTAAATTGAATTATTTTTAAATTAAATTAAATTGTTCTGAAATTAAATTAAATTATTTTCAAATTAAATTAAATTATTTTAAAATTAAATTATTTTCAAATTAAAATAAATTATTTTAAAATTAAATTAAATTATTTTAAATTTAATTAAATTATTTAAAGTAAATTAAATTATTTTAAAATTAAATTAAATTAATTTAAAATTAAATTACATTATTTTCAAATTAAATTAAATTATTTTCAAATTAAATTAAATTATTTTAAAATTAAATTAATTTCAAATATAATTAAATTATTTTCAAATTAAATTAAATTATTTTAAAATTAAATTAAAGTATTTTCAAATTAAATTAAATTATTTTTAAATTAAATTAAAGTATATTCAAATTAAATTAAACTATTTTAAAATTAAATTAAATTATTTTAAAATTAAATTAAATTATTTTCAAACTAAATTAATTTATTTTCAAATTAAATTAAAGTATTTCAAAATTAAATTAATTTATTTGCAAATTAAAGTAAATTATTTTCAAAATATATTAAATTATTTGAAAATTAAATTAAATAATTTTTAAATTAAATTAAATAATTTTCAAATTAAACTAAATTATTTTAAAATTAAATTAAATTATTTTAAAATTAAATTAAATTGTTTTCCAATTAATTAAATTATTCTAAAATTAAATTAAATTATTTTAAAATTAAATTAAATTATTTTCAAATTAATTTAACTTATTTTAAAATTACATTAAATTATTTTAAAATTAAATTAAATTATTTTACAATTTAATTAAATTATTTTAAAATTAAATTAAATTATTTTCAAAGCAAATTAAATTATTTTAAAATTAAATTAAAATATTTTCAAATTAAATTAATTTAATTCAAAATTAAATTAAAATATTTTAAAATTAAATTAAATTATTTTCAAATTAAATTAAATTATTTTAAAATTAAAATACATTATTTTAAAATTAAATTATTTTCAAATATAATTAAATTATTTTCAAATTAAATTAAAATATTTTTAAATTAATTTAACTTATTTTCAAATTAAATTTAATTATTTTAAAATTAAATTAATTTATTTTCGAATTAAATTAATATATTCTAAAATTAAATTAAATTATTTTAAAATTTAATTAAATTTATTTAAAATTAAATTATTTTTAAAATAAATTAATTTATTTTAAAATTAAATTAAAATATTTTCAAAATAAATTAAATTACTTTAAAATTAAATTAATTTATTTTAAAATTAAATTAAATTATTTGCAAAAATAAATTAAATTATTTTAAAATTAAATTAAATTATTTTCAAAATAAATTAAATTATATGTAAATTAAATTAAATTATTTTTAAATTAAATTATATTATTTTAAAATTAAATTAAATTATTTTCAAATTAAATTAAATTATTTTCAAATTAAATTAAATTATTTTCAAAATAAATTAAATTACTTTAAAATTCTTATACTTCAAGTTAAATTATTTTTAAATTAAAAAAAAATATTTTCAACTTAAGTTAAATTAGTTTTTAATTAAATTAAATTATTTTATACTTTAATTAAATTATTTTAAAATTAAATTAAATTATTTTCAAATTAAATTAAATTATTTTAAAATTAAATTAAATTATTTTCAAAATAAATTAAATTACTTTAAAATTAAATTAAATTATTTCCAAATTAAATTAAATTAGTTTCAAATTAAATTAAATTATTTTCAAATTAAATTAAATTATTTTCAAATTTAGTTAATTTTTTTTAAAATTTATTTAAATTATTTTAAAAGTAAATTAAATTAGTTTGAAATTTAAATAAATTATTTTCAAATTTAATTAAATTATTTTTAAATTAAATTAAATTATTTTAAAATTAAATTAAAGTATTTTCAAATTAAATTAAATTATTTTCAAATTAAATTAAATTATTTTCAAAATAAATTAAATTACTTTAAAATTCTTATACTTCAAGTTAAATTATTTTCAAATTAAATTAAAATATTTTCAAATTAAGTTAAATTTGTTTTAAATTAAAATAAATTATTTTAAAATTTAATTGAATTATTTGAAAATTAAATAAAATTATTTTTAATTTAAATTAAAATACTTTTAAAATAAATTTAATTATTTTAAATTTAAATTAAAGTATTTTCAAATTAATTTAAATTATTTTAAAATTAAATTAAATTATTTTTAAACTAAATTAAATTATTTTCAAATAAAATTAAAGTATTTCAAAATTAAATTAAATTATTTGCAAATTGAATTAAATTATTTTCAAAATATATTAAATTATTTGAAAATTAAATTAAATTATTTTTAAATTAAATTAAATAATTTTCAAATTAAACTAAATTATTTTAAAATTAAATTAAATTATTTTAAAATTAAATTAAATTGTTTTCCAATTAAATTAAATTATTCTAAAATTAAATTAAAATATTTTCGAATTAAATTAAATTATTTTCAAATCAAATTAAATTATTTTAAAATTAAATTAAATTATTTTAAAATTAAATTAAATTATTTTACAATTAAATTAAATTATCTTAAAAGTATATTAAATTTCAAAGAAAATTAAATTATTTTAAAATTAAATAAATTATTTTCAAATTAAATTAAATTAATTTAACATTAAATTAAATTATTTTAAAATTAAATTAAATTATTTTCAAATTAAATTGAAGTATTCTAAAATTAAATAAAATTATTTTCAAACTAAATTATTTTTAAATTAAATTAAATTATTCTGAAATTAAATTATATTATTTTCAAATTAAATTAAATTATTTTAAAATTAAATTATTTTCAAATATAATTAAATTATTTTCAAATTAAATTAAATTATTTTAAAGTTAAATTAAATTATTTTCAAATTAAATTAAATTATTTTAAAATTAAAATAAATTATTTTAAAATTAAATTATTTTCAAATATAATTAAATTATTTTCAAATTAAATTAAATTATTTTAAAATTAAATTAAATTATTTTCAAATTAAATTAAATTATTTAAAAATTGAATTAAAGTATTTTCAAATTAAATTAAATTATTTTTAAATTAAATTAAAGTATTTTCAAATTAAATTAAATTATTTTAAAATTAAATTAAATTATTTTAAAATTAAATTACATTATTTTCAAACTAAATTAAATTAAAGTATTTCAAAATTAAATTAAATTATTTGCCAATTAAAGTAAATTATTTTCAAAATATATTGAAATATTTGAAAATTAAATTAAATAATTTTTAAATTAAATTAAATAATTTTCAAATTAAACTAAATTATTTTAAAATTAAATTAAATTATTTTAAAATTAAATTAAATTGTTTTCCAATTAAATTAAATTATTCTAAAATTAAATTAAATTATTTTCAAATTAAATTAAATTATTTTCAAATTAAATTAACTTATTTTAAAATTACATTAAATTATTTTAAAATTAAATTAAATTATTTTACAATTAAATTAAATTTTTTTAAAATTAAAGTATTTTCAAATAAAATAAAATTATTTTTAAATTAAATTAAAGTATTTTCAAATTAAATTAAATTCGTTTAAAATTAAATTAAATTATTTTCAAATTAAATTTAATTATTTTAAAATTCAATTAAATTATTTTAAAATTAAATTGAATTATTTTTAAACTAAATTAAATTATTTTCAAATAAAATTAAAGTATTTCAAAATTAAATTAAATTATTTGCAAATTTAATTAAATATATTTTAAAATATATTAAATTATTTGAAGATTAAATTAAATTATTTTTAAATTAAATTAAATAATTTTCAAATTAAACTAAATTATTTTTAAATTAAATTAAATTATTTTAAAATTAAATTAAATTGTTTTCCAATTAAATTAAATTATTCTAAAATTAAATTAAATTATTTTAAAATTACATTAAATTATTTTAAAATTAAATTAAATTATTTTACAATTAAATTAAAGTATTTCAAAATTAAATTCAATTATTTGCAAATTAAAGTAAATTATTTTCAAAATATATTAAATTATTTGAAAATTAAATTAAATAATTTTTAAATTAAATTAAATGATTTTCAAATTAAACTAAATTATTTTAAAATTAAATTAAATTATTTTAAAATTAAATTAAATTGTTTTCCAATTAAATTAAATTATTCTAAAATTAAATTAATATATTTTAAAATTACATTAAATTATTTTAAAATTAAATTAAATTATTTTACAATTAAATTAAATTATTTTCAAAGTAAATTAAATTATTTTAAAATTAAAAAAAATTATTTTCAAATTAAATTAAAATAATTTAAAATTATATTAAATTATTTAAAATTAAATAAATATATTTTCAAATTAAATTGAAGTATTCTAAAATTAAATTAAATTATTTTCAAACTAAATTGAATTATTTTTAAATTAAATTAAATTATTCTGAAATTAAATTAAATTATTTTAAAATTAAATTAAATTATTTTCAAATTAAATTAAATTATTCTAAAATTAATTTATTTTCAAATTAAAATAAATTATTTAAAATTAAATTAAATTATTTTAAAATTAATTAAATTATTTTCAAAGTAAATTAAATTATTTTAAAATTAAATTAAATTATTTTAAAATTAAATTAAATTATTTTCAAATTAAATTAAATTATTTTAAAATTAAATAAAATTATTTCAAAATTTAATTATTTTCAAATATAATTAAATTATTTTCAAATTAAATTAAATTATTTTAAAATTAAATTAAAGTATTTTCAAATTAAATTAAATAATTTTTAAATTAAATTAAAGTATTTTCAAATTAAATTAAATTATTTTAAAACTAAATTAAATTATTTTTAAACTAAATTAAATTATTTTTAAATTAAATTCAAGTATTTCAAAATTAAATTAATTTATTTGCAAATTAAATTAAATTATTTTTAAAATATATTAAATTATTTGAAAATTAAATTAAATTATTTTCAAATTAAATTAAATAATTTTCAAATGAAACTAAATTATTTTAAAATTAAATTTAATTATTTTAAAATTAAATTAAATTATTTTCCAATTAAATTAAATTATTCTAAAATTAAATTAAATTATTTTCGAATTTAATTAAATTATTTTCAAATTAAATTAAATTATTTTTAAATTAAATTAAATTATTCTAAAATTAAATTAAATTATTTTCAAATTAAATTAAATTATTTTCAAATTAAATTAACTTATTTTAAAATTACATTAAATTATTTTAAAATTAAATTAAATTATTTTACAATTAAATTAAATTATTTTAAAATTAAATTAAAGTATTTTCAAATAAAATAAAATTATTTTTAAATTAAATTGAAGTATTTTCAAATTAAATTAAATTATTTAAAAATTAAATTAAATTATTTTCAAATTAAATTTAATTATTTTAAAATTAAATTAAATTATTTTAAAATTAAATTGAATTATTTTTAAACTAAATTAATATATTTTCAAATAAAATTAAAGTATTTCAAAATTAAATTAAATTATTTGCAAATTTAATTAAATATTTTTTAAAATATATTAAATTATTTGAAAATTAAATTAAATTATTTTTAAATTAAATTAAATAATTTTCAAATTAAACTAAATTATTTTAAAATTAAATTAAATTATTTTAAAATTAAATTAAATTGTTTTCCAATTAAATTAAATTATTTTAAAATTAAATTAAATTATTTTAAAATTAAATTAAATTATTTTCAAACTAAATTAAATTATTTTCAAATTAAATTAAAGTATTTCAAAATAAAATTAAATTATTTGCAAATTAAAGTAAATTATTTTCAAAATATATTAAATTATTTGAAAATTAAATTAAATAATTTTTAAATTAAATTAAATGAATTTCAAATTAAACTAAATTATTTTAAAATTAAATTAAATTATTTTAAAATTAAATTAAATTGTTTTCCAATTAAATTAAATTATTCTAAAATTAAATTAAATTATTTTAAAATTACATTAAATTATTTTAAAATTAAATTAAATTATTTTACAATTAAATTAAATTATTTTCAAAGTAAATTAAATTATTTTAAAATTAAAAAAAATTATTTTCAAATTAAATTAAAATAATTTAAAATTATATTAAATTATTTTAAAATTAAATTAAATTATTTTCAAATTAAATTGAAGTATTCTAAAATTAAATTAAATTATTTTCAAACTAAATTGAATTATTTTCAAATTAAATTAAATTATTCTGAAATTAAATTAAATTATTTCCAATTTAAATTAAATTATTTTAAAATTAAATTATTTTCAAATATAATTAAATTATTTGCAAATTAAATTAAATTATTTTAAAATTAAATTAAAGTATTTTCAAATTAAATTAAATTATTTTTAAATTAAATTAAAGAATTTTCAAATTAATTTAAATTATTTTAAAATTAACTTTAATTATTTTCAAATTAAATTTATTTTTTTTTTAATTAAATTAAATTATTTTAAAATTAAATTGAATTATTTTTAAACTAAATTAAATTATTTTTAAATAAAATTAAAGTATTTCAAAATTAAATTAAATTATTTTCAAATTAAATTAAATTTTTCAAAATATATTAAATTATTTTTAATTAACTAAATTATTTTAAAATTAAATTAAATTATTTTAAAATTAAATTAAATAGTTTTCCAATTAAATTAAATTATTCTAAAATTAAATTATTTTCAAATTAAATTAAATTATTTTAAAATTAAATTAAAGTATTTTCAAATTAAATTAAATAATTTTTAAATTAAATTAAAGTATTTTCAAATTAAATTAAATTATTTTAAAATTAAATTAAATTATTTTCAAATTAAATTTAATTTTTTTAAAGTTAAATTAAATTATTTTAAAATTAAATTAAATTATTTTTAAACTAAATTAAATTATTTTTAAATTAAATTAAAGTATTTCAAAATTAAATTAATTTATTTGCAAATTAAATTAAATTATTTCCAAAATATATTAAATTATTTGAAAATTAAATTAAATTATTTTCAAATTAAATTATATAATTTTCAAATGAAACTAAATTATTTTAAAATTAAATTTAATTATTTTAAAATTAAATTAAATTATTTTCCAATTAAATTAAATTATTCTAAAATTAAATTAAATTATTTTCGAATTTAATTAAATTATTTTCAAATTAAATTAAATTATTTTTAAATTAAATTAAATTATTTTTAAATTAAATTAAATTACTTTAAAATTAAATTAAATTATTTTCAAATTAAATTTAATTATTTTAAAATTAAATTAAATTATTTTCCAATTAAATTAAATTAAATTAAAATATTTTAAAATTAAATTAAATTATTTTCAAATTAAATTGAAGTATTCTAAAATTAAATTAAATTATTTTCAAACTAAATTGAATTATTTTCAAATTAAATTAAATTATTCTGAAATTAAATTAAATTATTTTAAAATTAAATTAAATTATTTTAAAATTAAATGAAATTATTCTAAAATTAAATTATTTTCAAATTAAAATAAATTATTTAAAATTAAATTAAATTATTTTAAATTTAATTAAATTATTTTCAAAGTAAATTAAATTATTTTAAAAATAAATTAAATTATTTTAAAATTAAATTAAATTATTTTCAAATTAAATTTAATTATTTTAAAATTAAATTAAATTATTTTAAAATTAAATTGAATTATTTTTAAACTAAATTAATATATTTTCAAATAAAATTAAAGTTTTTCAAAATTAAATTAAATTATTTGCAAATTTAATTAAATATTTTTTAAAATATATTAAATTATTTGAAAATTAAATTAAATTATTTTTAAATTAAATTAAATAATTTTCAAATTAAACTAAATTATTTTAAAATTAAATTAAATTATTTTAAAATTAAATTAAATTGTTTTCCAATTAAATTAAATTATTTTAAAATTAAATTAAATTATTTTAAAATTAAATTAAATTATTTTCAAACTAAATTAAATTATTTTCAAATTAAATTAAAGTATTTCAAAATTAAATTAAATTATTTGCAAATTAAAGTAAATTATTTTCAAAATATATTAAATTATTTGAAAATTAAATTAAATAATTTTTAAATTAAATTAAATGATTTTCAAATTAAACTAAATTATTTTAAAATTAAATTAAATTATTTTAAAATTAAATTAAATTGTTTTCCAATTAAATTAAATTATTCTAAAATTAAATTAAATTATTTTAAAATTACATTAAATTATTTTAAAATTAAATTAAATTATTTTACAATTAAATTAAATTATTTTCAAAGTAAATTAAATTATTTTAAAATTAAAAAAAATTATTTTCAAATTAAATTAAAATAATTTAAAATTATATTAAATTATTTTAAAATTAAATTAAATTATTTTCACATTAAATTGAAGTATTCTAAAATTAAATTAAATTATTTTCAAACTAAATTGAATTATTTTCAAATTAAATTAAATTATTCTGAAATTAAATTAAATTATTTCCAATTTAAATTAAATTATTTTAAAATTAAATTATTTTCAAATATAATTAAATTATTTGCAAATTAAATTAAATTATTTTAAAATTAAATTAAAGTATTTTCAAATTAAATAAAATTATTTTTAAATTAAATTAAAGTATTTTCAAATTAATTTAAATTATTTTAAAATTAACTTTAATTATTTTCAAATTAAATTTATTTTTTTTTAAATTAAATTAAATTATTTTAAAATTAAATTGAATTATTTTTAAACTAAATTAAATTATTTTTAAATAAAATTAAAGTATTTCAAAATTAAATTAAATTATTTTCAAATTAAATTAAATTTTTCAAAATATATTAAATTATTTTTAATTAAACTAAATTATTTTAAAATTAAATTAAATTATTCTAAAATTAAATTAAATAGTTTTCCAATTAAATTAAATTATTCTAAAATTAAATTATTTTCAAATTAAATTAAATTATTTGCAAATTAAATTATTTTAAAATTAAATTAAATTATTTTACGTTTAAATTAAAATATTTTAAAATTAAATTAAATTATTTTCAAATTAAATTGAAGTATTCTAAAATTAAATTAAATTATTTTCAAACTAAATTGAATTATTTTCAAATTAAATTAAATTATTCTGAAATTAAATTAAATTATTTTAAAATTAAATTAAATTATTTTAAAATAAATAAAATTATTCTAAAATTAAATTATTTTCAAATTAAAATAAATTATTTAAAATTAAATTAAATTATTTTAAATTTAATTAAATTATTTTCAAAGTAAATTAAATTATTTTAAAATTAAATTAAATTATTTTAAAATTAAATTAAATTATTTTCAAATTAAATTAAATTATTTTAAAATTAAATTAAATTATTTTAAAATTAAATTAAATTATTTTAAAATTTAATTATTTTCACATATAATTAAATTATTTTCAAATTAAATTAAATTATTTTAAAATTAAATTAAAGTATTTTCAAATTAAATTAAATAATTTTTAAATTAAATTAAAGTATTTTCAAATTAAATTAAAATATTTTAAAATTAAATTAAATTATTTTCAAATTAAATTTAATTTTTTTAAAGTTAAATTAAATTATTTTAAAATTAAATTAAATTATTTTTAAACTAAATTAAATTATTTTTAAATTAAATTAAAGTATTTCAAAATTAAATTAATTTATTTGCAAATTAAATTAAATTATTTCCAAAACATATTAAATTATTTGAAAATTAAATTAAATTATTTTCAAATTAAATTATATAATTTTCAAATGAAACTAAATTATTTTAAAATTAAATTTAATTATTTTAAAATTAAATAAAATTATTTTCCAATTAAATTAAATTATTCTAAAATTAAATTAAATTATTTTCGAATTTAATTAAATTATTTTCAAATTAAATTAAATTATTTTTAAATTAAATTAAATTATTTTTAAATTAAATTAAATTACTTTAAAATTTAATTAAATTATTTTCAAATTAAATTTAATTATTTTAAAATTAAATTAAATTATTTTCCAATTAAATTAAATTAAATTAAAATATTTTAAAATTAAATTAAATTATTTTCAAATTAAATTGAAGTATTCAAAAATTAAATTCAATTATTTTCAAACTAAATTGAATTATTTTCAAATTAAATTAAATTATTCTGAAATTAAATTAAATTATTTTAAAATTAAATTTAATTATTTTAAAATTAAATGAAATTATTCTAAAATTAAATTATTTTCAAATTAAAATAAATTATTTAAAATTAAATTAAAATTATTTTAAATTTAATTAAATTATTTTCAAAGTAAATTAAATT